>WEIU01022147.1:2363751-2453356 GCA_013389925.1 Aegithalos caudatus
CGGGGCGGCGGCGCTGACCCTCGGCCTCCCCGCAGGAGCAGGCGGTGGTGGACTTCGAGCGGCTGGGCGAGCACGCCGCCGCCTTCCAGGGACACGACGTGGGCTTCTGCTGCTTGGGCACCACCAGGGCCAAGGCTGGCGCAGTGAGTGGGGACCCACCTGACTCCCAGGGGAGCAAGGGTCCCGCTTGTCCCCTCCTCTGCCTGCCCGTTCCCTGCCCCGCTCACCCTGCTTTCCCCCCGCAGGACGGCTTTGTCCGCGTCGATCGGGACTACGTGGCACAGGCAGCAGAGCTGGCGCGGGCAGGGGGCTGCAAACACTTTGTCCTGCAGTCCTCCCGGGGGGCAAACGCACAGAGCCGCTTCCTCTACCTCCGCGTGAAGGTGAGGGGGCAGTTGGGGTGGGTCTCTGATGCTCCTGTAGGAGTCACAGGATGCTGGGATGTTCGGGAAGGAAGCAGGAGCTGAGGTCTTGAGATGCAAATGGCTCTGGGAGTCCTCCTGCTGCTGCGGGACAAGGGAAGGGGCTGGCTGGCATACACAGCTATGCAGCTGGCTTCTTGTAAAGCAGCACAACACCTGCATGCACACTCTGTCTCCCTCCTCAAACTCCAGAAACATATGCTGGGGTCTCTAGCCCAGTATCAGCTCCCCAGCCTTAAGGTGGGATGGCTTCAGCTGTGTAGGGAGGCTCAGGGCTGTGTCCAGGTAAGACATGAACTATCCTGTGATAGGAAGCCCACAGAGAGGACCACAACCATCGCAAAAGCTTTTTTCTCCATATTTTGTGTGCTGCAGCTCTCTTGTGCTGGCCGGTTCCGTCCCTAGGCTGGCTGCTGAGTGCAGATGCTCTCCAGAGCAGCCTGTTGCAGTTTAGCGGGATGGTTGCAAGGGTGCGCTGCTGACCTGCAGCCCATGTCCACATGGGGCCTGCCCCAGCTCCCTGGCCTGGAGAGCTGATCCCTGCCTGGCCTGTTCCAGCTTCGCCTTGGCATTAGTGCCATCCTGCCCTTGCCTCAGCAGCTTTTTCCTGCCCGTTCATGGGGTGGCGGGGATTGTGCTTGGAGTCATGCTTGTCTGCTTTCATCCTGCCTGTCTGCTCTGACAGGGAGAAGTGGAAAACCTGGTCCAGGCTGTTGGTTTTGATCGCTGTACCATTCTCCGGCCAGCGTGAGTAGTGGTGGAGGAGGGAGGGCACAGGGTGGGGGTTGCCAGGGCAGCAGGGAGATGCTTCACTGAGAGATGGAGGAAGAGAAAGGATACATGAGGGCATGTCTGGGGAGGGAAGTGGAGAGTGCCACCAGTTCCAAATGCAGCTCATGGATGAGCAGACTGCTTCCCAGTGCTGCAGGGAGCAAGCTCTGCAGTTTCCTATGGCCCGTCCCAATGCTAGTGCCATGTGCCCTGCAAGGACAGCCTTGGGCTGAAAGCCCAAGGTTGAGGCACATAGGTCAGAGCTTATCTTCAGATGGACCTTGACCTTATGCAGAGGGAACACTCAGCTGTGTCCTTTCAGCTGTACTGTGCTCTTGCTACCAAGGAGAACTGGAATTCTGCTTTCACCAGCACAGTGGGGAAAGGAGTTTAGTGTCCCAGGGCTCAGCTCTGTCACGTTCCAAAGCCCACATTGGTTCAGGGAGCTTGTCTGAGCCCTGGTGCAGCTGGAGAACTCAGTCTCTAGCCTTCAGCCAGAATTGTTTCAGGCTGACCCACCTCACCTCCTTGCTCTGCAGGGTGCTGCTGTGTAAGCGCCAGGAGTCCCGGCCCGTGGAGTGGATAGCCCAGCAGTTCTTGGGCGCTGTGGCATGGGTGTTCCCCACCGCTAACTCAGTGCCTGTGGAAACGGTGGCCAGGGCTATGGTGGCCTGCGTGCTGCAGCCAGGCCAGGAGAAGGTGAAGTTGTTGGAGAATAGGGCCATCCATGAGCTGGGAAAGGCAGTGCCACAGCAGGGCACTTAGAGCAGAAGTGGTGGGAGGCAGAAGCTCAGGTCACCGTTCAGACACTCTCTGGGCTGGAAATGAACGCATGCACGGGAGAGGTGTGGGGTGCTTGCATGGCTGGCGTGGAGCCAGAGGTACATCCACTTCTTTGCATTGTGGCTGATTCTGTCAGGGGGTCAAAAATGCAGGTGGTGGCTGCTGGGTGAGAATAAAAAATGTGCTCTGCTGCCTGGATCCGTAGCACAAATACAGGTAAAGATGATGTAATCCAGGCCTTGAATAAAACCCTGTGACTGATCTGGTTGTGCTGGCTTTGTGTTGAAATACTGTCTGCCACCCACACACCAACAACCCAGCCTCAGCCTCATGTGCTCACATTGTGTCACTTCAGGGAACCTTCATAGGCAGGTAGGTGACAGGCACAGGAAAGCAGAGAAGCCACAGCTCCCTGTGTGGAGGCTGCACTTGACAGAGCACATGGTGACACCAGTGCTGCTTGGATAGCAGAGCTTCTGGATGCTCAGCAGAGCAGCTGCTGAGGCACCAAGAATGGTGGCTCTGCCTGCAGCAGGTCTCTGCAGACACTCCTGGCCTCATCTGCTCAGGCTGCAGAGAGACTGTTCTAGGGATCATGCTGTTCACACATGGCCTGCCACTTGGTACTGTAATCACAAAAACACCATGCAGATCCTTGCAACCACCTGTCCCTCTGGGCTCTCCCTCCGGGCACAAATGAGCCTGAGCCCAGCCCCATGTTCCCAGGAATGCTCTGCATGTGCAAAAGTTGAGGCCAGCCCTGTGCACACCTCGGAGGGGGCTTGCTCCTGCCCAGGTGCCAGAAGGGAAGCAGGTTCCTTCTGTGGAGCAGGCACAAGGAACTGCAGTGTTCCAGGCGTGGCTCTGGCTGTTCTCAGGCCTCGTGCTCGGGGTCGAGGAACTCACTGGGATGCAGAACATACGTGACTGGCCAGAGTCCCAGTGCTCCGGGTAACACTGCTTTCCAGGATTTTCTCTGAACTCATCCACGGCTCCTGTGTCAGTGACTTGGATGTGGCAAATGGAGGCAGCCTAGATCTCATCTTCTTCTGCACGAGCATTTCCATCACTGGGCTGGGCCTCAGAAGGTTGGTGGAGGAATGGGATGGTGTGAGGACTGCACCTAGACAACTCCTCAGCTGTGTGTAGGGCTCAGTTCAAAGGGGCCACAGAGCTGCTGATATGACTGTCCCAGTGAGAGCAAAACAACACCTTTAGGATAGTATTTAATGCACAAAGGGAAGTGAGAGATAGGCTGGTCAGCATCATGTAAATGTGAGGAGCAAAAATACTGGTAACCTGCAACACTGGGTCACACAGGCATAGTGCACTCAATGCTCAGATTTTTCTTTAAAGGGCATGTGCTTATACGAGGGAGTGGAAATGAACACCTGAAGTGCAAGCTGAAGTGATAAGACCTTAAGTGAAAATTGAGAGAATAAAAAATAAAGAATTCAAGCTCTGGAAAGTTACAGGTGAAAGGCAGGCCACAGAAGATGTGAGGAAAGCATCCGAAAGGCATAAACATCAATTATGACAGTGTGAGAAGCAGAAAGTTCTCCAGGGAGGCTCAAGGACAGGATGTGATCAGGCTCTATAGGAAGGAATGAACCATCACAGAAAGCCTTGGTGAGTTACTTGCGTTGCTATTAGGGAGCTCACACTACCAGCATTCCTTAGGGGACACACATTTTCATGACTGTCCCAAAGCATGTAGGGGAAAAAAATATTTTTAACCCCATTTTTAGAACATGTGGTTAAAGGTCTGCCAGAAGGAGCACTCAGATGAACAGCCAAATACTCTCCTGGGTGAGAATTGCAGCGATCCCTTTACCAAAAGGTCAACATTGTTAAATATGATGCTAGTTCTTAAAAAGTTCCAGTGGGAACCAGGAAACTGCAAAGCAAGTAGTCTGCCTTCTATAAAAGGCATGTTTCTAGAAAGGATAATAAAATCTGGAAATAACAGAGCCCCGGATAAATCGGGTGTAATGGGAGATTCCAGGTGGCTTTTGAGGGGATAGTTGCAAGGCACAAGCTTGGAGCCCTCTTGGAGAAAACCAGCCACTGTGTACACAAGACAATCTGCTCCTCAGAGTGCACTCAGATCTCCAAAAAAGCTCTCCCAGAAGGGCTCTTAAAGAAATTAAGCTGTCGTGGGAAGACAAGGAAGGTCTGTGTAGTTTCTTATTGGAAATATTTTCTTAGCACTCCAAAGCCTTGAAACACACAAAACAAACATTTCTTGCTGGACAAAGGTCTGTGGAAAAAGCAAGCTATTTCTGTGTAACCCTTGTTTCTGCTCACTGGTAACAGTGGGGTTTTTTTCAGCGTTTCAGATAATTCTGTGTTAAAATGCAATCCCAGCACACAGTATAGCTTCCTTATCACCCTCCCACATGGAGTTTCCTCACACACTTTGGACCTCAGTTCCCCCAATTGCTTTGTGCACTCCTTAAGCCCCCATCACAGATCTTTGGAAGAGATTTTAGACCATTCGTCACTGAATTACGGCAGAGGGGATTTGCCCACCCAGGGCTGAAAGAGATGAAGGAGGGAACAGACCCAGTCCCTCCAGGGGGTCTCACTGGACAAAGCTCCAGGTTCCTTGGAGGTCTGCAGACATGGAGCCGTGTCCTTGGCATGCCTGGTGGGGTTCTCTGTGTTCCAAGGGTATGCAGCCCTCTGCAGCTGGAGGCAGAGCAGGGAAGGGTGCTCACAGGCTCCTGGACAGCATTCACACAAACCACCTGGTCCCAAAGACCCACGCTCTCCTGGGGTTCTGATGCTGGCTTTGTTACAGAGGATTAACGATGAAAGGATAGCTGCAGTCCCAAGGGCTCAGCAGTGGGGTTTCCCAGAAGGTCCCATGGCCCTGCTGTCCCCCCAGCCCTGAGCTGTGACAACCACCAGCCCATGCTGCCACCACCTTCCCTCTGAGCCAGGGGCTGCCTGAACAGCGGCAAAGCCTCCTGCAAGCAGCACCATGCTTCAAGGGAGCTCTTCAAAGCTCTTCAAAGTCTCTGAGCTGGCAGGCACTGACCTGGCACTCAGTGACAACCTAGTGACATCCCTGCTAGCAAATGCTCTGACCCCAAGGGCAGTGGCACAGCCCAGCAAATGTGCAGTTTGCAAGGCTGTGTTCCTTCAGAGAGCAGGGGCTGTAGCCCAGCTGCTGGGAGATGGGGCCACTGTGTCCTGTGTACCCCTGACTGGGGTGAGGCACCTCCAAGCTCCTCCTGAGTCCTCTGGGAACAGGGCAGAATGAGAACAGCCTGGAAGAATAAAGAACCTCTGTCCTCTCTGGCTGCTGCTCTTCCCTTCCCCACTCTGTGAGACACGAGGGAGGCTGGTGGGCACCTCCATGTCAGCAGAGGGAAGGGCAAACCCCCATACCAGGGGTCTGACCCCTTGCCTGAGTGCATCTTGGGGGCTCTGATCAGCCCAAGCCATTATTATCTGAGCATCTCATCCTCTGAAATTGTTAGTTGCACTTTTTTTCATTCGGTTTCTACTACAAACCAGTACAAAGCCAGCCCAAGCTCTCCAGGGAGGCACAGTTTCCAGCAGACTTCCAGCTTTCACTTACTGCACTCAGATGCCTCAATGCAGACAGTGTCTTGCTGCATAATCCCACAAGCCCAAAATCCAGCCAGGAGCCAGAGTTGGGCAGGCACAGCTCTGACACAGCAAAAGAGAAAGTGGCCCAAAGGCTGAGCTTGAATGTAACCCTGGGTTTTACCCAGGGAAATGATGGTTGTTAGTGCACCTGGGTGTGGACAACCAGGTTGGGAGCAAAGTCCCTATTCCCAGCTCCCAGAGTTAAAGCACAGAGATGCACATTTTCATGGTCACCCAGGAGCCAAGATCTGAAACAGAAGTCACTGCTAGCCACCACCACTGCTGAAGTGGTGGATATTTTGACATTAGCCACAGCCTTGAAATCAACAAAACTTCTCATAAGCACTTTTATTTTTCTGAAAGTTCTATTTTTCACTGGAGAAATCTCACTCGAATGAAGCATTTCTACCTGGCTCTTCTAAATACTGACCTATAGCCTGATGCATCATTAAAATAAATGCTGTGGGCTTCCCGAAGCCCCCTAAATATCAGCTTGGCCCCTCCAATTCAACTACCTGACCTCACCCCAGAAAATCCACATTTTTCTTCCCTCCATGTGAGCTTAGAGAGAGGAAAACAAAATCCAGGAGCCTCCGGGGCCAGCTGCAGCAGGCCGGCCGGCATTGGATACGGGGCTGGCGGGGATCCAGCTCCGGCGCTATATAGGAACGAGGGAGGCAGCTGGCCTGCAGACGGAGCCTCTGCTGCCCTCTTTGGCCATCACTCACTCTCTTCTCACCGCCGAGGAAACTACAGCCTGCCAAGATGTGCAAAGGCTTAGCAGCGCTGCCCCACTCTTGTCTGGAGAGGTGAGAGCGGCCGGGATGTGCGGGATGCTGGGGGATGCCTCCCCGCTCTGCCGGGGCGGCTGCGGGCGCGGGGGATCTTCTTGCAGCACGGCCCCGTGATGGGCATATCTGACGGGGGCTGGGATTATCTAGCTCTGAACGGATAATAAGGGACGGGAAGCTTGCTGGAGGTGTCTCAGTAGGTGCTGCGTGTGGCTGAGATCCTTGGCGGGATGAGTGCTGATTCGGTCCCAAACTCCCCACTCTGCCCTGGGGGTCATTCTGCTGGGTGAGTTTGGGCTGCTCCAAACCCAGCCCTCCCCGACTCTGGGCAGGAGGGCTTTATCCTCAGATCTTAATTTCTGCAAAACGCGGAGGAGAGAAGGAAAAAATCAGGACCGAGCTTTTGCCTTTCTGAGGTGAAAACAGCCCCGTCTCCAAAGTGCCTCACGGTCCTCTTTTAATTGCCTGTGAGTCGCTCACACATGGAATAGCCAGACCTGGCCCCTTTCATGTGGCTCAGCCCTGTACAGACCACCAGCTCTGCTCCCCTTGTGGCACCCATCCTCATCTTCATCCCTACCCACCCTGGTGCTTGCCCCAAAAACCTGCTCCTGAGGCTCCTCTCAGTCCCTTTGGAGCCCAGGCAGAGGCTCCTCTCAGTCCCTTGGGAGCCCAGGCAGGCTCCAGCCCCTGGCCATTTCCATATTGATTGGAACCTGTCCTCTCCTCTGCTCCCACGGGCTTTTGAGGGGGTCCAGTGGGAAGCAGAGGTGCAGAGCACCTGAAGTCTCTCTGCAGCAGCAGGGCACTCAGTGCTTCACCTAAGGAGGACACTTAGGAAAAGACTCAGGTTTCCGAACACCTGCAAGTCCTTAGCACTGGTTTTTGGGTGAGAGTGACAGTGGGAAGTTCACTGCCCTGAGGGGAGCTCCAGAGATGTTCCAGCTGAAATAGTGCCACCAGGGGCTGATGCTGCTTGCCCAAAAGGCAGATTCTCACCACAGGCACAAACAGGAGCACAGGCCTGTGATGGTTTCCTTGTTGTAAACTTGTCTTTCAGCCCTCCTCATGAATCCATGCTGACCTTGCCTGCTCCCCTGCAGTCTCCTGTGCCATGGGCAGCCAAGAGCATTCTTCCAGTTGTGGGTGATCCACAGGTTTCTGCTCTGCTACTACCCTTGTTGTGACTCTTCTGACACTTTTTAACAGTAATTTTTCTTAATAAAGAAAAATTACTTTAAAAAAAATTACTTCTCCCACTGCTGCTATGCTGATGTTTTCATCTGCTATGCCCTCAAATCCTCAGTCTTGAAGTCTTCACTCTCACTTTGACACGCAGAGTCAGCACTACATTTGTCCCCAGTACATCACCTTGTATTGCTCCACAAAGCTTTCCAGCTGCTTCCCTGCTCTCACAAGACCCTCATGCAGCTCCTCACAGCTTGCCCTGAGTGCCATACCCAGGGACTGTAAAATCTGCTGCTCGGCCACTGCCTTTTGCCACTGTTTATGAGGTTGGACAGGAGGGTCCTAGCTGGCATTCTCCCAGCACCATCCTCAGAGGTGAGTGCCACCTCTCCCACACAGTTCCCTGTGGACTGACCTTCCCCTGCAGCTGCCTGGGGTCTGCAGAGCCCATCAAAGTGTCCTTCCCACCCAAGGGGCTGCTACCCCTGGCTCTGCTCACAGCACATTTTTGCTGGCCTCTTCAGAGAGGGATGATAGGTTGAAAGGGATCTCTTCCTATGGCCAGAAGAGCCTTGACTCCTCTCCAAGAGACCATATTTGTCCATGTGTCCAGCATGGGTCTGACACGGCTGACATGCCCATACAGCATCAGTCTTGCAGCTTTATGGCTCCTCAAATCACCTCTGGAGGCTTTTGCACGTGAAAGGGCATCTCCTCTGCCACCTCCCTGCCCTCAGGCACAGCATCACCTTTAGCTTTCAGCTATGGCTTTAAACTCATTTGAGCTTCTATTTTTGTTTTGTTTTTGAAGCTGGAGTCTCTCCTGGCCCTCCCCAGCAGCCCTTCTGGCTCTTGCTATGTTTGACAGAGCCCATATTTTCTATTAATGCTTCTTGGAAGCTATTTCTCAGACTTTTTCTTGGCTTGCCCCCATATGTTCTCACAGTTAACCTTCCACTGTTTACAGTCCTCTTGCTTTTTCTCACTCGGCCATAGCTGGGTTGTTGTTTTTTTTTAAGATGCCTTTTTTTGTTTATAGCTGCCTTTTTCCCCTGCTGTTTAGCCTTCCCTGAAGCCTTGCTTGAAAGCTCGTAATCCATCTGCTGGAGGACGCCAGAATGGTGTCTTTAAATAGCCCTTCCTTCCCTCAGCCTGCAGGCTTTCAGCCCACTCCTGTCCTTCCTCGCTTCCTTTTAACAACCTTCCTTATCTCAGCTGTCTCTACAGATGTCATGAAGGTCCCACTGGCAGGGAATTGCTCTGGTGCAGGGGGGAGGCTCTTGCTGCTGGCCCCACACCTGCAGGGCTCCAGCAGGGTGGGCAGCCACTGGGGGTCCCTTAGCAACACCGTGGGATGGAGCAGGATAGGGCTGATGAGGTCCTCAGCGCCTTTGGAGCCTGACAGCTCTTGGCCAAAGTCACTGTCAGAGAATGGGAATCACAGAGCAAGGTTTTGAGCCAGGTCTGAGCACTTGCGTGAAGCCATCACTTGCATCTAGACCTCGTTCAGGTGTTGGCCTCATCCACACCAGGGCAGGGGGTCCCCAGGTGCTGCAGCACCCAGTCCTGTCTTCCCAGCTCCTTGGGTCATCCTGGGCTAAGTTTGGCTCTCAGTGCCTCTGCTCCCAGCACAGCTTATGTTATCCCTCTGCCTGCTCAGGAACTCCTGGTGTCCACTGTCCTTGCTTCTGAGGTGGGCAGCCCCCCAGGCCCTGCTCCTGCCTGATGAACCTCCCATGATGTGACACATGGTCCAGTTGCTTGGAAGAGACTGTCCCTGCTGCACAGCACCTAGCACTGGCAGGGGCTTGACCTGGCAATGTCCCCACTCCTCCCTCCCGAGTGTTGATGGCACCCAGCATTTCTGCTCAGCCCTGCCTGAGATATTCCCTGAGCCTGTGTCCCCTTCCTGCAGGAACCTGTGGCCACAAGCACAGATGTCTGGGAAAGCAGAGCCAAGGGAGAGGCCAGCCAGTCCTCTTGGCTTTCCTGAGGCACCCTCTGCACCCACCCAGTGCTTTGGTGCTAAGGGGGCTGTCCGCTTTCCCTGCCCACTTCACCTGCTCCCTATCCCTGCAGCTGTGCCATCCCCATGGCTCAGGGCCATGCCAGGTGGTCCCAGTATGGCAATGCTGGCCAGTGGGCTGCCAAGGGGCAGCTGAGGCCTGCCAGAGAGCCAGCCCCAGGACATCAAGAACCAACTCTGGCTCACAGCACTTGTCTGAATTTTACTTACTTACAGGAGGATGAAGGGCAGCATCTCTGTCCCAGACATCTCAGTGTGGGAACATGGCGACCTTGTCACCCTTTTCCTGAAGTCCTGACTTTTGCCAGGTTCAGGTTTTCTCAGAAGCACTAGCAATGGAAACTGTCCCTGTAGTGCATGACAACAGCTGTACTTCTGTGTGTGTGCTGCCCTGTGCTGTACACCCACTGTGGGTGGTCCCTGCAGCCCCAGGCTGGGCTGCTCCCTCTGCCTGGTCCTGCTGCCCACCTCCATGCAAGGGTGGCTGCTCAGGTTTCTGTAGCAGAAATGGGGAGCAGCTGGCAGGGAGCAGACACCCCTGTGCCGGGTCTCCAAATGTCACCCATGGGGACTGGTGGGTGGAAACCAAAACACAGAGAGAGAGAGTTTTACAAGGAGGGAAAAAATCAAAGGAATTGAAATGAAATAGCAGACATAGTAATGGAGCGGTCATCCACAGAGGGCTTGTGAAAATAAACAGCAGGGAGCCCTGAAGACAGGGAGCTGCAGCCCACCTTTGCCAGCCACACTGAAACCTCAGCCCACTCAGCCTGTGAGGAGCAGTCTGTCCCCTCTCCTTCACCTCCTGTGCCAGCAAGATGACCTGAAGCCACCAAGTGTCACTGTGCCAGGGAAAAGTCCTGCCCTGCAAAGATGGGGACTGGAGTGGGGGGTCTGTTTTCACCCCTTCAACCTTATGCAGCACACCTGAGTGTTCCCTGCAAAAGCTCAGCTTGCTCTTGCTACCACCCTTGAGCTGCAGCAGGGATGTGGGGAGCCTCCTCAGCAGTTTTAGATGCTCAGGACCTAATTACTACTTGTATTGCATAAAAGGGAACATTTTGGGAGACAGCTTGGCCTGCTGCCAAGCCCCAGGACTCCCTGTTTTCTCTGCATCCTTCAAATGCAGGTCTGCAGCATGGCCTCAGTGCAATGGGAAGTGGCAGTCAGCCTTTGGCAGTCTTCAGCTTGTGAAACCTTTTTTCCCTCTCTGCCCAGAGAAGGCAGCACTCAGGAGGTGCCTGTTTACAGGACCCTTCCCATTGCAGATATAAGGCTTACTTATATATTACTGATAAACAACCTATATGTCTATGTAAGGGCTCTGAGTGCTGCCAGCAGTGTGGGGCTGGTGGCACAGTGTGGGGTGGCACCATGGGGCAGGTACCCCCCAGCACGGCCTCTTCTCCAAAGGCAGCTCCTTCACCTCCTTCCTCACCAGTCCTTCTTCAAGCTAATCTCTATAGAGACTGAGTGCTGCACACACGTCTCTAATTCAGCCCGGTAGCAGCCTGACAGCCCTGCTGATATAATTATCCTGGCCACAGATGGGGACAGAGTGAGGAGATCAAGATCAAGAGCTGCTGCTAATGCGCAGTGCCTGTTCAGAAATGCCACAGGCACAGCCTTTACAGCATTAGGGTCCATTTGTTCATCTGGAATTAATTACAGAGTGAGTGCAGGGCAGGCACTGTGAGTGTCCCACTGCCCCGTTCTTCTGCCTGACCTGTCTCTGCTCTCCCTGCTGCAGGGCCAAGGAGATCAAGACAAAGCTGGGCACATTGCTCCAGAAGCCTGACTCCACCATTGACTTCATCATCCCCTACCCCGAGAAGCCGGAGAAGCCACCCAAGGCACAGAAGTGAGTACTGCACTGGTCTGGGCTGCAGCACTACCTGTGCACAGCCAGTGGGCTAGATACAAGCCTTTTTGGGATGCATAGGAGCTGAAGCCCTGCGGTGGGCTGGCACAGCAGGCTCTACATGGCGCTCAGCTTGTGGCCTGCCCCTCGTGACCTGCCTGCTAGGTGCAGGCTCAAGAAGCCCTCAAGAAGCCATGTCAGGGCAGCATGAGACGTGTCAGGAAATACAGCTCTATGGGAACTAGATTTCCCATGGAAATTCAATTTGCTTTTGATGAGATTTCATGTTATTCGATAAAGGTTTTCCCAGAGGCATATGGCACTTGGACTTCTCTGAGTCACCTGCCTCAGCCCAGAGGAACCTGCCTTTGCAGCCATCTGGCTTTAGGCTGGCAGTGTGTCCCTGAGCTGGGTGCACAACCTCATGGCACAATGCCTGGCTCGCGGCAGCTTTGTGGTGATGGGACCTCCTCACCTTATGGCCTTTGACTTGACCACTGCTCTCCAGCACTGAGCTGGTGTATAGCACTGGCTTATCAACATTTTTTAACGCACATGAAATATTAATTATTTTGCCTGCCCATCCAGGGTGTGGGGGGTGATATGCAAGAGCTGCCTGTGCCAGGGAAGGCTGTCAGAGACCGGTGGATTGTGTTATTCTCACTCCATTGCTGCTGTGCCCCTGATGCCTCTGTGACAGAGACACATTTGTTTCCATTAGCCTTCCCCACAGAGAGCTGGAGAACATCTCCATTCTGCCTGGAGGAGCTGTTTTTTCCTACACTGCATGGCTGTGCAGCCCTGGCATCACTCACCTGTCAGCATCTCACTCACAGTTAATATCATCCCAGGGACATTCAGATAACGGGAAAGTGAATTTGGTGGTTTCCAGGAAATCTGGATTGTGTTAGGTTGCTGTGGTGATGCTCTTCTTCACTGGGGTGAGAAGTCACCTGACAGGGATGTGGGGGCAGGGAGAGTTTTGATCCTTTATAGACATGCAAACACAATTCAAGGTCCAGAAAGTGAGGGATAACAACCCCCTGTCATGGTGCCTACTCCTCAGTGCCAAGCAGGGGGCTTCCCTTGCCCTCCAGTCAACGCTGGCAGGGATACAGGGAAGGAGCTGGGAGCCCAAGGCAGCTTGGTCAAATTCCTTGGGACTTAAATAAATGAACAAAAAAGCCACAAACAAACAAACAAACAAAACCTCTTCAGTCTTGCTGTAAACATCACATTGCAAAATATATTGAAGGGAAGAAAAAAAAAGAAGAAAAAAAAAAAAAAAAAAAAAAAAAAAGGAGAAAAAACCGTGCAGATGGAAAACACTGGAGTTTTCCAGTGGAAAGGGTGCCAAGCCCAGTGACCCGGCCCACTGCAGGGCGTGGGAAGGGGGAGGGCAGGCGGGCTGTGGGAGTGCAGGGCGCTGACCCTGGCCCCAGCAGCACGGGGCCGCGGTGACCAAGCCCCTGTGGCCAGCGGGGAGCATCTTTCCCCAGCCCAGCAGGAAAATACAGAGATGCTTCCCAGCCGCCCGCGGAGTCCCTGATCTGCCGTCCCGTGTGTGGGTGCTGGGGTGATGAGGAGCCCTGCAGCTGCAGAAGGGACTCTGCTGAGCTTTGCAGCTCAGCCACAGCTCTGCTCAAGGATGGGGGAATTCGCCCTCCCCACCCCATCTTCACCTTCCCTGCACTTGGCTGTCCCCCGGAGAAGGGCACCTGTGCTGTAATGCAGCAGCATCCCACTGCCATTCCCAGACAACTGCCATTCCCAGACAACTGCCATCCCCAGACCACTGCCATCCCCAAACCACTGTCTCTGCTCTGAAAGCCTCTGCAGCTCATTGCTCCATTCCTGACTATTTTTAAAGGAATTATTTAAAAACCTGGAGCCCAGACAGAGGCTGTAGGGTAACTATGGACCACCTAGGCTTTCTTTACTCTCCTCAGGCCATCTCCAGAGGAGGCTCTGCAGTGGCGTGATTCCTTGGAGAAGCTCCTGCAAAACCCCTGTAAGTTCACATCCCTCTGTGGTTGGTCACCTCCCCTCTTTTCATGTCCCATGGGTTGCCCAGTGAGGGTTTGGGCTCCCTTGCACTGCCAGAGCTCAGCGAGGGCTCCCCTTCTCCTTGCCCCCCAGATGGGCTCGCCAGTTTCCGCAGCTTCCTGCGCTCTGAGTTCAGTGAGGAGAACGCTGAGTTCTGGGTGGCCTGCGAGAACTACAAGAAAACCAAGTCCCCTGTGAAGATGGCAGAGAAAGCCAAAAAGATCTACGAGGAGTTCATCCAGACTGAGGCACCCAAAGAGGTCAGTGGGCATAGGGCAGGAGATGACACTGGGAGGAATGAGGCTGCTGCCCTGTCGGCCTCCATCCCAAAGGAGAGCGATGGCTGCAGGGTGCCCTGTGCCATGGCTGAGGGGTTTGGAGGGCTGTATCCTTGTCAAGGGGCAGCCCCATCCCCCTGGGCTGCACTCCCATCCTTCATAAACCTGGAGCCCCTCTTGGCATGCTCAGCCTCTGCTGGGCTGTCTCCAGCCATGGGCACCCCCAAGACGTGCCTGTCCTCCCCTTCCCCACAGAGGTGTGACATCAGTCGTAAGGGTTGACAATGTACAGCAGTCTTCCTCCCTGAGTTCGCTTTGCAGCAGGACAGTGCTCATCCTGACAGCTTTGCCAACAATAATCCTTCCAGAGAAATGAGCCTGCTTCCATCCCTCCCCTTGCCATTTGTGTGATTGTTGGTGGGACAGAGCAGGCAAGGGGAGACCATCACTCAGCCCTCAAAGGCAGGCTCCCATCCCTCTTACACTCTCATGACAGGTGAACATCGACCACTTCACCAAGGCTGTGACTATGAAGAACCTGGTGGAGCCATCACCAACCAGCTTTGACATGGCCCAGAAGAGGATCTTTGCCCTGATGGAAAAAGACTCCCTGCCCAGATTTGTGCGGTCGGAGTTTTATCATGAGTTAATCAAGTAGCAATGCAGCAGGGCTGTGCAAGGCATCCCCACTGCTTCTATCGAAACACCTGCCCCTTCTCCTACAGCCGCTTTGCTTTCTTGACACCACCCTAGAAGAGCAGCCAGGGGTGTTGCTAAACACCTCCCCCCATGCTTTGGACTGTCAGATGTCCTGGTGTTTCCTCTCTTGACATCTCTTTCCTCTCCCACAAAAGACCAATTTGCAGAACCTCGCTGGAGTTGGGACCCACAAGGGTGAGGGAGCAGCCCCATCTCTGCAGTGACCAGGAGCCACATCCCTGGTGCTGTGGAGCTAGGCATTAGCTGGAGGCTCTGAGGTGCTGACTTTGCCTTCTTAGCACTCCTTAGAATGTGATAATTTTTCTCCCAGTGTTGCCCATATTGCTGGCTTGACCCAGGCTCACTCCCTCCTCCCAGCTTCCCAGGGTGCTGCTGAGACTGCACAGGTGCCCTGCAGATGCTCCCCTCCCTGGCCAAGGTGAGGTGAGACACATCGGCTGGCTGAGGGGTGTCACCTCTCTTCAGAAAGCAGCAGGCATAGTGTGAGCCGTGCAGGGTGGGGAGCATGGCAGGGACAGCAGGGACAGCAGTGACACGTACAGCAAGGATGGCACTGTGACCAGGATGGCAGGGACTGCTGTACGGCAGAGCCAGGTGCCACAGGGTGCGCCTGGCTGGCACCAGGGGTGAGCAGAGTGAGCCTGTGGCACTGCTGCCCCAGCAGCTCCACTCAGAGCCAGCCTGTTTGCTTCACTGTAAACACACAAACAAGAAGGTAAAACGAGACCTGTTGGTCCAAAACATTGGGACTGTTTAGCAACCTAGAACTGCTCTCTCCAGCCTTTGCACAACGTCCAGTGCCACATCCCAGTGCACAGCCCTTGCGGTGTGCTGGGGTGGCAGCTCCAGGGGCTGCTGCAGGGCTCCCTTGTTTCAGTCGCTTCTCTCTGCGGTAGGCATGCCAAAGCAATGCTTCTGCACAAACACAACACGAGCATCGAGCACAGGAGGGAAGGAGGCCATGCTGGCTTCCTTCCCATGGAGGGGAAGAAAGCTGAAATTCCAGCTATCCAGACCCAATTTGAAAAATCCAAACCAAACCCAAAAAAAAAAATGGAAACTCAAACCCATAATTGAAAACATGAAAAATAACTCCCTGGCTTCTAGAACAGAGTGCAGATCCTGCTGAGTTTGTGTGTAGCCTGCATCACTCTCTCCTGTCTCCTCCTATCTGCCCAGGCCATGTGTTTCCATAGGCTGTCTCTGAAAAAGACTGGTGCTTTCTAATGGTTCAAAGCCAGCCCTCTGCTAACAGAATAAATCACACCTGAGGATGGGACAAGGGCATACATGAAAAGCAGCCCCCGGGGTCTCATTTCAGCCTTGAGGGAAATGTGATCAACCCCTGCTCCATAGGACCTGGATGGTTCAGCCCTGTGTTGGTTTCCTGGTGCACCATCCACAGGGTCATGGCTTGCAAAGAGCTGCTTCAGCCAGCAGCAACCTGCCAGGTGTCCGTGGCCCTGCTGCCCACTGGCATCCCAGACCAGTCCCCTTCCCCAGGCTCAGCCTCACTGCAAGTCATGGGACTCCATGCAAAATGCAATAACATAAACAATGGATTTTCCAGCCTCTTCAAGACTTGCAAAATCTGATCAAAACCCCACCAGCCCCAAATATTTACACATTGTCACTATGGCGATGAAGAAAAATACATCCCAAGCTGCAGGAAATGGGCTGTGTTTTCCAGGCAGGAGTGGGGACGCAGGGGAAGGATGAAGGCAGTCACAAACGTGACTCTTTTTTTAAGCTCTGAAGCAAAAGGCCTGGGAAAGTCGGTGCTGGAGCAGCAGGGGTGGTGCTCACAGGCGTTCCCCTGGGGTGAATGCAGAGGGTGGCTTGGGTGATGCTAAGGAGCCCAAGGGAGCCCATGAGCAGTAAGAGGGTGCCATTGAAAGGGCACAGGGCCCCCCCACCACTCAGGTGGGGAACAAGAGGGAGGCAGAAGCAGGGCTCGGTGCGGGATGGGGGCTTGGCCAGCCCCTCTGCTGCAGGGTGCTCCCCCCACCTCTGCCTGCACGTGCTCCCTGCACCCTCCCAATGTATCCATGAACTGGTTGGTGTCAGTACAAGTGGGTTCAGCATGTTCAAGCTCCTCATTTACAGAGTGACTCAGAAATGCAAAACCAAACGGGCTTCCCTGCAGAAAGACCTGGATTTTTCATTTCTCCTTAATCCCTTTGGCAGCTATTTCCAGACTCTCTCACATTTCACAGTTAAATTCTGCCACCACCAATGACATAATACCAGAATGCCACCGGAAGCTCTAGCTATGCACCATCACACCCTGGGATGTCACTGCTGCAGCAGCAACATGTGGGGCAGGGACGAGGTGTCTAGTGATGTTTGTGCTGAAAAGAAAGGTGCAGGCTGGATTCAGAAGAGATAGAGCAGCTCTGTTGGCAATCCCTCCCTGGCTCAATTTCTGCTAAAATGCTGGAAGTCTACTTTGGGGACTGCCAGTGATTTACTGGCTGGCCAGAAAATGTGGCCTCTGAAGCGTTTTGGAGCTCTAGGGAAGTTGTCTTTGTGTAGAAGGGTCATTTGGCTAATTAGTCCAGCAGGCTTGCCCAGAAAGGTGGCAACACCTGTACCAACCCCATGGCCCAGCTTTCCACAGACTCAGAAGTATTTAGTATTGAGCTGATGCCAACCATCGTATTTCTGGTAGGAGATACTTCATGTATTTTATCACTCTAGCTCTCATGAAATTCAGCATATATAGCAGTATATAAACACAACATGTACATCTGTATTTCTGTATTCATATATACTTGTACACACACATATATTCTTGTAACATGGGCATCTCAACTCTCTGGGAGTCAGAGAGCCAAAAACCAGAGTTTCTGAGTGTGGCACTTGGAGTCCATCACAGAGAAGAGTGTGAGTGGGTTTTGCATGGTCCCAGACTCTCCTGAGGGAAACCTTGGCCATCCAGCTGAGAGAGCACAGAGATGCATCCTCAGACCACCCTGTACCCGTGGCCTCTGTGTGCCATCCTGGCACCTGGATTGGTGCAGGAGGCAAGTCTTGTGCTCTGCGAGGGGCCCCTATCTCTTCCGTGGGGCAAGGCAACCCCACGCTGCAGCCAGGGGCATGGGGCACTAGGCACTGCCTCCACGCCACCCTGGCGCCCACTCCCTGCCACAGGCACATGTGGAAAAGAGCTCCCTGCAGCTGCATCCTTCAGAGGAGCACCAGGAGATGGTTTGATGTGTGCTCTGTGGTGACATCAGTGACCTGGAGCCTAGCACCTCATCAGTCACAGGGTGAACCACCCAGCTCTTGTCCTGCATGCTGAGGCTGGGCTCTGCCAGGGCTGCTCAGTCCCAGACTTGGGCACTGCCAAAGCCCAGTGGCTGAGGGTGTCCCAGAGCTCGTCCAGGCTGCCCTCAGGCCTTGGTCACTCCCTGGAGGGTGCTGCACGCTGTGGCCAAGGGCTGGAGCAAAGGCAGGAGGGCACATCAGCTCCTCACACCCAGGAACTGCAGGTTTTCAGTCTGGAGTTCTCCGTACGATTTCCACTGGAGGTATTCATGTGAGAAAGATGTGAGGTGCTGGTGTGCAGTGAGGAGTTGTGTTAACCCATATTCATGTACCACTCAGTAATCCACACATAAACATGTATTTCTGCTACTGTCTCAATGGACTGTTCATTTTGTCTCTTTGTACTGGAAGTGCAGCATTTTCTTTCCCACTACAGAGCTCTTCAAAACTTGTGCCCAAAAGCCCTGGCAAGACCAAAAGCCTCTGAGAGCTTCTGCTGCAATGATGCAGTGGTTTCTCAGTAAGCTGGAAAGGGAATCAGCTGGGAAGTGATCCAGAAGAAACACCCCAAGGTCGGTGCAGCACAGGCCCCCCCCAGTCTCACTGCTGCCTCAGGCTTTGGCTCCCAGGGTCAGCCCCTGCTCCAGCAGCAGCAGCTGGGGTGCCCCAGGGCTGAGCAAGGACCAGCCCTGCTCTCTGTACTCACAGGGCACAGCCCAGGGACAGGCTCAGCTTTGAGCTAAAATGTGTTCTGTCTGCTCGAGGTTGCAAAGCATCTGCATCAGAGAAGGGTTCATTGATGTTCCCCACTCCAAAGCTGTCAAGGGTGGCCTCACACTCACCCCAGACCCTTGGTGAGGATGGCTAATCCCCCTGCTGAGCTGATGGTCAGGCAAGGCACAGACCCATAAATTATTTCCCCAATAAAAACCCATAAAACCCCCATGTTCCCCAGGCTGATGGTGCTGAAGGTGTCTGAAGAATATAATTGTTGTTTCATCAGCTGTTTCATCTTTCTGTGACTTAATCTCTGAGTGAAGCCACTTGTAATGTAGCTTCTCAGAGCAACCTCGTCCAATAATTGGATCTCTGTGCATTTTCTTTTATTCACAGAACAGCATTTTGGAAGGGACTAACACAAACATTTTTATTTAGACTGCATTCATCATTATTTAAATATTGATACAGTTTTTGCAATAGTTACCAAGAATTCCCAGTACCAGGGGAAAATAAAACATAGCCACATGCTTGGCTATGTTCAGTGCTTTAGCAAGCCTCTCCATCTCTTAGCTGAACATGCATGGTGATAGGTGTTAGTACATTGAATAAGTACAAAATAAAGCATATGTTTTAAAAAAAAGTTTCTCTATGGGGCTGGAGAGCCACAGCCTCCTCCTGCCATGCCAAAACCCCAGTGTGGGAGCTGTTGTCTGGACTGGGATGCTGAGCGCAGGATACACAGGGGCCAGAGCAGCAATATCTCGTGAAGGAGAGACCAAGGCTGGGGGATAGTGAAACACCTGGTGCTGCAGCCCACAGCAGCAATCCTACAGCTGCCTCCCGTGCTTTCCACTGCGGGTCAGTGCCAAAGCCCACAGCAAAGGCCATGTCTTACCACAGCAATTAAAAAGTAAGCTGCCTGCTGGCAAAGCCCCGGAGCAGTAATGGGATAAGACACATTCCTCCTACCATCTTCAGGAGAAGTGAGACATGCTGCTACTGAAATACATAAATAACACCTTAAGAAACTCCAACATTGTCAGGTGTGCCCAAGTAGGGCCTTTCTTCCTCAGATATGGTGGTCCTAGTCGCTCACAAACTGCTCCTTACAAGCCAGGACAGGCAAATCTGAGAGAAGGAACAAGTTACTGTTCTGCTCTGCTGGAGTATTTAACCTGGGAGCCTGAAAGTCGCAAGTAATAACAAAGGAAATAATAAGCCTCCCCCAAAATGACAGCTCTGCACAGCCCTAGGAAAGATCCTTGGCTGACATAAACGTGGTGCTACAGAGGGGAGCAGCGGCCATAAGAAAGAGCTTCCCATGATGACCGAAGGAGGCTGAGCTTCCCTGCGAATGTGGCTGTAATGATTGAGGGAGGCTGTCCGAAAAGTTTTAGTCTCCCTTCAAGAAAGAGTAGGAGCTCTTCCTGTGCCTGATACTGCAATGCAGCACAGCCTGAGCTCTGAGCAAACACTCCTGACAGCCTGGACATTTGGGAGCTATGAACATCCGAGGACCAGAGCCAGCCCTTTTCACCTAAACCTTTGCAGGTTAGAAAGGGAAGATCACAGTGCCCAGCACTTCCTCTCTGCCCTGCACCTCACTGGGTGTCACACGGTGACCTCACCCACCTGGTCCCTCAGCAGGCAGAGCCAGGGCTGGCACAAGCTCCCCAGCACCCTCCTGGGCTTGCAAAGCCCTGGCACAGGCAGTGACTGCACCCAGCTCCTGCCAGACACAGACCCCAGCACTCCTACACTGACCCATCAGAGGAGGGTTTGCTACACACACTGAGCCTGGATTGGGTTACAAATGCTGGCTGTTGCATGACATGGGATATAACTGGGACATTAGACAGCTATTGGAGACAGCTCTGTTGCTTCATGCCAATGAATGCTTTTGCTGCCGTATACTCTGCGAGAGCCCGGCCCATCCCTGCCTTGATGCAGGTTCAGGCGCACTGAGAGATGATGTTGGAGTTGCAGTCTAAGCTGTGAGTGTGGTTTCTTTTGCAGTTTTCAGGCCCACAGCCAGCACCAGGTGGGCTGACCAAGTCCAGGTAGTACGGGGACTTGAGGAAGCGGCGGTAAGAATCCTTTTCCATGAGAGTGAATATTTTTCTCTGAGCCTCATCAAAGCAGGACAGTGTGGGCTCCAGCATGTTGTGGCTTGTCTTCTCCCGTGTGCATG
The DNA here is from genome assembly GCA_013389925.1 of Aegithalos caudatus. Lineage (NCBI taxonomy): Eukaryota > Metazoa > Chordata > Aves > Passeriformes > Aegithalidae > Aegithalos > Aegithalos caudatus. The sequence continues at coordinate 2,384,440 of WEIU01022147.1, forward strand.
AATCCAAGTTCACCTGTGGGCCAAAGGGACAGTGTAACTAGAACCTGTCCCAGAAGGGGCATAGAAAAGCATCTCTCTACCATTTGTGCTTGGTGAGCAGTTGTCCGAAATGGCTGCCTGACACCCTGTAGCCTCAGCAAAATCTGTGCAGATGGATACCACTGCATCCCTGTGACCAGAAGAGCTGTCAGGGGAGATTGAAACACATCCCTCTGGGATGCAGCCAGCCAGGAAACTCAAACTGCATGGGAGCAGCTAAAACACTGGGAATCATATGGGCTCATATGGGAATCATATGGGAAGCTCCTGGGCTTCTCCCATTTGAGTATGTGCACGGAATGGCCATGTGGTTGTAACTAAATACACTTTCTCTTTATCCAAGTTTAATATAAACTCAGCAAAAACCCCATCATGTGCTTGTTAACTAGCAGAGAAGCAGAAGACTTAATCTCTTGTGAAACTGCTGACCTCTGCTTGCCTGTGCTGCTGGTTCAAAATTTAGGGTCGTGCCTTTGCCCAAGGAATGTTCAGTGCACGTACCTCTTTTGTGGCCTGCACTGAGATGAACTCATCATAGATCTTCCTGGCCTTGGGGCTGAGCTTGGCTGGTGACTTAGTTTTCTTGTACTCCTCACAACTGACCCAAAACTCAATGTTTTCCTCACTGTACTCAGATTTGAGAAAAGCACGGAAAGCAGCCAGTCCTCCTAGGGATTGTTCAGAGGAAAACCAGGTCAGGTCAAGAGTGTTGGTCCCTGGACAGTCACACCCCTAAATCCCAGCAAAGAGTGGCTGTGGATTCTCCTTCCCAGAGCTGAATGAGGAGCTGCCCTGGGGCTGGCAGTGGGGACAGCTCCTGCATGCCGGGGAGGCTGGAATTCAGACAGGCCCCATGGGGATGTCACACGTAGGGCCCCAGCTGCCTGTTCCCCCACTATGACCTTCAGCATCCCTGCCAGGGGAGCACAAGCAGCTCATGTGTTCCCAGGAGGCCTCGAGGAGACAGCCAGCACGCTCCACAGAGTCTCAGACCATGGGAACAATGTGAAGGAAACCTCAAGGACATAAGTGCAGCTAGCCCACAACTGATGGGAAGACAGAGTCTCCCATAGGCTCAGCTGCAAATAACATTTCCACTTTTTGGTTCTTGTTTAACCCACCACTAACTGTGTGTCCTGGTCTTGCCCTCCTCTTGCACAAGGGCTAAACCAGTTGCTTTCACAAAAGAGCACAGCAGTAGGCCAAAACCACACTCAAGATGCATTTGGATTGACCCCTGCCTTGGATCTGAGCAAGAGGCCCCTTCCCCACCCCTCCCAGAGGTCTGTGTGGCCAAAGGAGCTCCTGTGTGCCCCTAAGATAATGTCCCGTGTCCCCTCCCAGGACTGCTCACAGCACACACGCTGCAGGCAGCATGAGAGCCCTCTTCACTTACTCTCATGATGGATCAAATTTTCCAAAGAGTCTGCCCATTTTCTGACTTCCTCTTGGCTAAGTCTAAGAGGAGGCAAAGGGAGAAACACAGGGCTGAGTTAAAGACAGTACAGAAAGGACAAATTTGGTTTGTTTCTCAGCACCACTAGAAAACCATTTTCCCTGACTGTAAGAGCATACGTGAGAGAGTGAGAATGAAATATCAGCTTGTTTTACAGATACCCCCAGGGATCCCAGATCTAACCTACAGAAATTTGGTTTGCAATCCTTATCACCAGCCATGGGCTAGAAATTAATTTTCCTGGAAAAATTGCTGTGGAATTCATAATCACTTTGTGCCTGGCTACATCTCTTGCTGGAGCACAGACCTGGAATCACTCTTACAGGTCATATCAGTGAACTCCAAAGGACTGATTCCTTTAACCAGCCAGGGGAGCAGTAGCTATGTGGAAGAGAGGAATGTGGGAACCAGAAACACATGGGGGGCACATCCTGCATTTATTCCCTCTACCACACTAGAACACCTTAGAGTTCATCAGTGCCAGGAGCAAACCTTGGCTTTTGGAGTCCTCCTTGGAGCGAACACTGTCTCCTTGCAGCTTGGGGAGAGCAGTGATGCCCTGACAGGCTGCTGGCTGTTTTGTGTGCCTACACCTCTGTGCAGCTATGTGGACCATTGCATAAATCCAGGACAAAGAGGCAGGGATGCTGATTCTGCAATGTGTCCAGTTGCACTGGGTCTGGAATGGAGTCATTCCCCTGTGTAGGACACTGTACACACCCTCCCCTGTCTCATTTATATTGAATCATGGAAGTGGTGGCAGGACGGGACTTCCAGTGTGACATTCTTCATGGAAATTGAAGTCCTCAGGGGTTGATAGCTGACAGGATATCAGCACCTCAATGCTACTGCCACACTAGATCCAAGCACAGGTGTTCAGGAAGGACTGGGAAATAGCAGCAGAAACACTACTGGAGTCCAGCTCGGTGAAGGAGTAAACAAGATGCTGCACCCAGCCTGGGATTAACTAGGTGACAGCACCTGCTCTTACCTCTGGCTTGAAGATATCTTCTCCTTCTTGCCCTGGGAAGAGCTGTAGTCACAGGAATCTGACTTCTGCAGCAAGAAGCCCAGACGGTGCTTCATGTCTTTGGCACTGAAAGAAAAAAATCAAAGAGGAGATGAAGACAATGCTTTGCAGTCCCTCTGCAGCCTCCTCACTGCACAGGCTCCTCCAGCATTACTCAGTGACACAAATGCAGCTCACTGACAGAGACTCCAGTGCTGATTTTCCACTCATTGCATTATGCACATTTTTGTTTCTAGATAAATAAAACAATGCCAAAGAAGTAATTTTTCATGTTCAATAGCTTCTTGCCGAGAAGGTCATCAGCCTGGAAGCAGGTGGCAAAAGGGGAGAAACTGCTGTTTTTCTACTGCTTATGGTAAAAATATTGTGATGGAAAAGCATCACCATGCTGTGTGTCACCTCTCCTTGAACTGATTTTCCTAGCTGCCGATGTGTGGTTCTTACACACTTACTAATCCTTTCTTGCAGCCCCTGCCACTTCCCCACCTCATCACCCAGCCACAGGAGCAACAGGGCCATGCCAGGCCACCCCACGAACCCCATGACACAGAGGAAAGGGAGGAAGTCAGTGGCTTGGAGCAAGGCTGAGGGGTGAGATCAGGGGATGAGACAAGAGCTTCACCACAACCAGCCCATGCTGACTGCAAGCTGCTCCCTTGCTCCATAACAAGCTCTTCTGAAGATTAATCCTTGGTTCTGTTCCACCTTCCAGCATGCTCAGGACAAACATTTCCTCACAGCAGGTTCTAGATATGCAGCTGATACTGGCCCTGGCACCTCTCTGGGTTTCCTTCCAGTGTAAGAAGGAGTAAACCAGTCCTGCTTGCTTAGGGGTGCAGACCCTGGCCTGCCCCAAGGTGCAGTGACAGTGTAAAGCAGGAAATTCTTCTCTTCCCCCTGGATGTGACCCTGGAAAAGAACAAGAGGCTGTGCCACAGGCCTGAGCTCTGGTAGTTGTTCAGCCCCCCCAGCACTGCTGTCTGCTCCAGCACTCTGTCAGCACTCTGTCCTGGCCATACCTGATCTCACTGCTTGCCTCAGAAATGTTTCCTTAACAGCTCCAGCACTTGGGGAGAGCAAAGGGAGCTCACAGCTGCTTTACAGCAGGGTGCCAACATCCAGGCACACATGGGGACTCGGGGCTGCCAGGCTTGGGCTGCCTGGTGCTGTCGTGCTTCTTGCACGGGAGAAGGAGACTGCTCATGTCTGCAGGAGGGTGGCAGCAGGAGGAAACAAGACACTACTGCTTGCAGGCAGTGCCACAGCTTTCTGTAAGAGAGGGATTTTGCTGGGAATCCTGAACAGAGGTGTTTAAAAGACGTGAACTATTTTTTCCTTGCATTTTATTTTTTTTTTTTTCTTTGCTTTTTTTTTTTTTTTTTTTTTTTTTTTTTAGCCTCATCAAATGTTCCTGCTTCCAAAATTGGAAGTGTCAACACTTTTCCCTTGCATTTTCAGTACCTGTTTTCAAATCCAACCACGAGAAGGAAGCTTTATCCTCCAGATGGGAGCCAGCCGAGTCTCTGCTTGCATTTTCCCAACCCACTGCACAGCTGCTGGGAAGCAGCCTGAGGAGTGCTGCTGAAGGCACGAATGGGGAGAAAGGCAGCCGTGCACCATCAGAGACCTGCACGAATTTGGATGGGCTGGGTGAGAAGGGAGGATTGTGCCTCCCTCCCGGGCATCTCCAGGCCCCAGAGCACCTGAAAGGGAGTAACACCCCTCCAGGAGGGCTTGTGCCAGCCTAGAAACCCCTCATGCTGGGCTATGGGGCAGGCCTTGCTGCCGGGGGCACATCTGGGGCTGTGAACACTCCGGGGTGCAGCCAGGTCCTGCACGGTTACAGTTCAACCCATCCTGACTGGCACCACACCACATGGGTGTGATGAGCAGGAACTCAGGCTGACCAGCTGCTGCCGTATGCATCCAGATCCACCGTGCCCCGCATCCTTGCCTGCTGGCACACGGGTCTGTGGTCCTGCCAGGCTGCATTTCTGCATTTGAAATGCATTTCAGGGGATAATCCATAATAATCCAAGGAGTTTGCCTTGCTTCCCGCTCAAAAGAATCAAGATAATTTAGCAGAGAGGAATCAAAGGAGAAAAAGGGTTCAAAGACTGCAGCAGAAGCAGCTGACAGGAATATCAAAATATCGCAGTGCTAAAAGCTGTTGGTTTTGATGATGGGGATGATGGGAAGAAAGGCTTTAGAGTTCCCACATCTCAGTACAAAACCTTTCAGCAATTCTGCTTCTAGCTGAAACAAACCAAACCAACCAACCAACCAACCAACCAAACAAACAAAACAAACAAAAAACCAAACCAACAAACATGCAAACCTCTAAGCAATCATTTTTGTCTAATCTTGCAAAATAATCAGAGCCAAATCTGTCCTCCCGCCTCGGACACAAAGCGCAATGCATCAGCGTGCCTCCGGGCGAACGAGACCATTACCAGATGCTCAGAAATAAACAGTACCTTTTTAAGCAAGTGGCTGGCAGTGCAGCGAGTCCCTTGCACATCTTGCTCCCGAGGTCGGATCAGTATTCCAGGAAAAACAACCGCGCAGGAGGAGGCAGAGGCTGCGCACGGGATTCAGTCCGGTCTGTGAGGCAGCTGTGCTGCCTTGGCTCTGTTTTATAGCCTAGCCCAGACAGCCCAGCAGCACTGGGTGACCCAGTCAGGAGTCAGCACAGCAGCAGCACCCGTCCCCTTTTTGCCCACCCAAGAGGAAGAGGGTGACGTATAAAACCCAGACAAAGGGGTGAGAGAGATTGAAAACCTTACCAGAAACGAAGGTTGGTGTCTGGCTGCAGAGGTGGATTCTTTTAAAAGGGCTCCAAAAGCTTTGGGGACTTCCTCTATTGCAGGAGCTTGGGATGGTGCAGATGAAAAGCAGATTTTCGGTGGGGGGGAACACAGACAGTAAAAACGGTCAGAGAATCAGTTCTGAGAAGCGAGATGAGCTTTGCGGGTTCCTCTGGTAATTTCTTTTTCCCTTCTATTTAAAGTAACCTGGATCAAGAAAAGGACAAGAATTTTAAACAGAAGAGGTTTTCATAATCCCAACAAATGCAGAAAATAGAGCTCCTAAGGAAAGAAGAATGTAAATTCACCAGGGAACTACCCAGGCAGATGAGACTTTCCAGTTTTATTCTAGAGTCATGTGAATATATATTTTTGGTGAGGCTGCAACAAAAGCTTGGGGGGGTGCAAAGCCCTACTGGAATATAAAATGTGCATGTCTCAGCACACAGATTTGAGGACAGCTCATGTACATGCGTGGAAAAAACTAATTTAGGAGGTTGGCAGCACCTCTGCCTTAGATATGGGTTTTACTGCAACACCTTCTCCATTTGCAATTGCAAAATCAAAAGCCAGACCTTGGGACTCTGGTATCCCCAAGGAAAGATGGTTAATTAAAATAAAAGGCTTAACTGTGCCTGCCCAGAGAAGTCTTTGAAGCAGTTCTGAGGGTACCTTTTGAGTTTGAAAGAATGAATGAACCCATGAGACACCTGTGGGGGTGCCTGCACTGCCCCGGGTCTGCTGTAGTTCCATGGAGAACAGAATGACTTCTAGTCCTCAGCCCTTGGATGGTGCAGAAGGCAGTTGCAACTCCAAGGAGAGAGTGAATTGGCTGATATTTATCAAGCTGCAGCTCAGCACAGCCCGTACCATCCTTATGAGAGAAGGGAAGGCTTTGGGCAGATGGACCTGCACATGGACTGCTGCATTTTAAGTCCTGCTCCCACAGTGAAACAAAGGAGCTTCTGATTAGCAGCAGGCTGCCTCCCCACATTATCCACTACTGCTGCATCCCCCCTCCCTGAAATCTTTCAGTGCTTTGCTCACGATCTGCAGAAGTTGCAGGATGAACCTTTCACTCCTGTGTCTGTAGAGCCTACAGCCAGCAGCAGAGAGTCCAAATCCCAGAAGAGTTTACCTGCCTTGGCATACTGCATCTTCTCAGATCATTAATTGCACTGAAAGGCAATACTCTAATTAACTGTAAAATTTTTTGTAGGATCGTGATTGTCCTGCTGACAAACCTGAGGCAGTGTGCCTTTGAGTCCTGCACTGTTCAGACTAAAAATCAGCTCCAGCCCGGGGCGGTATAAAATTTTACCTGAGTGAATGCCCTCGTCCTTTTAGTGTTGGTGAGTTGACAGGACTTGGGTGGATCTGTAGGAAGCAACTGAGCACTGGCAGAGTTGGTGCCGAAGCTCTGTGGTGTCTTTTGTATGGGGAGAAGTCAAAGGGCAGAATATGGCCAACAGAAAAAAAGGTAACTAGTTATTTACTAAATATCTAATTAATTTAATTTGACGATCAAGCCTTGTGCAATGCTATTCAATGTTGTGCAATGACATTCAAACAATTCAAGAGCCCACCTGGCTGACAAAAGGTGTTTGCAAGCTCTAACCTTGCCCCTCTCTCTGGCAAGGTTAGAGCGCTGGCTCAGGCAGGTCCCAAAGGCTGTTTGCTAGGGCAAGGAACTTCTGTGCAGAACACAAAAATTCTACAGTTTGCCAGCAAAATGTTGTATAGCCAGATTTAGGAATGTCACACTTCTCTGTGGATTGCAAGCACCTTTGCTGCATGGCTGTAAGGACACTCGGATGCTGGTGCTGTCGACATCAGGTCACCTTCTGCGTTCCCCAACTGTTGAGGGTTGAATTTGTTTCTCTTTACTGTGGGAATTTTGTCCCATTAAGTTGCTAGGAAACTAATTGCTGGGTGCTTATGGGTGCTCATGAATGCTTGGCAGGAAAGGGTGGTGGGGGGAGAGAGAAGTTTTTTTGGGTTCGGGGAGGAGGGTGGCTTTTTCCTTGGCTTCAGGGAGGCAGGTCGTGTCGTGGCTACTGCTGCTGCATCAGGACAAGAATCATCTTCTTCACTGGTTCCGATCCTGAGAAAAATTTACCATCTTCATACCCTGAAAGCGGGACACGCTGTGTCCCCCTTNTTTGCACTGTTATAATATTAGTAAAGAGATTGTTATCCTTTCCATAATTTTGCCTGAAAGCCCTTAATTGCAAAATTATAATAATTTGGAGGGAAGGGGGAGGGGTTACATTCTCTATTCCAGGAAAACTCCAGTTTTCCTGGACAGATACCTGTCTTCCCAAACCAAGACACCAACTTTTGTGTGAGCAGGCTGTAATCAGGAATTTCTGGCACTCCCATCACAACAGCTAGCCTAAAGGGCTTTGCAATTAAGACCATCCTGCCTGGACTGGGCATGGAGACTCCTAGAAGTGCTGCAGTTGAAATTTTCCCTTTTTCATTAAACACTGACTGGCTCAGCATGGCCTGCATGAGAGGAGTTTGTCCTTGTGCACTGTTTCTCCTCTAAACAGCTCTTGCAGTTTAATATCCTCTCAGCTACTCCAGCTAAAGTATCCCCTTCCATCTCCCACTGTCACAGGCAGGCTTCTTCTCCCATGGTACAGACTGTGCTGTGCTCAACACTAGATCATCCTCCTCCACCTCCTCCCTGCCAGCTAGTGAAGCAGCAGCTCCTGCCATGTTTTATGCCTGGCACATCATCCCTGGCTTGCTTCACCTGCTCATGGAGAACTCAGTGGGGAGGATGGGCTGGGATGCAGGGCTGAGGGATGGGTCTGGACCATCCCTGGGCTGGGCCGTGCTTTGGAGGCACCCAGAGGATCCCAGGAGCCAGCACCATCGTAAACGTCTGTGGTACCCTCTGTGGCATCCCTGACCCCCTCCTCACCCCTGCTGCATCCTGAGCAGCTGCAGACGAGGCTCTGAATGGGAGCTTTCCCTCCCACCACTTCCAGGGAAGAACGTCACACACGCGTGCTCACCCCCGTACCCGGGCGCATGTGGGATGTGTCTCTGGGCTCCACCGTGGGAGGAGGCAGGGAGCGCCAGGAGTGCTGCTGCTTCCATGGTCATTGCCCAGAGCTGAGCTGCCTCAGACTGCTGCCCTCCATCCCATCCCAGTCCCTTCCCTTCCCAGAGCAGCTGCCGGGGGATGGGAGCGCACCAGGCCGGTGCTGCTGCTTTGTGTCACTGGGAACTGGGAGGGTGACATGTGAGGAAGTGCTGCTGGGCCATGGTCTCTCCTGCCATGGCTGCCTGACCCTGCCTGCCTTGCAGGGGCTGTGACCCACTCTTGCTCCTCTGCCCTCAGTCACATCTCACAGAGCCAGCCAGGCACCTTGGGAAGGGGTGAGCAAATGCCTGGCTGTGTGCAGTGGACACTGGGCAGGGCACTGCCCATCTTTCCCATGTCCATCCATGTCCAGTCCATGTCTGGCAGACAGCATTGGTGAGGAACTGGAGCAGCTCCCACGTAACTGAAAAGCACCAGCTGGGGTGGCACTAGCCCCCAAGCCCCCAGGCTGCAGAAGCCCTCCACATATGGCCTCTTTGGTGACGTTTCTTCCCCGGCAAGTGGCCCCAGTGCTGAGCCCTGTTGTGGGGAGAGGACCTGGACTGCTGAGCTCCTTGATGTGCTTCCCCCATAGCCCCAGGCACTCTTTGCCCAAAACCCCTTCCAGTGCAACTACCCACTGCTGATATTTTCTACAGTACACCTGTAGGCAGGTAAGATTTCCTTCCAGCACTGAGGGCTGCATCTTACGCACGCAGGCGTGTGGCTTGAGAGAATTACAGCTAATGAGCTGGGAGCAGAGAACCCTGGAAAGACCACTGGGGTCTGAGCTTGGATGGATGAACTCAGCACGTGTCTGTGCCTGACACTGCAGGCAGCCACATTTCCTGTCCCAGGGCACTGACTGCACCCTGATGTCCCTAAGAGACACATGGAGAGGCCACACTCGTCCCCACAGGGTCCCCCAGCTGGCGCTGGGATTCCCAGAAATACTGTCCCACAGCAGAATCTGAGAGAATCGTCCTTTCCCATGGCTCTGCAATGCACTGTGTGACTCCAGGCATGACCTGGCTCTGGTGGCCAGCCGTGGAGGAGGCCTGAGAGCGGCCATCTCCGCCCAGAGCAGCTCTGGCAGGAGGGATGAGTCACCCTTCTGCCATAGGGGTAATTTGCCACTCACACAGAAACTTTCTGGAGCAGATGGATGTACCTCCAGGCTGACCTAGTCCCCTTTCTGCTCTGCATGCACAAGGCAAAACGGAACTCTTAAAGGCAAAATAGCTTTGGTTTGCTGACATAGTTTCTTGATGAGCCTGCTCTTCTCTGAAATGATGCTGTGCTTATGTTAGAACCTTCCTTTGGAACCTCCCTTAGCTCCGGCTTCACACAGGTGGTACAACCAAATATGCAATCCAGACAATTTCCCCATGCTCTCAGTTGTTTCCTACTTATATGTGCACCTACAACATCAGTGGCCTTTTGTCATTTCTAAGAGCTTGGAATTTCCTAATCATTCTGAGGGAGTGGTGGGAGTCATGTTTTCCTTTGTTTCAACCCCAAGGTTTTGGGCTGCCTACTTGTCCTGTTACTGCCCAGAAAAAAATATTTCAACTTGTGTCAAAGGAATAATTTTGTTCAGCCCAAATGGATGTGATTTTTTTCCTTTCCTGGTTTAGATTTGCTAATGAAGCAATTGTTGTTTTTTGGTGTGATTGTTTTTTGGTGGTTTTTGTTTGGTTGGTTGCTTTTTTGTTGATTGTTTGTGTTATATATAAAGTGTATAATTTGTATTTTATTGTACTATCCTTACAAACTGCAATGTATGTATATCGTGATTCTAAGTAAAATCAAACCAAGCTCTCCCTGAGAGCTAAAACCACAGCACCCAGGATTGCCTCAGAGGGGAANATCAGGACATCTTGGCTGTCCCCAGATGTCATCATGGGACCATCAAACTCGAATGATCCACTCCTGTACAGCCATGAATATTCCCTCCAAAGCATCGCCCCCTATTCTCCAATGTACAGGAACTCCATTCAAGAATTCCAGATGGACAATGAATATCAACAGAAAACAAACTTTTCAGCAATAAGCTGGGAGTTCCTCAGCCTCTGGGCTGAAAAACTGTATAAAAACCAGCAGCCCAAACAAGCAAATCATGAACTTGGGGAGGATCAGTGCAGGTGAGGCTGATCTCGGGTTCACCCAGGCCGACTCCCGGGCTCCAACCTGTTTTGGTGGTGGCAGATTTCGATTTGACTGTATTGGAAATCAAATAAATTATTAAATTTTATTCAGTTGATTTCATATATAACAGTTGGTTGGGTTTTTTTGTTTTGGTTTGGGGTGGTTTTTTTTGTCTGGCTACTGTTCCTTTTTCACAGCCATCAGACCACAGGAAAATCTATTATTTGAGTAACTTGCCCTTCCAATTTCCCAAATCTCTATCCCTTCATCCATTTTGATTCCCGTTAAACATTTTCTGCTAATCACTAAGACAGTTTGTATAATAGTGCACCACAAACCAATCAACATATGGCTGTTCATTGATGCTTTCTCAATACAAAAACCACTTTGAAATGTCTCATTTAGCCACTTTTACTGCATTTAATATGGATTTTATGACACTTTAGGCCAAATATTGATAGCACGTCATATTTACTCATAAATCTATTTCACCACCACAACTTCCTCATGAAAAAACTTTTAAGCTCATTAGAAAAGGTCTATGTTTTCCATTAGATCATGTCATCTGGTATCAATGACAACCACCTTTTCCAATGTGCCTGCTATTGTCCTTACTAAGAATGCTCTTGCCCTTATGAACAGGTTAACAGCTCTGTGAGTGGACAGCTCACCCCTTCTTAGGGAACCACTCCAATCATGAAAACTAATCATGAAGAGTCATTTAGGTTGGAAAAGATCTCCAAGATCAGTGAGTCCAAGCTTTCACCAAGCACCTCCACCCCAACTAAACCATAGCACTGAGTGCCACTTCCAGTGATGGCGACATCACCACTTCCCTTGGCAGCTTGTTTTGATTCTTAACCACCCTTTCAGTGAAGAAATTCTGCCTGATGTCCAGACTGAGCCTCCCCTGGTGGAGTATGAGGCCATTTCCTCTCATCCTGTCAAGAGTTGCCTGGGAGAAGAGTCCAACCCCCACCTGGCTACAGCCTCCTTTCAACTCCTCACTCAGTTGTAGTGAGTGATAAAGTCATCCCTGAGCTGCCTTTTCTCCAGGCTAAACACCCACAGCTCCCTCAGCTGCTCCTCACAGGACTTGTGCTCTCCAGAGCCTTCAGCATCTTCACTGCCCTTCTCTGGACCTACTCTAGCACCTCAGTGTCTTTCTTGTACTGAGGGGCCCAGAAGTGGAAACAACACTTGAAGTGTGGCCTCACCAGTGCCTAGTACAGGGGGAACAATTGCTTCCCTGCTCCTGCTGCCACACTATTCTTGATCCAGGCCAGGATGCCCTTGGCCTTCTTGCCCACCTGGGCACAGCTGGCTCATGTTCACCCACTCTTGACCAGCACCTCCAGGTCTTTTTCTGCTGGGCAGCTTCCCAGCCACTCTGCCCCAGCCTGGAGCATTTCATGGGACTTTTGTGACCCAAAGGCAGGACCCAGCACCTGGCCGTGTTGAGCCTCATGTAGTTTGCCTTGGTTCATGGATCCAGCCTCTCCAGATCCCTCTCCAGAGCCTTTCTGCCCTCCAGCAGGCCAACACTCCCACCCAGCTTGGTGTCTGAGAACTTGCTGGGGGTGCACTCAATCACCTCTTCCACATCATTGATAAAGATATGAAACAGGACTGGCCCCAAGAGTGAGCACTGGGGAACTCCACTGCTGACTGACCCCCAACTGCATGTAACTGCAGACACCACAGCCTTTGGGCCTGGCCATCCAGCCAGTCCTTAACCCAGTGAAAAGTGCACCAGTCCAAGCCCCAGGCTTCCAGTTTCTCCAGGAAAATGCTGTGGGAGAAAATCAGAAAGCATGGCTTATTTCCAGTATTGTTTCATTTTAAAATGAATGGAAAAGAACCAGTCTGTCACAAGAGCTCTTTAGCCTATTCCTTCAAGAATCCTGGTGTGAGCCAGTTGCACTTAGCTGATAAAAGACTGTGTGGATCATTCCCAGGACTGTGTAGCCCCAGGCAGGGAGATACTTGATATCTGTGCAATGGACACTGAGCTGTTGTTTATTTAAATACACAGCTCTGTGTTCCTTCCTGCTCTTCAGGAGCTGTTTGCACTGACTGCTTGAGGCTTCCTGGGAAATCCCCTGTTGAGCCAGGAGCTGTGATGGGCAGTGATGGGAGTGCTCAGTGACCCTGTGGGGCCCTTCAATCACCACCTTTGCTCACAGACAGTGGTTGGCACATGCCTCTCACTCGTGGGCTGATTGCTTCACCCTAAGGTATAGAGGAGGAGGCATAAAGGGAGGCAGGAAGAGAGTTGATGCGTCAGAAATTAAGTTGTCTTTATGTGTAGTGTGCAACAAAACCACTCCTCGTGCCTTCTGCACCCTAGCAACCTAGCTGTGCAGTGGCTCCTGTTCTCCAGCTTTAAAAAGCCCAGCCCTTCAATGTGAGTGAGCTCTCTTCTGCCTAGACAAGCGCTGCAGGCTGAGTTAGAAGCTACAAAACTAAATCTTTCATTGCTGCAGATGAAGTGGGATCTATTGTCTTAACCTCAAAAGGACCTTTCTTGCTCCTTTCCCTCTTATCTTTGCAGTGGCAGCAGGATTAGAGGTGCCATACCACAAGGCCCATGCCAGGGAACAAAAGCTGGAGCTTTATTGACTGGTGCAAAACCCAGGGGAAGTTTTGTCAGTGACCTCAGGGCTCTGTGTCCCAAGCACATTGCTTGCTGCTCCGGTCACAGTTAATTTGATGAGTTCTCTAAGCCCACTCACAAAAGGCAGCTTGGAAGCAGCAAGGATCTGTCAGTGCCTGTCTCAAGGGTATGCCTGTTATTTAAAAGGTGAAGTCTGACAAACCTGTCAATGGGGTGGCAAGAATCAGGATTTCAGGCTAAAGGAACACAAAAGCAAGGACAAGCAGCTGCAGCAGAGAGACAGCACCTTTTCAAAGGTACCCCAGTGTGCTGCATACAATGGCTGAGCTGGCTGGAGAAGAGGTAAAAGGTCTTCATGTGGCCTGAGCATGAGGGGCAATTCTAAAAGGTGCCAGGTACACAAATGACCAGTCGGCCCTGATGTGCAGCTAGTTTAAACCTCACAAACAGGGAGAAGAGGAAACAGCAGTTGATCCTTACCTGAAGTTTCTTACCCCTGTCTTGGGGGTGACTCGGACAAATAAAATTGCAAGTGTCAAACATACAATGTAGCAAAAACGTGGAATTACTACCTCCAGAGAATGTGAGTTGCTGCAGAGACTGGTTGCACCTGACTGCAATACCCTGAATAACAGACATGCAGAGGCTTCTGGAAAACAGATGCTGCTTGCTGAGCCCTGTTTTGTCAGAACATCTTGCTATCTAAAATTTATGTTGTAGGAGTGCTGAAAATCCAAGCAGACCTGAGTTTCACTGTGTCACAGAGGAAGATTTTAAAAATAGATAAAGAGCTGTGAGCAAAATGTGTGGTACATGGTACACAGCTGTGCCCTGCAGCTGATGCTCAGAGGGACAACATCTAATGCCTTATCATTTAGAAATTCCTGCTTTAAAAAAAAAAAAAAAAGAGGAAATAATTGTTTCATGTTGTTACATTCACATTATCCTTCTGAACTTCTCTGCAGTATGCAAGTGGCTGAGATTTTAGTGTCTCTCCTGAAACCAGTCTTTCTGATATTCCAGATGCAGGCTGGATGCTAAAGACTGCAATTACCGTCTCAGCAGGTGAGCCTCCAGTAATCTGTTATCTCAAGGCACATTCATGCTTCGGTGTTTCAGCTAGAAATAAGTTTTAACATGAAAGGAAAAAGTATGGGCTTCTACACGTGTCTTGAATCAAGCTTCCAGTATATCCATAACTGCCTCATCTAACACAGGATCCCTTGGATCACACAGAAATCTGAGCAACACCTGCTGCAACAATCCTAAATGGTCGTCCACAGAGGACTTGTGGTCCTAAGGATGTAATGCAAAAAATCAGTGGAGATACTCCATTGGATAACCTTATAAATGGAACCAGAAAGGTACATTATGGATCTGGACTTCCTCAGATCCAGTATGTTCAGCTCCAGGACACCGTCTCCAATCACTGGAGAGACAAGCCAGCTCTAAAGACATGCATCACACTGAAAGGAGTAGCAATGCTCAGTGTTGTCATGATATAAATTGACTGCCATCATGCACAAAGAGTTTTATATTTCATGAGTACAGAGTATTTATCTTATTTATTCATCATAAGAAATTGCAGTTGGGACAAATTGTTTCTCCATTTTGTGAAGTAATGCTGCAGTCCCAGTCAGCCCAGCTAAACCTCACCCACTGAAATCTAATATGAGAATGCCACTCAGCCTGATTTCCCTAATGGACATGTCTCACCTGGAAAGGATTGCCAGACACAGACCCTGGGTTGTTATATAGAGCACTAGAGATAATCAAAATATTCCCAGTATCCCATCAGCCAGCAAATCCTGCCTGGGCATTGCTTGTCCTCTCCCTGTGTCAATGGGACAGCTGCACACCATGGCCATGCTGCCCTGTGCATTCACCTCTGCTCCCTGAGGCACACCCTGCCCTTGTGCTGCCACCGGACACTAGCTGCATGTCTCCCTGTCCTGTCAGCACCAGCATCTTGGGGTGCCTGTGAAGGAAGGGTCAGGCTGAGAAATGGGATGAAGACAGCTTGGCTGGGAATGGGAAAGGCTGGGGTCATGAGAGCTGGAAAGGGAAAGAAAAGCCAGTGATTTACAGAAGGGGCAGGAAGGTCTGTGAGGAGAGGCCCCTGAGTTGAGCCATGGGAAGGAGGAGGACATATCCCACAGCATCTGGACAAGACAATCCTTGTGAACCCCGTCCAGCAGTCAAGGATCTCCAGGGACATACAGCTGTCTCTGGAGAGAGCATCTGCCTGTTCTGAGTGGCCTTGCTGACCTGCAAGGGAGGTCACAGTGAACTGAAAGCAGTGTCCCAGTGCTTTAAGACAGTGGAGCAGGATCTCTAGGAGAACTGTGCCACACATGGGCTCCAAAATGATTCTTCAGCTTGGCGACACCCAGCCGTCCTTGCTGTCATCTTGTGCTTGAGGTTCATCATGGAAAATCGCTAATATTCTGAGTAGGAGCAGCTAAAAATAGTCCTAATATAACAAGGATGAGAGATGAATTTCAAAATGGAGCAAGAAAACCCAGAAGCCCCTCACTGTCATTATATACTCCCACAGCTTTCAGACATGCTTTGAACTGCAAATACTCTTGCTGTTTGTTAGGCAAAGAAGCAAATTGCTTGTGAAAGGGCAGATGCCTGGAAGGCTTCATATTGGAGTGATTTCTTTTTGCCCCCTCTCCCTTCAACATACCTTGTTGCTCTCCACCTTTTAACCCTGTTTCCTTCAACCAAAATGTGTGGGGCTGAGCTGCCAGCAGGTGTGCAGAGCATCTGGTAAGCCATCTCACCAAACCTTTCGCTGGCACAGAACAGAGCGGGAATTTGTCACTTTCTAAGTCAGCATCAACAAGGCAACTCTCCCTGTCTTTTTTCAGGCTCACAGTTCGGGGTGCTGCAATTTCTGCCACGGGCAGAGGGTCTTTGTCCCTTCTGATGTGGGTTTGTGCATCTGCAGCTCAATCCATCAATAAGCACTGCAGATCTGTATAAACTTTAAGAACTTGTTGATGAGAGACAAGCAGAAGGCTCAGGAGTGGAAACAACCAAGAGCTCAAGCTGCCCTGATACCCCGATCCCTGGTGCTCACACTCCGTCAGCTGGTGCAAAAGGTACTCCTGGCTGCAGGAGGTCACACACAGAGAAAATGTACTTCTACCTCACCAGATTAGCTGCCTAGACACTTCTCAGAAGCCACAGGAGCTCTGAGTTTAACCTTATCTTAAGAAAAAAGGCCATTTCCCTCCCTTGGTGGAGCCCTTTGAACAGGGTGACCCCCTGCCCTGGCGCTATCTCTCACCTGTGTCACACTCTCTGTCCCCACACTCTGCACAGCCCTGCACAGCCCCCGAGCAATCCCTGTCCCGCTGTGAGTATAATACAGAGGAAGTGGCTCATTTAAACTCTCTGAATTGCTCCGGGGGCTTCAGGGGGTGTTTACCCCTCCTGTTCCACTAGACAAGGCCTCCAGGGAAGCTACCTTGAAATCCGAGTTGTATTTAGAGTGACGGCATCTGATGCAAAACAGGCTCAAAAGGCAGCTCAAAAAGATAAATTGGGTAGAGAGAGGCCTGGCTCACCCCTCCCACAGCCACAATAAAGTGCTTGATGTGTCCCTTCTTTGCATTTGATCACGTTCCTGCTGCCTGTGTTTGATATTATGCAACTGATTGACTTCACAAGATGTGAGAGTAGAGCCTCTCCTTGCCCTGCTCCCTGATGTATGCTGTGTGTTAGACTGCAAGGATGCAGCAGAAATCAAAACAAGCCCTGAAGCCACCTGGTTTCCCTGCTAATCGCTGGTACTCAGTTCCTTGTGCTACAGTAATCTGAAGGCACCACCCTAAGCATGTTTTACTGGTCTGCATAGCTGTTCTGCTGCAGCTTCCCAGTGAACACTGGGATACTTTCTGTACTGAACAGAAACCGTGCTCAAACAGGACTTTTCTCTTTGAGGGTTATTATAACTGAAATCAGCCAAATTAAATAAATAAGGAATTTATTGATAATTCGCAAAAGATCAAATTTTGGAACAGCCACAATCAAAGACAGCATCAAGCCCGGGATCGAAACTGGGTGAACCTGAGATCAGCCTCCGGCGCACTGATCCCCCCAAGTTCACGAATTTGCCATCGGAGAGCCAGTTTTTATACAGTTTTTCAGCCCTGAGGCTAACAAGTCCTTAGTTCTTTGTTTAGTCCAAGCTGTTTAGTATTCATTTTCAGCTGCTGGTCCACTGATGAGGTTTCCAGAAGGGAAGGGTGTCTGAGTAGATTTGCTGGAACCTGGACATTCAGATTCACAGTCTCATTGAGAGAATCAGATTGATATCTGGCGTTAACTGCTGGGTCTTTGGCAAGATGATTGAGTTTAGATGGGACTGCTCTGCCACTGTGCCACGCTTTTTAAGTTGTAATTCACCCTGTTCTTCGGTTTCCAGCATCCAGTTTTGCAATCTCAGGCAGCTTGGTTTCTCTTGGATCAGAAATGCCTTTATTTTATACCCGTACAATAGAATGCGAATTATACAAAACATCTTATGTGAAAAACAAGGTTCACTTTCTTAGAAGAATTTGTAAGTTTAATAAAAAATAAAAAAAGAGACAATTAGGACATAGAAAATAAAGCAAAGACAGTTTCTCGGCCGAGGGTGTCTGGCCGAGGGTGCCTGGCACCAAGTCAGCCAGCACACACCTTACTGCTTCAGATTCTTTGTTTCAAGGATCTCTGTTGATATATATGAAATGTATAATTTGTATATTATTGTACTATCTTCCCAAACTGTAATATATGTATAATATGATTCTGGGTGAAATCAAACTTGGCTCTCTCAGTGAGCTCAGAAATGCAGCACCAAGGATTACCTCACAGGGCAGTCGCTGTGGAAGGAGAGAATACTCATCTTGATAACAGCCTGGACAGGACAAAGGCCAGGAAAGCAGCTATACACCTGAAACTTCCCTGCCATTGAAAAGCCTGATTCTGATCGACTTCCGATACCATAAGCAGGAGATGTGAATAAAAGGTTCCCTTCGACTCTATTTACATTCAATCCTGTCTCTGGGAACACATCTGCATTTCTACAGCAAAGTCGATCAGGACATTGCAGCTGTCCCAAGATGTCCTCATGAGACCCCAACAGGAGGAAGATATCATCTAAACTTGAGTGATCCAATCCTGTAGAGTCATGAATATTCTCTCCAAAGCAGCATCCCTATTGTCAAAGGCACAGGAAATCTATTCAAGGACTCTAGATGGACTATGAATTTGATCAGAATACAAACTTTGCAGCAATAAGCTGGGAGCTCCTCATCCTCTGGGCTGAAAAACTGTATAAAAACTTACAGCCTGGACAAACAAATCGTGAACTTGTGGAGGATCAGTGCAGGCGAGGCTCATCCTGGGTTCACCCAGGCCGACTCCCGGGCTTGGACCTGTATTGGTGGTGGCAGATTTCAATTTGATTTTATTGGAATTCTAATAAATTCTTTGTTAAATTTTATTTGGCTCATTTCATATATAACATCTGTGTTACATATTCAACAGACCCTAACGCATGATTCAAACACTCTTTTTGGGTTATCATTTTCAGTTCAGTTTCAATCCCCCCCCAGTCATTTTATCTGGTAGATTTGTAGTGGATAAGTGGTGGTAGGTAAAGAGCATTGTTGTTAATTAAAAACTGTTGTTAATTTGAAGTATCCCATTGATTGGTTATCCCCCTTGTTGATTGAAGTCCTGAGGATGATGTTAACCTCCCCCGTTTGTTGTTTACCTGTTATCTCTTGCAGGACTCCCCGACGTGGCCTGCAGCTGCCCAGCACCAGCTACTGCGGCACGGGGCAGCAGTACCGCAAAGACGGCTGGCCGTGCTGGAGGGACATGGTGGCGTGGGGTGGCTGTACCGCAAGGATGGCCACGCCCTGTGCATGTGGCTGAGCTGTGCCACCCTGGAGAGAAGCGGCGGTGCCGTGTGGGCCGTGACCTGGGAGCACTCAAGCCAGCGCCTCGTGTCCTGCAGTGGTGGCCACTCCCTGTGCATGAGGTAGGGCTGTGACCCTGAGGGATGCGGTGGTGGCTCGGAGCCCAGCTGGAGGTGTGTGTGCACCCTGTCCAGGTGCCGCGGGCACAGCATCCTCCACGTGGCAGCCTGGATTCAAAAGGAAAAGAACATGGCGACTATGCAAATGAGGAAGACCTGATGCCAACTGGTACGAAAACCAGGAGGGAGTCCACCTGAAACGGGGAAACCCTGCTGAACTGAGCTACGAAAGAGACACAGATGAGCAATGCACAAGTAAGACTACCCTTCCCTATGATTAAACCAGTTGTACCTCTCGCCATGACCTTTAGGAGCAGCCCCAGAGGTGACACCCTTAGACATTGGAGCCAAATGGCGTTCCCATGGTGTTCCCATGAGGTCGGGAGTCCCGGCGCTGCCTACAATGAACCCTAATGGGAAGAGCTGCACACCTTCTCCTTCAAGTCATCTCTGGGAGCAGCGGTGGCATGTGCGCGACCTGTCGGGCCCCCTCCCAAAGCTAATCTCTAACAAAGGCTTTATAAAAGGACAAGAAGATCTACTTGCCCTGTTCATTACAGATTCATCTGGGTGGCCCCACTCGGTCTGATATCATAGGTCCCATAAACCCTTCTCTCAAGGATTTGGTCATCTCTGTTTGGATAAGGTACTTGATAACAGATTCAATAGTTTCTGGTCAGCAATCTTCATGCAGGAATGCAGGATGACTCTCCCTATCTTCTGGTTTGGCCAGTTTAGATGTTACAAAGAAAAAAACTTAGTCTTTTACTGTTAGCTCTATGTTACAATCAGAAAATATACATTCATCACCTTTCTAAACTCTGTTAATAAAAGAAAATATAGTACAACTTTCCCACATTATACATATAGCATTGATCTCAATATTTGTGAAAAGCCAGCTCCGTAATATGCGTTTATAACGTATAACAAGGGTTAATGAGCACCTCTCAAAGCAGACTCTCTGAGGTGTGAAGGAAGGTGGCAGGAGGCACAGAGGCCAGCTGTCTTGCCAGCTGCCTCCCCACCACACAACATTAAAGTCACAGGGCTGTGGCCAAGGGCACGACCTGCTGGAGAAGTGCCCTAACCCCAACATGTGTGGCCCAAGGCATTTCTCATGAAGGCTCACACTGCTCCCACTCAAGAATCCACTGCCCTAGAGCCAGCATATCCCACTGCAGCATCTTCAGCCTGGTGCCACATCCCCAGGGGTGGTCCTCAGAAAGGGCTTCCCACCATGAAGTTTATACGAGGAGAGAACTGGGTGTGTCAGCAGATGACCCCCACATGGTGTGCTCTGGTGTCCAAGGTATATTGCTGTCATCTTGCTGAGCTTCTCAGAGTTGCTTTGCTGTGTGAAATCTGGTGCTGACAAGAGTGAGTTTGCTGCTGTTTTTTTCCATTTTCCTACATCCAGATGTGGATTGCCTTTACTTACAGTTCCTGGATAACAGAGGCTGAACCTCACTGTGCTTTTTAAATTCTCCAGTATGTGCATATTTGGTCCAAACCCCATCAGGGCAGTACAGGAGGCAGGCTGAAATCTGTCAGCAGCAGAGACTGAAGTAGGCTCAAATTTTGAAGAAATTTTCTTTAAAATCCTGCTTGTCTTTGTTCTGTATGAGTCACACAAGGTAATATGCAGTACATAGGGGAATGGGGATAGCTCTAAAAGCAGAATTTTCTTCCCCCACAGCAATTTCCCTCTCATATATTACCTAGAGTTGTTCATAAGAGGGAAGGGGCAACATATTATGCTCTGCCCTGAGCCCTAGACCAACAGAGTCTTGCAGAAAATAATTCAGTCTAACAATGACTGCTTGGTATCACAACAAAACAATAACAGACCCAGAACCCCAAATCAGGTATTATTATGTATGGACATGGAAATTATTCCCAGCCAAAACTCCATCTGATTTTTATCCAGCTATTCTGTGTTCTGCAGCTGCTAATGCGTTTTCAGTTAACCTGTTTCAGTACTGGTATAGAAACATGACTATCTCAACCAGCCTCCACTGATGAACTAACTGGTCTAATTATTCAGGGTTTGCAATTCAGTGAAGCAAATACTTTGTTCAGCAGCAAGCACATCAGCTCAAACCTCCAGGGGCTTGTCTGGAGACAATCTCACCCTTCCCAATCAGTCCACAATCCCCAAATATGCAGCCATGGAAGGGTAGTGCTGAACCTAGCATGTGCAGAGTTTAGAAGAAGTTTAACTGCAGACTGGAAATGAGGAAAAGCATGGAGGTTTAGAACATGAGCAATCCTGCACAGGGAACAAGGGGAGGGAGGGCAGAGTGTGCCATGCACACAGACAGGCTGCTGAAGGTCAGAGCAGGACAAATGGAGGAGACACAGAAGCTTTCAGTCAACTACATGGCTAAGCAGACCACATTTTTTTCCCAGGAGGCAAAAGGCCCACCAGGCTGGGACCATGCTGCTGAGAGCACAGCACGGTGTGCAGAAAGTAAGCCTTAAGCTGTGCACACTGCCCTTCCTGCCACCAACAGCACAGGGTAAACTCTTCAGATTTGAGACTCCTCTGTTTCTCCTAGTCTGGACACATTTGCTTTCCTGGTCGCCCATCAGGAAAAGCAGTGGTGTGTGAATTGCTGCAACCTCCATGCCATTCTCTGAACACGATGTGGGGTCTTGTGATGCCTTGTCTGTGCTGTGATCTGACCAGAGTGCAGGCCTTTTGGTCATGCCAGAAACACATTCTTCAGTTTTACAATCAGGAATGACATCCTATAAACCCAGTGGGAGCAGTGCTCTACCTTATCAGTACAGGTCATTCTTTTAATCCCCTTGTTTTTTTTCCCCAGTCTTTACCTGGACTACAATTCAGGCTTCACTTCAGCCTTAATGTTTCTGTTACAAATCTCTTACACACCTACAGGTGGGATAATCACTGTGCTCTGCCTCCTTCAGACATTCAGTGGGAGGCTGGAAAATGGGTATTGTTCTTCAAGGAGGCTGCAGACTGACTGGAAAGAGTCCAGATTGCAGACCTAAAAGGTAAGATGGAAGAATGAGAGTTTGTTCAATCTAGAAGTGGGCAGACCAAAGGGACAAGGGGTAACAATACATGAAGTACCTAAATATCACAGCCATAAAAGGCTGCAGTTACAGAGAGGAAGATGATAAACTGTTTGTGTGTCCATGCTGGATAAGGACAAGAAATGTTTGTCCTCAATTACACCAAGTAAGGATTAGATTAGGCAGCAGACAAGATTTTTCCAGCGGTAAAATCATGAAGTACTAGACTGGATCACCTGGAGAAGGGCTTGTAACACCACTTTGAAGAGCTTCCACTACAAATATAATTTATCTGCCTGTGCCTTGGAGCTTGGTGAAGCTCTAGAGGGCCTTTCTGCATTCCTTCAGAGAGGGTTTTTTTGGGAGATGGTAAAGCAGAAGTTTAAAATTCAGCTTTGGTCTCCACGTTTGTGGAGATTTGTGGCTGAATGTTGGGTGCATCAGCATGTACTGATCCTAATGATCCCACCTGACTGCCTCAGGGACAAACACCCAGTTCTTGTTGATTAGCAGGGACTCACTGGCTCTGTACAATCCTCACCTTCCCACTCTTCCCAAGCTTTGCTACCTTTTGACCACTGCAATACAGCAAGGTAGGCTGCATCATCAAAATGGTTCACTTTTATTTAATTTTTTTAGCTAAATGGATTTCCACCTACTCTGCAACCCTGGGGCAAAAGGAAGTAGAATTTCTGGCTGGAGACAGCAGCTCACAGTGACTAGTCCCAAGGGAAAAGATGATATCAGTGTTTCTGAGTTTCCAGTTAATTGTGTTTACTGAAGAATACATAACATTAGAGTGCCTTGAGCTTTGGCCAAGTCTTTAAAAGTAAATAAAGACAATTCCAGCCTAATGTTAGAAAACTGACCCTTGGATTATTTCTGAGCTCACTTCTTCCAAGAGCTAGAATAAATCTGATGTGTATGATGTGAAATATGGAGCAGTGGACCCATACCTTATTATTTCAGCACAGAAATGTATTTGCTGTAGGGAGAAGGCACCACTCCTCCAGGTGACAGGCCAAAGACATCTCCAAAGACACACTTTCTCCCGGGCTTGTCTGGTGACCCCTCTGCAGCTCAGCAGACTTTCAGTGACCTTCTCAGGGGGATGTGCTGCAGAATGTGCTGTATGAGGAGGCAGCAGAAGGGCAGATGCTCCCCAAAGAGGGACAGGGAAGGAGCTGAGGATGTCCCCAGTATTGGCTGTGTCCTCACTGAGGGCGCCATCCCACGGCACCATCCCACAGCACCTAGTACAGGGACCAAGCAGTGGACATCCACAGCCCTAGGATGGATAAGAGCAGGGGACATTTACAGAGGCCTAGCAGGAGATGGAGTTAGAGACAGAGCCCTAACAGAGCTCAAGACCTGAGCTTAAATAGAGCTCCTGGTCCATGAGCAGAGTGTGTGGCTGGGGGCCCAGCTGGGGCTGGTTGGGGGAGTTAAGTGTGTCAGTGCCCTCAGGGGCTCTGCTACACTGCCCTGCTCCCGGACAGCAGAAGCATCCCTGCCCTCCCACGAGGTTCCTCTCTGATCCTCTCTAGCCTCTCTTCCCCTAGGCCAGCGGTGCCAGCTAGGGTCCTGCTGACTCCTTCCCTGCTTTATAAGCACACCTTGCAAATTGCTCACAGCAACGCTAAAGTGGCCATTTCTGACCGGTACAGCCCCATTAGCCAGTAGCTCTCTCCTTGGTCTTTAATGATTCAGACCACAAAGCCATTTGTCATGCTACCTCTTCCTTCCCAGTGAGTAAAAGTCAATCAGTGTTTTCTGCTTTGCTCTGAAACAGCCTGGCTCCCTCCTGCTTCTTTATGCTACCAGGAAACCATCTACAATAATGTCTTCCTTGGATGTCTGGTGCTGTGTGGCAGTGAATTACAAGCTCTTTAAATTTCCCTCACTGTGTACCAAACACCATACACAGAAGCCAAATTTTGCCGCCAGAAATTCCATGATGATTTGGGTTTTGAACCTGTCATATGGCTGGGTTTTAAATTTTAATCTTTATACTCAAGAAAAAAAATATGATTTTGGCTTCTAGACCTTATTTCCTATTTCAAACATGTAAATCTTAATCCTGCATTAGTAGAGCAAAATTTCCAAAAGATCTGAGGAGTCAAAGCACATAGGAGTCCTGTGGCTGTCAGTGAGCTCTGGTGGCCTGCTGTCACCCCCGGGCCCTGGCCAGCACCTGGTCACACAGCCCAGGCGCCCTGTGAGTGATGGGCTGCAGCCCACAGGGCCTTCAAACAAGGGGCTTTGCAGAAGCAAATCAGCTCCAAAAACAAGTTGCTTGTATTTGCCCATGTGAGGATGTAATAAGGCATTAAAACTTGACTGGCACATGATAATTGTATTAGAGTTGCAAGGGTTTTAATATTAAAAGACAGTAATGTTCCTAAAATGAAAAATTCAAAACTATCTATTTCTTTCTATCATATTGATGTTTTGATTTGAAGGAGTAGCCATTAATCGGAGCTAATTGAAATTAAATAAGATTTTAAAAATTAAATTATTTAACTGCCTGGCCGTTTTTAATTAAAGAAAGCAATTCAATTATTAAATAAACTCAGATGTGCTTAAGTTCATTGCTGGTCAGCAATGAGTTTATACATCAGCTTAAATTTCATAGAATCCTGGAATGGTTTGGGTTGGAAGGTTTGTCATACCACCCTCTCATGAGCAGCAGATTCAGGGCAGGTGAGTGGCATCCCTGAGCTCCTTGACCAACATGTCCTACCCCCCTCACATGTGTCAGTATCCTCCCTCCCATGTTGTGGAAGAGCTGTAAATGTCCTTCTATTTGTAGATATCCCCTCTTGGAAAGTTTGTAGGCATCACCTGCCTCAGAAAGCCCACACAATAATTGGTGCTCTGTGGCTCATCCACAGGCTGGGATGCGCACTGGCCTTTCTGGCACCTCGTGGGTCGAGCTCCATGCAGTGCTCTGCTGAGTGTGCTTCCTGGCATCAACCTCTCCTGGCTGGATGGGGCTGGCCCTGGGTCACAGAGCAAAGCCTGAGTCACTTTTGGGGAGAGCAGCTGCTGTGTGGATGGGGCTGAGGGTGTTCAGGGAAGTGTTTTGGAGGGTTCTGCTCGTCTCTGATTCAGCCTTGAGAGCAGCTGGCAAAAGTCACCAGGTCTGGCTTCAGGCCCAGTTCACACAATTAGAAAAGTATTAGCTGAACTTAATAAGAAAATCAACATTAAGCAGATAGGAGCTGGTACAGTTGTTAAAGACTGTAGTGTTTTTCCCTGGCAGAAACCCAGGCTAATGGAGGGCTTCCAGCACCCAGAGCAGCCTCCAAATGTAGGCTTAATTGGCCTCTGAAGCCACTCATATAATTACAAACACTTCTAATGAAGCATGAAAAATACAAGAGCCTGGGACTGGGACACAGAGGGAAGAAATTACCTCATTCATCTCAGAAAACAAAGCAAAGCTGCTTTACCTTCTTCCTTACACTGAAATCTTCTTCCCAGCTCCTGCCTGGATGGCAGACTCCTGTCAGGTGCTAATTTCCAGGGCAGTGCTAAGACCGAGGGGAGATCTAACACAAGACAAAACTTCTGCTTTCTCCTGGATGTGGAGGACACCTCTCCAAGCCACTCACCCCCAGATGGACACTGGGTGGACACGGGGATGGACTTTGACTGCCCACTGCTGGTGTGCACAGCACAGCCCTGCCTGCAGCAACGCAGCTGATTTGGCAGAGGATTTTTTTTTGTTGTTTGATTCTGCTTAACTTCAGCTCAATGCCCCCCTTGATTTCTGTTCAACAGCTGTTCCCTGGAACACAAGCCTCTGCCCATTACTCAGGCACAGCAGCAGCATCTCTAAGCACCTGGTTCAGCCAGAGTCACACACATTTCCTGCTAAACCAGGGAGCTGCAGCCCCTGGAACATCTGTCCCAGAGCAAACTGGTGGAGAGTCCAAGGTACAGCTCCTCAGGTGTTAAGCTGGGTTGAGGCAAAGATCAATGGGGTTTATGGGGTTTGTGCTGACTGTTGGTCTACGATTTTCTGGTTCGCTGGGAGCAGTTTGTTGGCTTGTTTGTTTTCAGGGAGACTCTCAAGTCTGACAGAGTAACTGAGGTCTGGAAGGGAGTCAGAACCCATCTGCTGCAACATTCATAAAGAGCAAGGAGAGATGGGACACCCTGTATCCTTTCTATAGATCAGGTGGCATCTGGTCCCACCAAAAGGAACTTTGGTCAGGAATGTTAGGAAGGATCCAGAGGCAGTTCAATCAAGAAAGCTCCCTCCCTGCACATACAAGGAAAACAGCTGTACCAGCACCACACCCAGCCTTGTCCAATTAACCATGCCATCATCCCAACTAATTAGCCTACTCAGAGCTTTGAAAGACCACAACAATGTTGCTCATTCTTTCAGTATCAGTTCAGACCACACTGCACCACTTCACCTTATATTTTATCCCAGTGTTTATCAGTAAGGCCAAGGTCAGGAGCTGTGTGCATCCATCACCCACACCTCTGTTGCCAAAGGGAGAGGAAAAAAATCAGGAGAAAAAATTCCAGTGGTCTTGTAAGGAAGAGGAAGGGGTTGCACAGGGACTACCAGGGCTGCCAGAAGGGCAGCTGTGTGCCTGCTGTGCCTGCTGATAAACACCACTGAGCATCACTTTGGTGCAGGCTGGCTTCCACCACACACTTTGTGGGATTTGAAGATTCATGGCCCTACACCACCTTGGCCTTCCCTCTTGGACCCTGTGTCCCTCTCTTTGGAGAGGTCTGGTGCTCACTGCTCATGTGCCAGCACACCCCTCACACAGTGTCCATACAAAGCCTCTGCGTCACTCAGGCTGGGCACCAGAGAGAAGAAATTTCCATCCTCTCCAAGAAGCTGATTTTGGCTGGACTTACTCAGCCTCCTGTCACTGCTGTGGCATTCAGCTGCAGTTACACGGTGAGAAATGGACACTGGTCACTGGCAATTTTTTTCATATGACTAACACGGTTTGCCAGCAAATTTGTCCAAGAATTCTAGCCCTGCACAGGCCAGACTGTGTCAAGAAATGCTGCAGGATAATTTCACATGTAGCATTTGTGATCTTAGGGGGCAGGCACCAGCCAATCTGCTGAAGCAGGCAGTATTCAAGCAAAGATTCCAGGAAGATGATGATTACAGCTACAGTTTCCCTGGGACAACTTGGACATAGTCAGCCCCAAAGCAATTACTTTTTCCTTGGCTTTGCTGGGTTTTACTTTAACAGCTAAAATGCTAACATTTGATCAAATCATGCTTGGCTAGAGCAAGACCTGTCGTGGGCTTAACTGCCCTCAAGTGATGATAAGCAGCAAGTGCAGATTAATAAGGCACCTGGAGAGGAGCACGTTTTGCAGCAGCCTGAGTGAGACTTCAGAGAGGCTCACTTGTGCACAGGAGGCTTTCCCTCACATGTCTGACACACAAGCCTAGGATTTGGCTTTGAAGTATCTGCTCTGGCTCTGCCCCAAGGGCTTGCTGTGGTTCCCTGTTTTCAGCTCTGCTCAGATAACCATCACACCAGCTAAATGAGTGGAGCCTGGCAAGCAGTGAGGCAAAGCAGTGCCAGATGATCCTTCAGAAGCCAGAAAAAGACTCCGCCTCCCAGCCCACTGGTTTTTTTTTTTTTACAGCTGAGATGATGCGGGTTCCTGCACGCACTCAGCTGCCAGATAATGACTGCAGGTGCAAACACCAAGAGAACAATTGTGTATTTGGCCATGTCTCCACAGCCCAGCCACAGAAGTTACAGAAATAAACAGGGCCTGTGCCATCAACACAAATGGAGATTTGTCATTGATGGGTCTATCACTGGAAGAGGGTGACCAGGAAAGCAGTGCATGGTCACTCAGCTGTAGACACTGGAGATCCATCAGAAGTGAGCAGGTGATAAGAGAACCCAAATCATTCTCAGCAGGAACAGAAGGGTTCTCTGATAAAGACGATCTTTAAACTGAGGGTTGATGGTCTGAGTTGGCAGAGTCATGAGGACCAACCCTTTTGCCCCCCAGGCAGTGACAAGGATCTTCACATCCTGACACATGTCTGGGATGAGCTGGTGTGAACCAGGCAAGAAAACTGCAGGTACAAGGGAAGTCTGAAAGGAGGTTGGGGCTAGATGGGCTTCAGCTTCTCCTCCCAGGCTACTTGTGATAGGACCAGAGAACAAAGTTTTAAGCTGTGTCAGGGGAGGTTTAGATTGTATATTAGGAGGAATTTCTACACAGAAAGGGTGACTGGACACTGGAATGGGCTGCTCTAGGAGGTGGTGGAGTCACTGCCCCTGCAGATGTTTGAGGGCTGGACATGGCACTCAGTGCCATAGTCTGGGTAACAAGGTGCTGTTGGGTCATGGCTTGGACTCTCTGATTTCAGAGGTTTCTCTGACCAAATTGATTCTGTGATTCTGTGTGACTCAGCAGGGATCTGCTGGAGGTGTGGGATGGACACAAACATGGGGTACCAAAGCTGCTCTTTCTGCTGGCTGCAGGTCTGACCCTCCTCACTGAGAGCTCTAAACCTTGGGGGAAACCTTGACAGGGCAGGCTGTGGCTAAACCATCTCCAGAGAAGAAATAGAGCCTGCTAATGAAAGGGAGGAGGGTGGGAGCGCCGGGAGGAGCTGTACCCAGGGCAACACCAGGAGCTGCAGTCCCTCACTCCCCTGAGCTGCACCTCAGCCTGTGCCCTGTGCTGGAAATCAGGCTCTGTGTTTCCTGAAAAACCCCAAACTGACTTCTTTCACCAGGGAAGCACCTGGGAGGAATATTTTCAAAAGATCAGACAATTGCACTGATTATTTAGTCCTTAAGAAAGGCTGCTCTGTAGGTTGCTGCTGAACCAAGCCCCCTCACCAGCGTGAGCTGGGGAGGATGGAAGGTACCGGCAGCACAGGGACGTGCACAGCTCTTTTGGGTTTGACTGGAGAACATGTGGGATGCTGATTCCCAGGCAGAGATGTTCATGTCCCCTTTTTGCGAGGGAGAAAGGACATGTCAACTTTTCCAACAGAGGGAGCACCGGGACAGCCGTGGATACTGGCAGCCATCACCTGAGGTGCCTTATTTTGGTGCTGGAAGAGCTGGGTGCCTGTATATCCATCCTCTGGGAAGCGTGCATCCACACTGTTAAGATGAGGCTGGAATTTGATAGTCAGAAAGCAAATGTGGAGACCATTCTGCGTTGAAAAAAAAAAACAACCAGCAACTTACTTAGCTTCAGTGAAAATCTCTAAACTAGGATTTGAAAGGTGCTTATGCATCAAGTAAAGCAAAGAGTCTCCTGCGCACTTTCCCCAGGAATTACAAAAACTGCCTTGTGGTCACTGCAAATTGGAATGGAAATTGTTTCATACATACCACAAAGACACATTTCAGATCTGTCCTCAGACAATCTGTACTTATTGGCAACAGATGAAGTGCAACATTTGTATTAGATTTGGTCACTGCAGCAATATCAAATTTATTAAAGTTTCATGTGTATCAAATTGACAGCATAAGCTGATAAATGATCACCTGTTTTCACTCAATAGAGAGACTAGAATTGCTTCCCTGCTAGTGTGCATACTGAAACTGCAAATGCTTCCTCTGTTTTGAGGAAGCATTTTTGGCAAGCTTTGCAAAACTTATTTTTGTGATTTCAGTTATTCTAGCCGTGGCAGAAAAACACAGAGGAAAAAGACAGGAGCAGCAGATTGGGCCCAATGAGAATCTGGTGTGAAAACCAGAGGTCACCAAGGATGACTCGTGCCAAAGCTAAGAAGTGTATCATCAAACCCACAATAATCATGAAGCATGCCAGGCTAAAAGCCTGGAAAATTCAAGGAATAGATAGTGCCCAAATGGCAAGGTCTATTGTCATGGTCATAACAGCCAAGGGTGACAGTGAGGAAATCATCAAATCCGTTCTGCTGCCTAGAGTGCAGAATGAAGGATGGGTTCAATTTTTTCTGCTGTCGCTGCTCACATCTGCTGGGTCCCAAAAGTCTCAGATCTTTGCCAGATCACACAGATCCAATACAGCACCACAAGTGAATCAGACAAGATTTCTTGCATGACTGGAATTAAACACTCACAAGAGGACTTTACTGGAGCAAAGCTTTATCTCTGCTATGCCTGAACCTTCCCTGAAGGTTCCCTAGGATTCACAGCCCTCAGCCCCTCACTGTGTTAGGTAACCAGCAGGTTTTCTTGAGGGTTCCTGCAAATCTGAGGAATTACAAAGCAGTTTCAGGAAAGTTGCTGGTACCCTGATGCCTGGTGACAGAAAGCTTTTGTTGGAAATTCTGGTATTAGCAAAGAGGAAGAGAGGCTATGACTGATTGGTAAAGGCTGACAAAGAGTGTCCCTCCCTTGAAGGCGAACTCCTCATTAAATTTCTATGTTTGGGAGTAGGAAAAGAACTACTATTGCAAAACTAGCATAATCTAGGAAATAAAACTGTCCCAGTTTACATTTTAGAATACAGCTTATTTCAATCCTCAAAAATCAGTTGAACCTTCCTGGAAAATTTCTCAGTCATTCTGAAGACTGAGCTGAAATGTGATGCAACATTATTATTTTTACCTAATTTTCATGATGAACTTCTTTGGGTAATAACTGAAGAGAAAAATCAGAGTGACATGTAGCTTTTACATGCTGTCTTCTTTTCATAGGCTTTGAAGATCATATATTTACATATTCATATGGAAGTTTAGCTATATATTTTCAAGGTTTTTGGGACATTCACCATACCACTTTGTAAGCTCTAGGACAATTTGCCTTAAATAAATCAGGACAGGAGAACAAAGTGTTACCAGACAGAAATAACAATAAAATATCATAACATATAAGCTGAAAAAAAAAAAAATTGCAGAATCACTGTGGAGGTTTGGAAGTGCCTGCCCTGGCAGCTGGGCCTGGGCTGCAACATCCCGAGATATTCCTGATAGTCTGACTGGAAAAGCAGGGTAAGGATATGCCTGGCACTGAGCATGTTAAACCAACCAGTGGTTCAGCAACAGCGGGCTCGGTCCTGATGCAACACAGATTTTATTCCCTTGTGTGCTGTAGGGAGTTTTATTTTATGGTTAATAGTCAAGATTAGGATTGGGAGTCACAGCCGTCTTGTACATGAGCAAGAGTCCCACACCTTTCCCAGAAGGACCAGAAAACTCTCAGCCTAATACTTGCTGCTGTTTGCTCCATTGCCATGGGTTGATAAATTCCCCCTCTTACAAAAAAACAAACCAAAACCAAAACCAACAAAACATCCACAGAAAAACCCCAGGACCAGGTTGTCATGTGAGGAGTCCTTCCAGGTTTCTGCAAGACAGAAATAAATCCAGTAGTGCAGAACTCCGGTAGGAAGGATATTTTAGGCAGGATTTAGAGAACATTCCCGCCTCCTGCCTTTCCTGTGAATACCACGCTGAAAAAGCCCTACATTTTGAAAGAGGCCTGTGAGTGTGGAAGGTGAGCCTTTCCGGAAGCTGGTCATTAACACGCCACTGTCTAATGAGCACTGATGTCAGAGCTGGCTGCAAACGCCGCGGGTTCAGCGAGGAAGCGGCTGCCTGAAGATTAATGGTGACAGTGATGGATGTCACATGTAAATAGCACTAATCTGAGATGCCGGCCGGGAACCACGGCCCGGGCAGGAAATGAATACATCTCAGAACTTTGCAGACTCACTTTCTTATTTTGCCTTTTCAAAAGACCAAAAAAAAAAAAAAAAAAAAAAAAAAAAAAAAAAAAAAAAAAAAAATCAGTTTAGCACAGATGTAAACACTTTCCCCGGCAGAAGTTCTGGTGAAGCCACAAAGATTCCCAAGACTGTGCCACGCCTGAGTTTTCATCGGGGATGGCTTAAAATAATGCTTTTGCAATGCCTGGCTGACAGACCCCAAAAGCAAAGTGTATGTTCCTGTTCTCAGTGCTTCATATCTGAAACAACGCAATTTTGTATCCTTCCTTTTAAGTGGCAGCAACAGAGGAGGGTTTTTCACCTGAGTTGTGTGCAGGTGTCCAAAGGATTCTCCTTATCTAAGTGAAGAATCTCACATGCCAACCCCCTCCCTTGGGATGCATCTTTTAAGGGCACCACTAAACAAAGTCCCTGAATTAGCAGACAGCAATCTCCTCTACTCGACATTTCCAATAAATCTCTTTTCCTTCTGGATTTGCTTTGTGGGGAAGAGATTAAAAAAACACCATAACTTGGATCATATTATTATTAAATTCTAGGTCTAATTATGGTTTCCAATGAGGAATAAACACCATAAATATTGAAGCGTGATAAATTGGTCAGAAGTGATTGAAGAGCAGAATTATTAATTAAAACCAAATTAATTCAAAACACATAATTTTAATTTTCAAGTCTTCAAATGTCTTTACACAAAAAAGAAATATGGAAATCCATGTTTTCAGCCTATGCTCGTCAGTGAAGTTTCTTTCCATGCCTATTTCTTCCTGTAAGAAAAAAAAAAGTAAAAATATTTTTCTGGGGTTTTATTTGGTTTTTCTTCTCATAAAGATGAAAACTGCTTCCCTTCAGCAGAAACCTAATCCAACAAAAGTCACACTGGACTGGTAAGACTGGATTGGAATAAGAACAGTGCTGGAGCTCGGGCAGTGCCAGAACATAAGAATGGAAATGGAGGAGGGAAGGTTTGCATTTACTCGGGAAGTAAGAAAAAGAGCTTGGAGAGAGATGTAGTGGGATTACTAACAAAGGAGGATTTCCCATTGTGCTCCAACTCTTTGTGCTGAGCTGAACTGCTCAGTCGTGGCTGCACTTCTATTCAGCTGGTCTGAGAGCCTGAATCTCTCAGAGACTCCCTGAAAAAAAGAAACATGACATTCTCAGTGTGCAACACAATGTCCTTGTTGCTAACACTGTCAGTGGGTATTTCTTTCACGGAGGGCAGCTATTATGTCTATACAAATCAAGCATGACTTGATCATCAGCTGTGACAGGACATTATCAAACACCAACAGAAGCCAGTGCAGACACTTTTCAGCCAAAGAACAGGAAGGTCCAAAGGATCAGGACATCACCTCATCATCCTGCACTTTATGCTCTGTTCAATTTGACTTTTGTTTCACATGAAGATTGTTATTAAAATACATTTAGTATTCATCTAACCATTGAAAAATGTATTTCTACAAGTAATAGAACATTAACTCAATACTGTTCTCACATTTCAGAGAGAATCTTGATTTGAGGACTTAAAAATCCATAGCCTCCTTCCCAACAGATTTCTGAATATATTTCACTGGTTAAGAAACAGTTGGGAATCAGGACATTTAGTTCTCATCACAATGTGGTTTTTTTTAGAGCTTTCTAGATGTCTAGTCATGTTGTCAGCATAATATTCTGGGTCTGCTTTTTCTGGTTTTAAAATAACTTATTTGTTTTCCTGTATCATCATCTTGCAGCACCCAAAATGGCCAGAAGCATTTGCAGGTTCATTCATACTGTTGCTATAACTACTGCAGCCTACAGAGCAAAACGGGGATGGATGCTCATTAGCACCAGCAGCAGTGCTAACATAACACAGACTGACTTGGAGGCAATTTGGCTGCTTCGTGGTCTAGATTTAATACTAGCTCTCTATTAATGAGAAGGAAAAGAAATGTGTGCTGGGAGGGGGAAAGATTGTTTGTGATTATTCCCTCCCTCTCCACAGTCCTCCAGATTTCCAAGTGAATTCTCTGGAGGTGCAGAGCATACTGCTGCAGGCAGGACTGACCTGATTGCTGCCAGTGTAGTACAGGAATAATTCAAGCATCTAAGGCATAAAACCCCTTTAGGGTCATTGAAGGGAGAGTTGGACAGGCCCTTCAGACCATGGCTGGTGGGTGCTGAAAGAGGGGACACAGCTGCTCATCCTCATCTAGAAGCTGCCTTGTACAGTGGCCACTCATAATTCACTTCTGAATTATATTCCACACTCCAAATCTTTTTAAAATCAGCTTAGATGGACTGTGGAGGCTACTATTAAAAATGTTTTCTGGGACTTGAAATCAGCAGGTAATAAAATTATGGCAGACAAGCACAGACAGTATTTTATACACATAGCAGGTAAAAAAAGCTCATGTGACCACCACTACTGCAGAAAAGTGAAATAAAATCATGCAGTCTATATTTTTTTACTTATCTGTAAAAGGCAGAATAAATTATTAAACACGGCTATGGTTAAAGCCAGTTTAAAATACATGATATGATGCATAAACCTACTCTGAAACTGAAAATGAGATTTAAGCCATAATCCTGCCTCTTAAAGTCCCTTGCATTAGAAAAGGCAGTTGTGCACTGTTCCCCATTCAGTCTGATTTTAAAATTTGTATCACACAGGTAGTACATGAGAGTTTTTCAGTTTTTCACTCATAAAAAAAAATAATAAATCACAATAGATAACATATTTTTGTCCTTTTAATGTTTCACAAATTTGGATTCCTAGCAGAGTTGGGTTTGTTTTTTTTTTTTTTTAATTTCTTTTGTATATTAGTGTCTCCCATTCCCATCATCCTCAGCTCCACAAGAAGAAGGTCCGAGTGGCACTCTCACCAGACCTACCTATGTGAGTAAAACACAACAAAATTATGAGACGTATTGAGGTCATGTCTTTTCCTCGAAGCTCGGTGTCCTACCTGAGAAATCAAAATGAGACACTGCGATTAAAAACAGGAGAACTATTTAATTCTTAATCAATTAATTACTGCATTAATTTTAACCCTTTCCAGTGCCTCATTCAGCTAACACTGGAGAAGTTTCTTTATTAGATGTATTGTTCCTATGACACCTCCCACGGAAACTGAACTTAAAGCCAAGAAACTGAACGGACATCAGACTTGTATGTGAAGAGGTAATTTGTGCAAATCAGCCCCAAAGATTAATACATTTTTGCCTTATGCAAACTAAAAGGAGAAGTTTTGGGTCATTTAATAACAAAATAAAATTTTAAAATCCACAGATTTTTTTTTTTAACTAAAGACTGGGTGGGAGGTTGCAAGTAAAAATAAACCCACAGATGGAGAAGTTAAAGAGGGATCATTTAGTGGACAAACTGGAAATCAGAAATGGGTGGTTGTAATTTCTGAACAATGGTGCAAAAATTAAAATATCTGCTTGCAAATATTGCAAATGGTTGATCAGCCAAAGCTTGGAGGAGACGCTGAGAAACTCTGAGTTTGATGTCAGTGTGCTGTGGATTGAACTGTGCCCAGGACATGGCACTGAGGCTGCAGAGGGCAGTTTAAGGGTGGACGGGTTGCCTCAGGGAGCTGAAGATCAGGCTGTATGTTATTTAAAGTGACATTACTGTCATTAAGGTTAATCTTATGAGCCATGGGCATGTAGAGGTGTTTGGGAGCGCAGGCTGGTGTCACCCTACGGGGAGCAGGAGCGGAGCTGCATGGAGCAGCCGCCGGTCTGGGCTGTGGTTTGCAGCATGAGCTCTGCAAAGCTGCAGTGTCACTTCCCCAAGTGACAAGGGCACAGCCAGGGCTGCCCTCAGACCCTGCTGTGGGCCAGGGCTGAGCCACCTCCTGCCACCACCTCCTCTGGACACGGGGCTGGGGCTGGCCAGGACAGCCCAGGCTGCTGCAGCATGTGAGAGCCCGAGCCAGTGCGGACCAGGGGCGAGGGAGAAAAGGGAACCTTGCCAGAAACTTCTCTAGAGGAAGATGGAGAACCCACTCCTTTTATTCCCCCAACTCAACATTTCTACTTCGAAGGATAAGCCCTATTACAAAGTGATGAAATCAGCAATTAAGGAAGAGCCACAGAAGGCAAGCAAGCCTGGGTAAGTGTTCAGGCCATGCCGACCGTCCTGTTTACATGGAGGATTCTTCCAGCATAGCTCATGGGGTGAAATTAGGGCACAGCTAATTTAATTTTTGGTGTATTTATGAGAACTCATGAACTGCAATCCTAGCAATTGTATGTGTAAAATATTAAGTCTTTAAGAAATGTTATCTCAAAGAACTCGTATTTTTTTGAGGACAAGAAAGAAGTCAAATCAATGATCTAAAAATACTAAGAAAGAGAGGTTGCAAGAAGTTCTGAGAAATGCTCCTCTAAAGCCTGAATATAATCTGGGAAAGCTTTTTTTTTCAAAAATTTCAAATGACAGGAAGCAATACTTCCTTTTTTTTTTTGTGAAACATTAAAAGTAGAAAACACTGAGCCAACTGTTTATGTTCTCTAAGGGGAAGTTTGGCCCCTTCATCTTTAAAATAAATTTAAAAGGATGCTGAAAAGGAAGGTATTTCCATTTTTCTTTGCCAGTGCTTCATATGTAAATTTGTGCTAAACCATGAGGATTAAAACATTAATGTGAATAATATATGTAGGAGAAGTAACACCAACATTACTGGAAGTGAAAATAGAGAGATCTATAATGCAGAAGCAGAGAATGCTTCAGAGGGAAAGACCAGCTTTCTACAATGTTTCTTGAAAAGCTATTCCAATTCTGTTGTAGAGCTAAGCAGAAGAGAAACAGGCTGAGCCTGCTCCTGCAGAAACCTGAATTCCATGAAGGTGATCACCTTGGCAGACCTGGAAACCTGACAAAAGTAGCAAGGTAAACATTGTAAAAGACTGAGATGGTTGGGGATTCCTTCCAACAAGCACCTGTGTGACTCAGGATGTGTGTGTGTGTGTTCAGACTGGGCAGAGTAAGACTTTGAAAAGTTATCAATGTAACACAAGCATGCCAACACTACAGAATTACCTGGTATGGATCAAGGTAATCAGCAGTTATTTTCACACCACTGATCCCCATACCCTTGCAGAGAGGTTTAAACCTTGTGCCAACAGCTTTGGTAGGAGTCCACTGACTGTACAGAGCAATAATCAACTCAGAAATGCAGATTGCAGGAAAATCATACAGCTCCTTGCAAATGAGGTTTTCCAAATACTTCTGTGATGTACAAATGCCATGGGTGTGTTAAATATTGAATGCAGAGTTCCTCAGTAATTGCAATAATTGGTTGAACACTCTCGTCTCCAAAATTCATACACCCTGGTAGTATTGTCCCTAGTGTTTACCATAAAGATGGCAGGGTACCATCTTGGGTTTACTGACTTCCATAAGAGTTAATTCCTCACTTCAATGGAGTACCAAGATCTCACTGATATATTAAGAATTGCATTTGAAGGTCCTGCTGGAGAAGAAGACATATGTAGAATTCTGCAATACCATGGCCTAAAAAATGTACTGGCCCTTTCTTTCCACCACAAATCACTCCAGAACACTTCAGTGCTTACCATAGGCTTTTGTCTTGGTTTGGCAATTCCCACTTTCAGGACCAAGCTGCCTGCTTTGACCAGAGCTGCTTCTAATCAATTAGCACAAGGTAGATGTCACCTAAGGGCCCAAATTCTGCTTCTAGAACCCATGGAAAAGTGGCTGAGGAGGGGGTAACATTCTTAACATTCCCACCCATGCATCTGGATAACCAGGCCGTGTTTTTTTGCTCACATTTTGGGATATCCTGGTTGCAGACATGTAAAACCATTCTAAGATTGCATCTGTAAAGAGAAAGCAGAGCTGCCCGCAAGCAGACTGCTGGGTGTCTCATATACCCCAGGTATTGAATGCAAAGCCGCCATGAATGTCATTCACTGCATTCTTAGAATCCGTGAGAGAGCACTTTCAGAGCAGTAACAATTCCCTGGAGAATTTCCCCTTTTAATAGACCGTCACTTCCTCACTCAGCCAGCTGTCTTTTACCAGGTTACTCTCAGCTGGTGCCTAACCAACAGAGATTTGACTGTTCTTGTAAGGAAGAGAAACTTGTAGATTTTTGCTGGTCTTTATATTTGGATTAAAGTGACAATCATATTTGTCAAAAATGGAAAACAAGCAAACAAAAAATTACTCTTTTTCAAATAATAAAATGAGATAATAGTTTGAAATTTGTTAAGTGATTTACTTAGCTTTTATGATTTCCATTTTTCACACAGAGTTACTAAAATAAGCAGAAAGATTTTAATGAAACACTGCAGATGGAAATTTGGGTAAGAGTAGAAAAGTTACTTAATCTGTTAGTTTAGAAGTTCATTTTTAGTTTAAAAGTGCCAAAGCTGAACAAATCTTGGTTTCTGCAAGTTCTAGAACCAAGCTCACTGCTGCAGTCAGGGGTCTGTGAGGCTCCCAGGTTGTTGCAGATTCTGAAGGAAAAACAGAAACTCACAATGGGATTTTCCAAACACAGCAAAGATCCTGTCCAGCATTCCAAGCCTTTGTGGACTGAGTATGTGGTCTGAAGTCATAAGGCTTTATCTTTCACTATGACCAAAATAATTTCTCTGAGTACAGGAACCTACTGTTGACAGAGTTCATTGTACTTTTTTGTAATTCTCAGAGCTGTAATTCTCATAATGAACCCTGTAGGGAAGTGAGGTCTTGTTTTCCCTGACTCCAGAATCCCTCTGCTTTCCTGAATTTCTCCAGCATTTCTACCTCTCCTCACAAACTGCTTTCCTCTCCCTAGTTAAAAATTTAATTCCTGCAAGCAAAGACTTCAGCTATGAAACATGCAACACCTATTAAAATAAAAATAAATTTTAGAAAAAAATTACTCCTTTTCAGTTTTGTGCAAACCCAGGTTCATTACTGGCTGAAATTCCTTCCCAAAGAGATTGGAATTTCCTTTCATCTGAACTTCACATGCCTACAGGTTTTGCCA
The DNA here is from genome assembly GCA_013389925.1 of Aegithalos caudatus. Taxonomy (NCBI): domain Eukaryota; kingdom Metazoa; phylum Chordata; class Aves; order Passeriformes; family Aegithalidae; genus Aegithalos; species Aegithalos caudatus. Next base: position 2,423,404 of record WEIU01022147.1, read on the forward strand.
AGAGAGCCCAAACTGTGTAAAACAGGTAAGAGAAAGCAAGCCTTGATGAGGAAGTGAGGTCATATTCCAGAAATGTTTGGTCCATCAGACATTGATCTGACCAACTAATCCTGGACCAGTCACTTATTGATACTTTCAGTGTCCTGTGATTTGTCCTGGAATGAAAATGGTTCTAAACATCCATATCCACAAAGCAACTGATAAAAATACCTTTTTTTCCTTCTTTCTTTGCTGTTTCCTAGGGCAGTTTTTTTGAAATCAAAGCGAAACTCATTCAACTTGACATACTTGATGAGGAATATGAGGAGTTTTATAAATGAGGCACAGTGACTCAGAATAACATGCCATTTGAAATGTTTGTGGTAAACAAACAAGACTACATGTGCTGTTGCCCTGTAAGACTGGCACTTAAACCATACTGTTACCATTTTGTCCTCAGGCTATAGAATTCTGCATATTTCATTAAAAGCAGACTGTGGTAATGGCCTCAGAGTGAGCATATTCAAAACCACATCTCTTCATAAGTATCTCAAGTTTAAATAGCTGACAAGACCTTCTTCCCTTATGAGTTTACTACATGGTCTTAATTCCCTTAAAGATTAGTAGGACAACACAAATACCTCAGTGAAAAACCTCTGCTCTGATGTTTTTATAAAAATAGAAAAGAAGTATAACACTGCAGGAAGAAAATGTCAGGAAAAAGTTAAAACAAATGTTCCTGAAGTCCCTAAGAGAATTATCTCCCTTAGTGACGTGAATGTAATCAAAGGCTTTGTGAAACAGCCCTGAGCCATGGTGGTTAACAGATGAAGTGTGTTACACAGCTTCCTAAATGCACAGTATGAACAATTCTTCAAAACTCCTTTCTGTTTCTTAAGCAGTGTGTCTCCTGAGGAAGCAGTGAAATGGGGAGAGTCTTTTGACAAACTGCTTTCTGTGAAAGGTCAGTATTTTTTTCTCTCTCCATGCAGACTGTTAGGATGGAAAATTATAAAATCCAGTTAATGCCCTTAAATAGATATGGCAGTTACCTAAACTAGATATAATGGATCATTTATAACAACATGTGTTTTCCTGCTCTTCTTGTCTTCTTAGGCTATAGCTTGCTGGCAGCTTGTGAAAAAAAGTTTTAAATAATTTTTGAGTTTGATGTTTTATTGAACAAAGTAATATAGCAGACAGCGAAGAGTCCCTTCAGTAAACAGGAGCATTAATCTGAATATTGCTCAAATATTCCTGACTGCATATGTTCCATGTATTTAAGGAAAGACTTTCTCACCCCTGACAGGGTTTGTTTCCAAGCCAGTGACTGGATCCAAGCTGGCCATTATTTGAGAGGCCCTGCTGCTCCCATAATTATCAAATACACATATGTTCCTACCTTCATTTTGGAGGGGCACATGTATGTTTCAGCTGCTGTGCTGGACACTGTGTGCTTTTCAAATCTGTTCCCTGAACAGTTCATATCCACACAATTGCATTACTTCCACAGATGAAGTATACTTGGGAAAGAAAATATCCTCAGCATAACAACAGCACAACAAAGCAAATGATAGAGATGCTGAAAGCCATCCATTTTAAACTGCTGTTGAAGAATAGTTTACTTATGAGCAAAGATTCAAATAGTCTGTTAAACAACCTAAACTGATATTTGGCTGGAATAAAGTCCACCATTTCCACATACTCCCATGTGTTTTGCTTAATTTTTTTTTTTCCTAAATTTATGAGATCTTGACAGCATTTTTTTACTGATGTTGAGAATTCTGTAATGAGAGTTGCAGGATCATAATGGAGAAGCTGCACCTCTTTTAAAACATTTATGTATTTTAAGATAATTATTGGCAGTGTGGTATTATTCCAAGGGAGCAAAACATATTTTACTATTTTACTATCTTGCACAGATACCTTTGAAAGGGTGACTGTCTGACAAGGATATATATTTTTAATGCGATTTAACTTTCCCTTTTGTAGCTGGGTTGGATGCCTTCACAAAGTTTCTGAAAACTGAGTTCAGTGAGGAGAACATCGAGTTCTGGATAGCCTGCGAGGATTACAAGAAAAGCAAAAGTGCACATGAACTTCTGCCAAAAGCCAAGACCATTTTTGAAACATTCATACAGAAAGATGCTCCAAAAGAGGTAAAGACCTTCCTTGTTATACACAGTGTTTGATTGACACAACTGCATCTGGTGAAATCTGCTTTTAAGAAGTACATGCCCAGAAGCAGCTTCAAGAACTAATCCTGCAGTCCCTTGACATAAGAAGACTTTCATAAAAGTCAAATTCTGGAAGGAGAATGGACTTGTCTTGCTTGACATGCTATCCCTTTTCCACCCCTCCACCTCCAATTTTATACCCTTGGTATGGTACTGTCAGCACAAAATTATGTTGATATGATAATCCTCACCAACACTAAGGCTTTTTTATTATGCTAAGAATGAAAAAAAAAAATTGTATTTCCAACTTATTCATTTTACTGAAATGTGTTAGAAAGGGTTCCATAATGAACAAAAGAATTTTATTTTTTTTTTTGCCTGCCCTAAGAAGGAGATGAACAGGTTGGGAAATTATCAACTTTTCAGTGAAATCACAAGCAGCCTCTTGAATAGGTCTTTTGGACTTACAGTTTCCTGTAATTCTATATCATTTGAGCAAATCAAGTATGTCACTTACCAGTACCTGTATTTCTTTTTATTTGCCAGAATAGCAGAAATTAAACACTAACTTCTGCTTCCTCGTAACGAGGGTGAAAAAGGAGTAATTCTCATTTTAGTGACAGGATTGCAGTGGTGCAGTTTCCATCTGCAACTCCCATAGATTGCATTAGGATTCCAATCTGCTTTTCCTAGGAAATGCCCACTTTTAAGGACTTATGTCCCTTTTCATTTCTTTCCCTTCTGTGTGCCTTTGTGGGGAAGCAGCTGGGGGCAGGTAAGAGGTGCTGATACGGTCAGTGCTTGAGATTGATGGAAGACAAGAGATGAGCAGGAGGAAAGCTGAGAAGAGGACAGGGCAAGGAAGTCATAGTAACATAACAATTTCTTTCTCTGCCATGCTTGACTTTGATGCAGGCAGTGTGGTTGCTGAGGTTCACCTTGGACCCTTGGCTTTGGTGTGACTTCCTCCCTTGCGTTCAGCTGAGACCACACAGCTCTGGAGCTTGCACCTCTTCTCTGACTCCTTGTCCAGAAGAACTTTTCTACACACAGATTTCTGAGCCTACTGTTCAATGGGATCACAAAATTTGGGACGAGTAGACCCTTCTCTGATCACTTATTGCCCTTTAGCTCTTAGATCTACACTATTTGTTCCACTAGTTTTATGGAAATGACAGATGCCTCTCCTGGAGGAAAAGAAAAACATTACAGAAGTCACTTTTTGACTGGGTCAATAATTTTTTTAATTATATGCTATATAATTTTTCAAAATAATGTGCTTGAATCAATGCCTGTCACAATTAAAATTCTTATACTATTAAATATTTCTCAGGATGAATGCAGCAGCACATGGAATAAATAGTCATTTTGATATGCATTTCCAATCTAAAGCCTCCAGAGACCCATTTAAATTTTTCAAAAAAAAAATTAGAATTTTCTCAACTTCCTACTACCTAAACTACACAGAAACCAGAAATTTTAACTATTCACCAATGTAATTTCATTAGAGCAAATTCTACTCTAATCCTAACTGAGAGCAGGGGAGATCAGTAATAGTTTGGTATTACAAAGCTGGGAAGCTGCAACAGGACAGTGATCACTGTTAGAAAGTAACTTTTAGTCAAATATCAGAGTTTATCTTCTGTTTCTCCAGTTTTCCATGGTACCAATGATACATTTGTGAAGGCTTTCTGAGAGCCATCACTGAAGGTGAACACATCAATTCTGTGGTGTTAAAATTCTCTTGTATGGGGGATTTGAGGTCCTCTTGATACCTTGAGAGACTGCCTAGCACAGGCTGGACAGAGTTAAAGGAATAAAGTAGGTATTTATTTAAAAGGCCTTCAGAGGATGCACCTTGGACAGTACAAAAGCCTGGCCAAGGCTACATCCAAGGTGGACCAGGGGTCACGAGTTTTCACACTTTTTTAGGTTTGAGTCCATTTACACATTGGGGTTCATTGCCCAATGACAACTTCAGGTTATGCAGTCCCATCTTCCCACATTGCTCTCCTCAATTCGCTGCTGTTTGCACTTTTTGGGCCTGAAGCTGCAGCAGTGTCCTTGGTTCTGGGGCTGGAAAAGGATTGTTTTGTCTGACTGAGCTGTGAGGAGAACTTGCTCACACTTTGAATCGAGTTCAGAGTAATATACTAATGCAGTACAGAATCTGGAAAACATGAAAGCTATAACTTAGGGCATCTTACCAGAAAAGTCTCACCAGTGCACAGCATCACTGCTCTGGAAAACAACATGGATTATGCGTGAACATACATTAAACAAACACCCATTTCCCCCTCCTCCAGGTGAACCTGGACTTTCACACCAAGGAAGTCACAAGCCGGAGCATTGGGCAGCCACAGCGCAGCACCTTCGACGTAGCCCAGAGCACAGTGTACCGGCTGATGGAGCAGGACAGCTACCCCCGCTTCCTGAGCTCTGCTCCCTACCGGAGCTTGCTGCAGGGCAGGGCTCCTGCCCGCGCCCCGTTCCGCCGCTGCTCCCGCTCCTTCACCGTCCGCGACTTCCAGGCCACGCGGCCGGACTTCACCCTGTGCTGACAGCAGAGCTCAGCCCTCCTCTGCCATAGGAGGACACGAAAGAAAGATGCTGGACAGTCAGCAGGCAGAAGAGAATCAGAAGGCTTTATTTGCAATTCATCCAGCCTTTTTATAACATGCTGCGCTAAAGAGGCACATTATTGGTCGTTGGATTGACACCTCTCTCCATTGGTTAAGTAACAGAAACAATGCCTGGGAGAGAGGTTCTTATGGGAAAGAAAATATTGTTTATACAAAGTTGTTTGGGAACAAGGAAAACAATTGAAAGTTTCCTTTGGGATGAGCTAGCAATTTTCAGGCTCAGAAATACCGGGCTCACGCTCTTCCATCCCAGCTCCCACAGCAACCCGCATGTGCTTTAAACCCCAAACCCTCAGCAGGTGTAAATGAGTGGCAAAGCAAAATAAAATGTGCTTATTCCAGGTCAGAGCTCTGGGCCAGGATCTCACTTTTGTAAAAAAGTAGGTAAGGCATTGGCAAGTCATAGCATGCAGAGTTTTCATACAGGATTTTTTTGTTGTTTTTAAACTCAGGCAAAAGCTGTGATCAGATTTGGGGAAAAAATTTGAATTTCCTCCTTAAAAATGCCTCATGAAGTGCCATTTGATATTATTCAACATATTTCCTGTACCATTTAAGCCAGAGTTTTCATCACAGTTAGAATCTCTGTACCCAGAGATTCATCCATTTATATTTTTGCAATATTTCCTACCCCGAGTCAGTGAATTTGTGGTATTTTCTCATACTGTAAAACACACAGGAACATTTTCAGGTATAATGCAAAGTAACATGGATTTTAACTAAAGACGCTGCATAATTAAATCAATAATTAATATGTAGCCACTGACTATTTTAACAGGAACATAAAATATCAATTTAATTTTTTTGGGATACATTTTTCTTTCTCCACGTGTCTGTTGTCTATTTTTAAGTTATGCTGTATATATTAGCTTTGGCATCAAATACATGTATTTTAATCTTTTGCAACAAAATGAGCAGCAACAAAGGGCCAAGAATGCTATTTTAAACACAATGTGTATCCTTAAATACCAGGTCATATCAATGTATATATACACAAAATATTTCTACTTTATTTATAAATAGTTGTGGTATATTATTAGAAAAGGCTGGGGGTCTATCTGGGGTTCGATGAGAGATTTCCGGAGACAGGGAAGCTCTTTGGACACGTGGTTTATTGCTCGTGGGGACAGCCAGCCTGCCCAACACCTGCTGAAGCGTGGTCCCAACTCCCGGTTCAAAAAACCCCCCGAACTTCCTGTTACAATACAATTTATTCCCTTCTATGCTGAATAATCTGGTTAGCACCAACCAACCAGTATAGGATACAAAACCTACAGAATTTACATACAGCCTATGAGAACTGTTATATTACCATACTAAAAACCTGGAAAACCCACCTTTTCCCCTGTCACCTGGCAAGGCCCAACCCCCTGGGATTCTATTGTTTCCCAAGGGTGGTGTTCAATCATCAGGGCCCTGGTCATCAGCTAACTTAATCACCGTCTTCCTGCTTAGCATTCTATAGCTCAAATCTTGCTTTTAACTCTATCTCTTCTGCAGGTTTTACACTCTCAGAATCTTTCACCAATAAACCATCTTTGCAAGGTCATGATGCATCATCCTTCCCAACAGTGTACAACTTGGATACTAAACTTTGTTCTAATCTTTTTCTGCCTTTTATTTTGAAAATGTATCTGAAAAGTAGCAGCTCTTGGACTTGGGCAGAGAAACTTTCAGTTCCACTGGTCATTAATATCCTCTGTTATAGGTTATAGAAGAGGAAGGAGAAATCTTCTTTTTATTTCTTACTATCAAAGACACATATTTTTTATAGTCAGCACACACAGTCATTCTGTCCTTTTCTTTCACAGTTGATGGAGACATACCTTGAAGCTTGGGGTAGTTCTTAAAGTCTTGACTTTTGTTCAGTTTAGGAAGAGGCTGCAGGATTTAGATGTAGATGTGACTTGTATATTAAGTTCCTTCTTGTGGAATTTAAGCTTTCTCTCTTTCCCTTCTCTTTCTGTAAGTGCTGAAGGAGAAGAGGTGCTGCTCCTGAGGATGGGACTTGTTGATGTTCATTGTTAATTTGGGGTGTATATGAGCTGCTGGATCTGCAGGTTTCTGTCTGCTTTATTAACTTCCAATAAATCTGATCTGCTTAAAGAGTTGTCAGGATTTGATTTATCATCAGTACATTGATGACGAAGATGTGAAGACTTCAGTTAGGGTCCAGTTCTAGCTGTAATCACTGACATGTTAATCAAGCCATTACAGTGCACAGAGATCCAATCTCACCTGGAAATGCTGCTGAGCCACAGCGACTGAGGACCCATCTCCAAGCTCTTACCTTTACCTGGGGAACAGGGAGGAAACACATTTGTAATGATTCATGCTGGTTTATTCATCACCCTCCCCTGATCTCAAAACACCAGGCACAGGCTCTTTCTGACAGTGAAAGCAGTCAGAGTAATATACTAATGCAGTACAGAATGCAGTACACACTGGGTTTTTTTCACTGAAAGAATGACCATGCATTGGAATGAGCTGCCCAGGACCACAGTCTCTGGAAGAGTTCAAGAGGCCTCTGGCTGTGGTGCTTGGGGCTATGGCTTAGGGGTGACTGAGGTTGGGGAAGGTTAATAGTTGGACTAGATCTTGAAGGTCTCTTCCAGCCCTGAGGATTCTGTGATGAGGGTGTCTCTAGTATCACCAACAATATCTGAATGCCAGTTCTCAAGATATTTAAAACATGCATGCCAGGATCCTTGTTGGAGGAAGGGAGCAGATTTGAGAACAGCCCCACCTGAGTGTTGGCATTGGGTTTGTTGCCATATAGACATAAGACCTACACACTGGCAGTTAAATTCTGCCCTGGTGTGATTATTTCCTCTCATATCAGTGAAGATTCCATATCTTGGATGGATTGCCATGAAGGAAAGAAATGAAAAAAACCCATATATTTAATACTGTTCCAGAATCCAGCCAAATGACAAATATAGTACCCTGAGTAAGACTTTTTCTTGTTAGCAAAAGCCCAGCTGTTAGTCAGAAGGATCTTCAATGATAAACAGAGGTTAGCAGGTGCCCTTTATTTCATTTCAGAGACACATGGAAAATTTTGCTTATCTCCAGGGAGGCCTTTCTCAAACCCATCAGTCTGCAGTACTGACAGTGGTAGTCGTCTTATGAGTTTTAGAATGAAAACAAACAAATAAGATATTCCTGGTAGCTATTTACGCATGTGTGTTTTCCAAAGATAATTATGAACACTAGCTGAATTTATAGCAGACTAATGCCATGGGAACTACTGTAAAAATAAAGTCAAGATAAACTCAGAGAAAGGAAGGCAAAGGACACAAAGATAAACCAAAATTACATAATTATCTGGCAAAGGTTTTTTTTTCTAGAAGAGGCTCCTTTCAGTGAGAAAAATGACCAGTCTACTATTTAGTGCTGTGCTTCAGTCCTGAAGATGAAATAGGCATGGATTTAGTGAAAGTCTGTGATGCTGTTCCAAGTCAGACTCAGGACTGGCCTGGCACAGATGTATGTTACTGCACAAATCTTAGAGTACAAATTCAGGGTTCCCTAGTTTTGGCAGAATCCATGCCACAGTTATGTAAATCTTCTCGTTGAGCCGTCCTAATGCAAATAATACACATAGCAAGCCTGTTGAGCAAGTACTTTTATTGGATTGTTTTATGTAGCAGCTTTTTATATTTATATGTGCCATTCAGGGTTCAGTAAGAGCTCCCAAAATACTCCTCCTGTCAACACAATAATTTACCCTACCCAAACACTGTACTTTACTCCTTACATAGGTGAGGTCTCAAGACACAAAGCATGAGGGGAACAATCTGCTTGTGTGGCACAAAAGTTTGCCTCCTGTTTCAACACTTCAGTCTGAGCAGACACTCTCAATTGGCTGAATGATGATCTGCTGTTCTTGTTTGACTTGGGGGAGGTGGAGATACACAGTACCAAATATTTTTGGGTTGTGGATTTGTTATTGAACAAAAGACAACTTGACTGATTTTTCAACTGAAGAGAAGCAAGAATGAAATCTAAGATAAAGAATCTCAAAGAAGACCAATTTCCATCTTCCAGTGAAGCAGGAAGTCAATAACATGGCTTATATGCTTTTACATGCTACAACTTTTAAGTGACTCACAAACAGCAGATAATTTTCCTCTCCTTTTGTCCCCAGCTGCTCAGCCTGCCTTAATTAGCTACTGCTTTGAATGCAGCTCCCTCTCCTTTCCACACATGCTGCCAAAGACCTCAACTGAGAAAAAAATTGCAGAAAATCATCTTCCTCTCATCAGTGATTCATATGCTCATGAATTTATACCTTGCTCAGCTGCCTATCCCAGATCCCACTCTGTTCTTTGCATTTTAGTCAAATGCCTCAGTCAAATGCCCTTTAAGCTCCTTTGTGGCTCTGTGCCAAAAATAAAAATAAAAATGTGTATTTCCTCTATCTACAACCCAAGCTTGCTTCCATTTTTACTTTTTTCCTTGTTAATATGTGGCTATCTTCCATTTGTTGTGCCCTAATCACTTAGGGCTGGTCTCAGAAAAGCTCCCTCTGGTTTCATACCAAAGCTTTTATCTCTCCTTTCCTAAATAGAATCTGTTTGTGTAACCTCCTCCTAATTCTCCCTTATGCTTTACAGGAAATTATCTGGACTCCTGGATTTACAGTCTAGCCTCTACCATTGCCTACTCCATGAAAGGGAACTAAAATTAACTAGCAAGAAACACAATCCTACAGCAGTCATTTGGGAGTTTTCAAGCATGATAGAAGATAAGGCTGAAGCCTAATAAAAAGGACAGCTCTGAACTCTCATTTCTTCACCATAAAATTTGCTCATAATTAAGACACTCTTGTTTCTTCACAGCTTCATGGCCTCATTTTAAATTTCTGCAGCTAATGATATTCCAGCTTTTCCTGGTTCCGTATTTTCTTTGCAATTGTTTCCAGTTCTTTTCCACTGGAGGTTTGTGATTATACAGCACTTGGAAATCCTGAATATGAGGAGCCCAGAGTATTGTAGAATATTTTGACAGATTGTTCTTCAAATCAAAACATTTCACCTGAAGGGCATAGTTTGCTTGGGTGGAAAACAACAGCTCATTTTCTTATACAAAACAACTCTGTGGCATACTGAAGACACACAGAGTTATTCACATGGAAAAGCATCAATTATTTTGTGAGCTGCCCATGCTGTGAAGTGCTGCGGGAAGGTGGGCATTTACATAGTGCTGTGATGAAGGTGTATTTGCATCCCCGTGGGACAGGCGTTTCCATGATCTTAGGATGCCAGCAGTGTTTGGATCATGTTGGCTTCTCCCAGCACAAGGGATGCACCCAAGTCCCCCTGGGATTTGACTGGTCGGGGCAGCAGAATATAAATATTTTGTTCTGCTGAGGTTACCTTTTACAAGCCAGCACTGCCCAAGCAAAGCTCTGCATGGAATGGAATTAACAGAGGCCAAGTGCTGAGGAGTGTTAACCACTGAACCTGATCCAGGGAAACAGCAGCACTTCCCTTGGAGAGTGTGAGCTTTTCTCACTTTGTGATCAGGTGAGTACAAGACAGCCTTTTTAGGAACATATGTAAGTGGAAATTATTTCTTAGGTTAATAAACCAATGCTTTGAATATGTAGCATTGCTTTAGACTGTCTATTGTGATTAGTATCTAGATCAGAGGAACAAAACCTCACAGGTCTTATGCCCCTCAACAGCCAATAGCTTTTCATAAAGGAAGATAATTGGGCAAAACTAATGCCTAAAGATAGTTAAAGAATAAATGGTGAGCATCAGTAAAAGTCAAGTTATGAGCCTAAAAGTTCTGGAGATTTAAATATTTAATAAATCAGGGGTCCTTAGCAAGTGATATTGACAAAGTTGAGAACATTCAGTCAGGTCCACATTCCCTTTCCTAGAGTTTCATCTCTCCCATGTCATGAAAGGCAGAAGACTCAGAAATCCATAGCCCAGTCCTCAGAGTTACTGAAAGGTTAAGCCACAGGCCTGACAGATAAAGAGAAAAATACCCTGCAATTAGCTGAGCAGGTAAGAGCCTGAGTGACTTGGCAGGTCCAGTCCCAGCTATGAGTGAACTGAAGCTATAACTGTGTGTATCAGCTGGGTCCAGATTCACAAAGAGTTCAGTACTAATTCTATGTGCAAATTCCAGCTTATCTCTACTACATATTCATATTTCCTTTAGTTTGCTTAATGCTGTTTATTATGAGTAGCCAACACACTTGCACAAGCAGCTGCTGCCTTTGTTTTAATACTAAGATCACTTTTTCTCCTTATGATATTTCAGTGAAATATCAGTTTCTTTCCAGACACTATTAAGTTCCAAGCAGAGGAAGTACAGAGAAATACAACCAGCTGGTTTCTATGGGAAGAAGTGGCCATGCCTAACTTTGGTTAGTGAGCTTATTTTCATTACCCCAGGATAAATATCACAACTCCATTAACATGCTGAGCATCTGAAATATTTTCAGCTTGCATAGACTGAGCCGTCACTGACAGAATATTGTACAGTGGTGAGAGGTTCTCACAGCTTCCTTGTGCTTTTGTGGATTGTGAGCAGTACCCCATAAAATGCAAAAGCAATCCGTCTGCATCCATCCAGTTATTATGTGTGCTAGAATATTCCTCGGTTTTAGTGTAGTTCTGTGGCTGCTAAGACTGATGTGAAAAATATACAGTAGTCCTGAAAATCCTGAAGAGATGTTCACGTCTGCTTCATTCAAATAACAGGCTATTAGTTAGAAATTTTAAAAATGGATGTGTGACACTCTCTGGAATTTTGTTTTGAAATAAATGTATACCTGGAATTTTGTTTTGAAAGAAATGTATATCATCTGATGATATTAAGAAAAAAACAGATCCTCCACCTTCCCTCTCATAGTTTCACAGGAATTAATGGAACTATGATATAACAATGAAAATACCTCTTGAAAAAAAACCCCAATCAATCAATTTCTGGCCACAGTTCTAAGGTGGGTAAATAGTAGAACCATTGGGATTAGATGCAGGGTAAACACTGAGAAATTAATAGAGCCAGCCAAGAATTATGAGTTTCCTGATTTAGTGTCACCTCTGTCCTCAGAACTGGACTGACTTTTCTGGCATGACACTGTTAAAAAATTCAAATTGTAGCCATTTACACTCTGCCCAGCCAGAAGGTCCACAGATAAATATCGGTTGGATTTTGTATTATATTTATTCCCTTTTACCAAAGCTCAAACCTGGGACTGGATCAGGCACAAAGGATTTGATGTCAATGCAGATGCTGAAGGTTTTCTCCCCATCTGTAAGATGCTGAAGTTAGTGTCACTAGCACAATGCATGAAAGGCTTTTGGTTCTTTCTGGCACACAAGATGTACTCCAGAAATAAGAGAAAATTACCAATTAAGCAACATAAAAATCACGGCAGAAAATCAGGATGATAATTAACATTTCTGTTCTTCTGCTATAATGTTTAGAAGCAAGCAGATGCAAAGCTAAGGAATTGAAGAAAGGATTCATATTTTGCTGCCAGGAATTTTTTTTAGTAATATGTAGGACTAAAAGGGCATCTTTGGTTATCATTTCTAGTATTCTATCAATGAAGATGACAACTTAAAATAATCTCATAAATATATGAAGCTCTATCTTCAAAGTACAGAGGAATAGAGAGGGCAAAAATTCTACTGGGAGACTGTAAAGAACAAATTTGTGAAGCCTTAATCTAGTTTTCAGTGTGAATTTGTTCACTGGCTGCTTATATACATTTTTTCTTTTGTCAATATAACCGCCATGTTAAAATAATTCTTTTTTTCCCACCAGGTTACCTCTCTGCATTCAGAGGGCAATCATAGTTCCTCTCTGCTTTCATCTTAGAGACAAACTGGTCTTTATTTCTTCTCCTGCAAGACTGTTCGGTTCTCCTGCTCTTCCCAGTAACACAACACTCCATATCTGTTTCCATCTGATTTCATCTTCCTGGAGCACAATTGACCAGATTCACTATTTTTTTTGTCCCATGTGAGGTTCATCAAATAGATTGGCCTTAGACTTCTTTTACAGATCTACAAAAGGTAAGGATAAGGAATAGCTTCTTAACATTGCAAAGGGTGAAACATGGCAGGTGGTGCTTGGGTTTTTCTTTCTGAATTTAAAAGATGGACATGGCTAAATTAAGAAAGATGTTTTCAGGCAGGCAGGAGGCAGCTTTGCTCATGACTGTACCATAGAGGAAAATCAAATGGGACCTCAACTCCTAAGACTGCACTACTAGGTGTAAAATATTTCAACCGAGAAGACAAAAATCCCTAGCTCTGAAACTTGGGACAGATGGGATCCCAGTTCCTGAACCACTGGAAGTTTGTGCCAAGTAGAGACATTGAGAATCAGGAATCTGGGTAATTTGAGTAAAGCATTTAGCCTCAGGACAAGATTTGGAGGAAGGCAAGAAATCAATCAGTAAGCCTGGTTGTTCAGGAGAGTGAGGGATGGCCAGGGTTATACAGAGGAAGCAAGGAGCTGGGGATAAAAGAATAATTAACAAGAGCAAGAGACAAATTACATAGACCAGCAGCTGCTTGCAATCCCTTCTCAGGCAGTTCAAGGGAGCAATAAGGTCCCCCCTAGGGCTTTTCTCCAGGCTTAACAACACCAGTTCACTCAGCTGCTCCTCATCACACCTGGGCTCCAGCCCCTTCATCACCTGCTGCTCTCCCTGAACTTGGTCCACCACATGTGACTCTAGGCAGGACTGTGTGCCATTTTCCCCAGTCCTTTTGTATTATGGCCACTGACAGGTGAGAATGGCACTGCTTAAAAATATGCCAAGTTTCTGAAAGAAATAATTTTAAAGGAAATATTGAAAATGGTTTGTCAATGTGCATTGTCCTGTTTGGTTATTCATATGCTAACTGTATTGTTCCTGCTGTCACATTACCTTCAGCTTGAAGATCAGTCAGAAAAAGAAACTCTGCCTTCCCTGAGACAGTCAGACAGACAAACAGTGGAACAAAAAATGCCAGTGAAGTGAGTTGCTGTTTATGGCTATTTTAATTGTAGGAGATCTATGTGATGGGATGACCAAGTTTGAATAATCTGTACACCTTTATTTTCCTTCCCCCTTTGAAGGGGATATGATTATTTTCATTCCTTGTTGTCAATTCTGCTTGCCATTCCCATTCAAGTAAATCCCACATGGTCAGTGAGATCACTCCCTGAGCGGTGAGTAAATATTAAAACAACTAATATTACCCATAAGAACAAGAAGCAAAACTGTCTGGTTTATCCTGGTCTTTCATTTTGCTTTTTTGCTTGACAAAAAAGCTAATAAACATTTAATAAAAACCCTGATAATTTGTTATATATTTGATAAAAGTTTCTTATTGTTGCAAAAAAAAATATCTGCCAATTAATTCCATCATCACATGATGTCTCACCAAGTACAATATCATGCTATATTTAGTTTTCATTTTTGTTTTCACAGACTTACTATATTTGCACTCCAGCTTCCCTCATGTATGTGTTTATATATACTTAAAAATGTGCACCACTTTTTTCTTGCTTAAATATAATTTTTGCACTCTGGATACAAGTAAATGGAGAACTACAAAAAAGCTTGCTTGTTTGAGGTGTCACTGCCACCATGCCTTGTAATAATTATAACTACAGCCATGCAATATCCTGACATTCCTATATGCTCTCTTTATAAATTTGCAATTAGAAAATATCATTACTAGTGATGCTGAGGAGTGGTTGCAGAACATAGCTCTCAAACCAACCTCTACAATTCAGAGAGCAGGTTTTGACAGCTGAGCTCTCAGAGCCCTCTTTGGAATATCACATGGTTTTTTACAGAACTTGAGAGTTCTTGGGATTTTTTGTGCTGAGTGGTGTGTTTGTTGTTTGTTTGTTTGTTTGTTTGTTTGTTTGTTTAAGAAACTGGCAATATTTTATACAGAATGAAGTGTTGACTCTCATGTCGAGCAGAAACCTACAGCAAGCTGCAGGGGAAAAACCAAAACTATGAATTTACTCAATTATTTATACCACTGAGGAGCTCGTATGAGGCTCATGTTCCCTACTAGTGTTAGCTTGGTAACATTTTAGATAATTCCAATCATTCCAAGCAAAAAGTGCCACATAAATTAATGCCTAATCCTTTTGAACTCCAGAAGAGATTCAGTACACTCTCTAGAACATTCCTAATTCTCCTATGCTTTATTAGAGCTCCATTGCAAGCATTTTGAGTATTTCCAGGCTGAGTAATCAAGTCAGCAGTGCCAATATCCCTGTTTTTCTGTGTGTAGGGTAGGATGAGTGGCTGAGCCCCTCTCCCAAGCAGCCAGCCACACTGCAGGCTCTCAGCCATCCCAGGCTGCACAGGGCAAAGACCACAATGCTATTTTCAGGGGTAGATGTTGTTTCCACAGGTCAAACACTGGGGAAACCATGGCCTGGTCTGAGTCTGTGGATACAGTACTTGCCAATAAAGGTAAGAAGTGATGGAAAAATATATGTGTTTTTAAAATGTTTGTCATCCCAGTTGCCATACATTTCTGCCAGGTTTTCACACTGTTCTGCATCCCCACAAGCACTGAACTGACCAAAGCTGCAGCTGGAAGTGGGTGAGCTGCAGTCCTGAGAGGTTTGTCCAAGCTGCAAATACAATATACCTTCTGGCCAGTGTTCAAGGGCAGGCAGAATTGCTACAAAATAGTTTTTATTAAGGGAACTGCTAAATTCCCCTAGCAATGGTTTCATTTTTTGTAAATTTTTACACAAAAAACCACAAAAGTTTTCTTAGGTATTCCTGAGAAATACGTGTGTTGTGCAGTCACTTCCAGTCAAACAAAAAATGACATATCTGAAGTCACTTCTCCTAGAAATGCCATTTCTACAAACCTGACACCACAACCCCAAGCCAACTTGGAAATTTCCTTGCCCCTGCCCCATTTCCCTTCAATAATGTTATGGTCTGGACCCTGGAGTGCCTCCACTCTGTTCCTGGATAGCATTAACTTGACCAACACAATTAAATTTGGGTACTGTCAACTTTCTTTACTCAGAGCTTGTGAATTGGATTAATTTTAAAACAGTTTTTTCCAAGCAAAGCTTTGTTTCATTTTTCCCCTTCAAAGTGAAAAAAAAATATAAAAAGAGGAACAAAGAAGTAACCAAGGGTCCATCTTTTATCTAAGTCCTAATCTTTCCTTGCAAGGAGCTGGAAGCCCCATTTGTTCAGGGAACCTCAGTTGTGGGGGGAACATACTAGCACAGTGTGACCTACATTTCTATTTGCTCCTCAACCCAGGGGTCAGCCTCAAATCTCTGATTTCCCAGCCATTACAAATCCCTTTGAAGACCAAAACCTCTGGTCTCCCCCTTTAACAAATGTACCAGTGCTAAAGAGACCAAACTACAGCAGGCAGCTGTTGGGGGCAATCCTTGGTTGACAACTCACCTAAAACCTCTCTTAGTAGTCCCCTTATCAGCACTACAACTTAATCTATTATTTATTTCCTCTGCAGTAGCTTCTCAAACCTGACTGTTGTAAAAGAGTGGCAGATACATAGGTTACACTATACACATACTGTAAATATATATATACATGTGTGAGTATACACACACATATATTGCACTGGCCTGTGGGCCCAATATTTCTGAGCCTGAGAGTTGCTAGCTCTTCCCAAGTGAAACTTTTCAACAATTTTCCTTTTCCCAAACAACTTTGTGTAAATAACTACCTTTTCCCATAACATTTCCAAGTAAACAATATTCCTTTCCCATAACAACTCCTCTCCCAGGTGTTCTTTGCTGTTTCTGTTACTTAACCATTGGAGAGAGGTATCAATCCTATGCACCAATAATGTGCCTTTTTTAGCAGAGCATGTTATAAAAAGGCTGGATTAATTGTAAATGAAGCCTTTTGACTCTCTTCTGCCTTTGAACTGGAGTCAAGCATCTTTATTTCATGTCCTACTGCAACACTGGCCTTTCAGTTTTTCTCCACCCACTATCTGCATTTTCTCCAGAGGGCCTGGCAGCTTTTCGGACATTTTTGAAGTCTGAGTTCAGTGAGGAGAATGTGGAGTTCTGGCTGGCCTGCGAGGACTTCAAGAAAACCAAATCCTCCACCAAGATCACATTGAAAGCCCAAAAGATTTATTCTAACTTTATACAAGCTGATGCTCCAAAGGAGGTAAAGAGATTTTTCTGTGTGTGCTTTGGGTATTGAGGATAGGGATGAAGTGGAATGTTCAGATCCAGACCTCCTGGAATGACAGAAAATACAATTCAACCTGGATGCAACTCCTATTTTCATGTCCATTATTAACAAGTATTAATAATGGTATTAACAGGTTTTAACAGGTTAATTAATATATTAACCTTGTGCAACTCTGTGAAGCAAAGATATTATGGTTTACACTTTAAATTTTTCACACAGAGAATAAGTCTTCCTCTCCTGCTGAAATCTCTGCCTGAAGTTTTAAGGAAGTTTATGCTCAGTATAATTTGATTTCTCTAACCATTTTTCATAATGCAGTAAGCAGCATTTCTTCCATATTTAAAGTACCAGAGTATTAGCAGATATATGATTGCATTTGTTCTTATGTATATTTTGGACATGATCAGAATGCAAAAATTTCCTTCACAGAATCCAATTTTATCATTATTTCAGAAAGGTTTACTGTGAAAGAACAAATTGCTTATTAATCATTATTCACTTTCTGAACCTTAAACTTTTACACTGATGTTTTTGCCTTTACTAGCAAGAGTGCTTTAAAATTGGCCCTGTCTTACACATGATTGAAATCCATTTTATTATTGTTAAAAACTAAAAAAAATCTTATAAAATACATAGGGCCAAAATCTAAAATTATGCTGAGTACCTTTACTTTTAACATAAGCTTTGATAATCAGTACTTCATAGGATTTGGTTTGGCAGAAAGTTGAGAAGGAAAAACAAGCTTTTCCCTTCTTTTTTTCAGTGATGCCATCTTTTTCAGAGCCAAATAAATTGAAGAATTCAGCCTGCTAGAAAAGGAAAGGATGAGCTTCCTGTTTATTTGCATCGGTCGGGTTATTTGAGAGGAAATTCAGATGCAACCTATTCTGGACACAAACAAACCTCAGCTTTCCCAGCAAACTGACACAACTTTCATGCTCCTTTCTTCCTACAGATTAATATTGACTTCCACACCAAAAATGCTATCTCTCAGAACATCTCCAAGCCCACCCTCAGCTGCTTTGATGCTGCTCAGAGTTCAATCTACTGTCTCATGGCAAAGGACTCTTTTCCCAGATTCCTGAGGTCAGAAGTGTACAAGGAACTGGTGAAGAAGCACCAGGACAGAAATCAGAAGAGATGGCTCCCGTTTCTGTAAGGAAAATCACTGAGGCTTTAGGAATTAATTGATGATTTCTCCCATTGCAATTCAGTATAGATAATTACTCATTGTTAAAGTGATTGCAGAAGCCACTTTCAAGAATCACCTGTGCCAGCTTGTGTTTAAGTACAAATTGCACATGATGATTTCTAATAACAGTAGATAAATATTCAAGCAGCAGGATGCAATGTGCTAGGCACTTGAGCTGCCTTCCTAATAAAAAAGTTTGCCATTGTTATTTTTTCCAGTGTTTGCTTCATCTTTCAAAGACACTTCAGGTTTTTAAGCAGAATGTTTTTGGTTTTTTGTTTGCTGTTGATTCCTCTTTAGAAGTATGGCCTCCAAAATAATTCCCTTTCAGGAGACTTGAATACATTTACTCCTTCTTTGTCATCTTATTTGTAGCTTGCAAAAAATTTGAAATCCTCTTTTAGACATGTTTTCTACTGATTCAAAATAGAAGACATAGAAATATAACCCACTATGATAATATTTAATAAATAGGCAGCTGCTTTATAACAAATGTTCTTGGCATTCAGAGCAAATTAATGTTTCATAATACAGCTGTCTTCAATAAGAAGGTCTTCAAGTTTCTTTGTGTTAATTTAATTTTTTATTGGAAATTCTCATTTATTATTTGCGTAGACATTTGGGAAGAAAACCACAACTGAGTAAATCTTCCTTTGTACATTTTCAGTTAATTAATTTTCTTTGTTTTTCCAAATATATGGGTGGTACTGTCCCCTCATGTACTCATGAAGAAATAATTTAATTATTTTTTACCAATGAAATTAATTTACTAATTTTGTTTCAATAAAATACAGATAAGCGGAAAAGTAGGCATAAGAAACAGTTTTCGGCTGTAAAGTAAATGTGTAAATCATGGCATTATCTTTCAAACCAGCAAGTTATGACTGGAACTTGCAGTCTACGGATGCACACACTGATCAAATTCACTGCTCCTGGAGGATTTATTGCACACATTTTGATGAAGGGAGGAGCTATGTCATGGTATTGAAGAAAGAATACTTTAAACCATACAGGGAGGAAAAAAATCTTTGCTATGGAAAAAAACTTCTAAATACAAGAGAGAGCAATAAGATTTTTCAAGAAGGAAAAAAAAATTGTTTGATGCTTTTGAGGAGCAGGAATCCCCAGGAATCTTGCTCTCTTTGGAGCTCTGCTCATACCTTGTACACACCACCACATCCTGTATGCAAAATATCCTTTCTATTTTATCAAACTACCTGAAGGAACCAATTCATTTAGACCATAAAGGATATAAATAGCCTGAAAGCCTGAATACACTGCCTCAAATTATGCACCAAGGTTAAAATCCTGCCACATTTTAAACAGGGTGAAAAATATCTATTCTTTGATACCCAACTTCTAGTCTGTCACCTAGTTTTAATTTTTGCTGTCTGCATTTCTTTTCCTTTTCTTTTCTTTCTCCCCCAGTACGGGTGGTGAGCAGAGAAACAAACACAAAGGCTGAGGTTAAGCTGCAAGGAGGATGTGGGCTCCTCTTGCCGTACCACAGCTGCCACTCATCTTGCAGCGACATTTTGGGGGAAAATCACCTTTTATCCACTGAAAGGAAGAGGTGGGATCATGCCACTTTCCCCAGTAGGGCAAAGTGAAGCAAGAAGAAACCCAAAATTTCTGTGCTGCGAATCTTTTGGAATCTAAGAATAAAAAAGTGCCTTGAAAACAAACGGGTGGTAATGAAATCTCACAATTCTCTCTGCACCCCTATGAACTTTCCCACTTCTGGCTCTACCTCATCACAGGGATAGAAAGTGCCACAATGATGGCTGCCAGTGAGCTCCAGCTCCTGGCCATTTGAAAACACAGCTTAAGTAGAAGTTACAAGCATATATAAAATAGTCAAACATGATAAAAGTGACATGTGCTGTTACTCTGATAACTGCATAAAAACAATATCAGGAAGCATTGTTTCTGTATGGTGGCTGGCTGATCCTCTGTTATCAACAGCACCATTATTGTCAAAAGAGGTGATAATCCTTGACATTTTCACATATGACATTAATTTTAATAATTACACAGTGAAGAACCATGAATTATTTTAACATATTTTCAATTAATTTAGAATATTTTTATGAGAAATGTACAGGAATGGCACTTCTAGGCATATCCCTGACTCAAGGTTGAATTAACAGTACTGATTCTTTCATAACCTCTTAATGAAAACTTTGGTACTTCTAACTGACAAAGTTAATTTAAATGTTTTGCTGTTGATCAAGCCTCACAATGTTTTTATTAATCTTTTAGATTAATTTCAGATGCTAAACATGAGATGAAACTTAGCAGAATTTAAATAAATGATCACTATAAATCATAT
Organism: Aegithalos caudatus; assembly: GCA_013389925.1. Taxonomy (NCBI): domain Eukaryota; kingdom Metazoa; phylum Chordata; class Aves; order Passeriformes; family Aegithalidae; genus Aegithalos; species Aegithalos caudatus. The sequence goes on from WEIU01022147.1 coordinate 2,443,925, forward strand.
ACATCCAAAGGCAATTTGATTGCCATTCACAAGTAATTTTTCAAACCCTCAGAGCGCTATCTGCCTATATCATATCCAACTACACAAAAGCATCTACAGCATATTGAAATGGTTTGGATTTTAGCAATCAAATTTCTGAAATAATGTGTAATATAACTTATCATTTAAGCATTATAAAGGATCTATTTCAGAAAGTGTCTGAAAACAGCCAGGTGTGAAAGACAGGAGACAGTAATCTTTATTTCTCTTTATTTCCTAGGTCTAAAACTGCTGCTTCATATTCCTACATCACCAAAAAAAAGGTCACAGCTTAGCATCCAAGCTCTGATAATTTGACTCAGGAAAGTCCAAGAACCAAAGCGTGATTTAGAGGATTTAGACTGAGCTTTGCCAAAAAGACTCAATCTTGTTCAGCACAAAAAGACAGATATACCAAAAAGCCCTACCAAATAGAAATGACAGTAAAAAATGCGAAGTGAGTACCACATATTAAAAAAAAACCCAAAAATCCCAGTTTCCTCATGTAGTGTCAATCCTAAAGCTCCAACAGCACCTAGACTCAGATCCCACTGCATCTGTCATGCTTACATCATGACAGGATCTTCCCAGGTTTACAATTAAAACATATAGTCTATGTATTCATTCTATTCATATATTTTATATTTATAAGATACAGATAGAAAAAAAATAGGCATGTACATAAAGATAATAAATGCAACTTAGTCTTCAACAAAGGACTGATATCAGGATTGCTCTGAGGCTCAGGATGCAGGCAGGTATATTTTCAGCTGCAAACAGGATTATGTGACACTCTTCTATATGTCTTGTCAAAGGTTTGTTAAATTTAACATATGTAAGTAGTAGAGATGATAATTCAGTATTTCCTCTTTTGCCAGAAAATTCTCTGTCAACACTGTAAGGCAAAAGCATACTTGAACAGACACACATAATTACAGGCTTTGCATGAGAACCTCTTAGGCTTCTGTTTGGATTTTGATCCAAACAAAAAAGGTCAGAAGGTGGAATTCCTGGAAGAGTGCTGCTAAGCAAGATAACCATCACTCTAAGAACCCACCTAACGTGTGAGGAGGATTTTATTGAGCCATTTTCAGTGCAAGGCTCTCCTGAGGTGTTGGGACTGATGTCAGAGCCCAGGGCTCCACAGTTCACCCACACCTTGCTCATCCTCTTCCTTCCTGAGCTCTCCACTGGGGAAGCAGGGCCCTTTGCACACTGCCCTTATTTTCTGTATATAAAGACCTCTCTTGGTGAGATGTCTGTGGATGATTCTTGACCCAAAAACAATCTTTTAGAGCATACAGTTTTTGAAATGAACCTCAGTAATGGAAAGAGGCAGAAACAGCTTCAGCATCTGCCACAATTAATCCAAACACAACCGACACCGGTGTGGCCAAATCATTCCAGTCAGCAGCAGTTACAAAATGTCCAGTTTGACAACTTCCCTACACGTGCATGTCAAAGCTGGCTTGTGACTTCCCGCTTTTTATTTTCTCCCTGCACCACACACCTTTAGAGATGCTTTAGCTTGTAAGAAATCATGTGGACGATGGTCTGTGAGCCAGAGAAAGGGCCCCTGCTCACCTCTGTGGGGGTTAGATCAGACACAAGACAAGAAAATCCAGCCTGAACTAGACATTTAAAACTTCCAGGAATTCTGAAGACTACATGCCAAAATTAACCATTTTGGACTAAAAAATCTCTCTGGATTTTGGGGGAGAGCAGCTGCTAAATCTAGACTTTACTGTTATGTCTTAGAAAGGGAAGACTATCATTTATAATTTGACTCCTTCAAAGACAAGGCAGGGGAATCAAATTAACTAAATCACTGTAATACCTTTATTTCTGGATGATAATTACACTCTGCAGTGCTGGTGGGATTTTAAAGCACATTATGGATCTGAAATTGAATCATGTTTTCTGTCTTTTGGTTTACTGAAAAACAAGGCAGGGAGAAAACCATGAAGAGGGATGTTGTCACAGTTGTTGACACCAATTAAAAGTCTCATGTAGCTCAAAGAAGCAGCCTGTGCTTGTTAAGAAAAAATGGAATTGAGTAATGAAAAAGAGATCCTCATGCATATTCATCTTCATTCAGTAAATAGTGCACTGCCTAGGAATGGTAATTGTTTGATATGGTAATTTTGAATTAATTTGAAATACTTATTTAGTAACATAAAATGTTATGGCTAACTGACAAGTGGCACTAAATTATTGCTAAAAGCTCTGTGTTAAGTATTCTGAAGCTGTTCAGTTTGAGAAAAAAATGCCTCCCAGCAAATTTTCTTTTCCACTTTTTCCCAGTTTTTCAACTTCTATAACATTAGGCCCTGGAAATTAGACTCAATATATTATTACATATTTCAGAAGAATTCCTGGATGCTTTGATCCTTAGTAAGAAAAATGAGTCAATGAGTCAATACTAAATCAAATACTTCCCTATATACTTTTTTTAATATTGTTGCTATGGTTTCTAGCCGCCATGTCATGATTTCTCTGTACTAAAAGAGATACTGCCTTTTAATTCTTTTTTCCTGTATTGCATGGGTTAGGTTATTTGCATATAAAATGAGTAGAGCTGGATTTGTCTCTCAAACCATATCTGTTTCCATTTAGGTTTACATGGAGGTTATTTTTACTTCTATGAATAGTTTCCCTACTCTGCATAACAGTCCTGGAAAGACAAACAAAAGCAAGTACTCAGTAAAATTGTAGGGAAAACATTTTTTTTTTTCCTATTACAATGGTTACAACTTACAGACTCATAAACCAGGGAAGAAGAGGAGGAGAGGAATCCAAAAGTAAATAGTTTCTTGAAATTTTTCAGGAGATGCTGTGCTTCAAAAAGTCATGTTTCCACAGAGAAAATAGAAGAAATAAAGAAGTTAAATGATTCGGTATTTTGGGGAAAAAACAAAAACAAAACAAAAACAAAACAAAACAAAACAAAACAAAAAAACAAACAAACAAACAAACAAAAAAAACAACAAAAAAAAAAACGTGTTGCAGAAACCCCTCCATGACTCCAACTGCATGGGGAATACAGCAAGACAGGATACAGGGAGAATTCCGAGCCCAGTCTCCCATACTGGTCAGTAACCTCAGGGCTGAGCTGCAGTGGATTCACCTTTTGATTCTTAACCAAATTACAGCAGCAAAAAAGATTTTTATTAAAGTGCATTGTTTTTTATTTCTCCAAGATATAGAATAACTGCACTGCATTAACTACAGTCTACAGAGTCCTTGGTCTTTAAGGCCCCACCACACATAAACAATGTTATTAATAGTTACTCTCATCTGCTTATAGATATTTCTGCCACTAACCTTGAGAAACACCCAGGGCTCAAGGGGCACTTACTTCTAGTTTGATTATATAAAATAGAGGGTGAAGATGTGTAAATATCACAAACTCAAGAAAGTCCACTCTTCACGTCACAGAACAGGGGAAGCTCCATTGAAAGGCTGGACTAGTTTGTTATTTAAATCATTATATTCAAGAGAGAAGATGCACAGGCAAATGTGGGCTGACAACAGAAAACCTCAGAAATGCTCTTGGCACTGTAAGGCGACATCACATAAACAAGGAAACATCAGCCCATGGCATTTTGCCTGGTAATAGGACACTGCTGCTTGTAACACTGGCATTTTCCTAAATTCTGCTCTCTGTTTTCCTGCTCTCTTACCCAGGCTCCTCACCACAAAGGGACTGATCTTGCTTCAAGCCCATTTTGAATTTGCACGGTGCTATCACTTTGTCTTGAAGTGTCATCAGCAACTGTACAATGGGAATAGCTTCAAATTGATTTGAATTTAATTTTCAGAACAAATGGACTGGATTTTGATCTCCATGCAATCATTTTGCCTGTTGTTATGAGATAAAATGGCAGTAGTGAAAAGCTCTTGTACTTACTGAATTTCTTGCCAGAGCTGAGCTTTTTAGGGGAACAGAATGAGAAGTACAGCTTTATAAATGGCATAAAAGGGGGTTTTGTGAGATGATATCTTTTCATGTCAGATGGCAAGTACAACATATTCCAAACTAGACAGACTCATTAATGCTGACACCTTTTTACAGCCCCAAATGTTTTTCACTGTTGATAGTGACTCAGTATTAGAAATTATATCTTCTGAGACAGGAATTATCAGAACAAACTGTACTTGGATCGTATTTTATACTTCCTGATATTTATCCCTTTTTCCAGCTTTTCTCTCCCTTTATGTGGATCCCTCTGCAGTGACAATGCTGTTTGCCACAAAGACATTGGTTTTCATAGCAAGATTGCATTTTGGCATAAATTTTAAATATTAAACAATTTTATGTTTTAAAGATATGCTTGCTGGTTGCAGTCTGGTTGCCTGTTAATGGCAATCCTCCAAGCTTGTTTTCCCATTTTTATTAGGACTAACACTGTTTTATTCTTGCCATACACGGTGAGGTAGTAAGTCTCTATACTGGACTGAAATTAGAATTAGAGGAATGGTAAAGGAGGCCACAAATGGGAGATTCTGGTTCTAAAAAAAGGCTCATAAAAATCTCCCCAAGTTTCTGTGAAGTGAATTAATGAAAACATGTCTACCACCATTATTACTTTATAACCTAAAAATGCCTTTTACAGGACAACGGTATCTATGGATTTAATGATTACAAAAATAAACCCTTTTGCTTCTTTCTTAGAGGGAGCAGTTTGGTTTGTTACCTTTTAGAATGGGTGGAAATATTAATTAATTCACACTTTTCTATGCTCTGTATAATGTAGGGTTTTTTGCATAGGAATTGTCTGATGAACTTCAATTTCCAAAGGGCTGTTTGTCATTGAAGTGTTTATAGAGCACAAAGTGTTCACAAAGCATTACAAAACATTTCAATCTGTGCTACAAAATAGTCTGGTTCTATTCTACAAGAAAATTGTATCTGGTGTCTTATTTTTGTAACATATTTTAATATTATTTTGTGTTACTACCCATTTTTTTTAATCGTGCACGTTAACTGAGGGATTGATCATTTGTTGGCAGTCCATATGAAAAAAGAGAAATGACAAAAGGAGTTACAGCGCACTGGAGATCTCTTAAATTCTTCAATTGTATAAAAGTGAGGGAAATTCATATGCAAATTGAATCTACTGGCATTAAAAGGGAGGTGGGTACAAAGTAATTGCAGAGAAGCTCCACAGAGGCAGCAGGGTGATGACAGAGGAATAGAAATGCTTTATAATGCTTTATAAATCTAAAGCCAATATAAGTGAGGGAAGACAGCTTGGAATGCAGCCCCTCAGATGATCGTTCCTAGCAATGTCTTTGAAAGACATTGTGTGCCTTGTTTATTCACATGTTTGTATTAACTCCCACCAAAGCCATCAATCTGAACCCATAGATGACATTTATACAACGCCCCTTTAGGTTTCAGTGAGAGCACAGAGTCCGGAAATCGAATTATAGGGGCATGGCCTTGCATTGAGAACAACCCACTGAGCTTTGCTTCAGGGATCAAAATCAGTTCAGATGGATCTGAACATACAGATCCACAGAGAGTCCTAGAATTCCACATGTCTAGAATGCTGCAGTCTGGAATTAGTTGGGGCTCATTTATTTTAAAAAATCTTATCAGTGTGCAAAAAGGCAGAGAACAGTTGCTATCTAAAATTACCATACATTGGCATTTTGAAATTGGAGGCATCTCAGTTATCTGAGAGATGCAGGAATTTAGTGGCTGTGTAATTAGGGCTACAGAGGTTTGATTTATGAAGAAACATTAAAGAGAAAAGCATAAATACAGTGTCTCAGTCAAGGAGATGTGAAGTATGAATTTTAAAGTAACTTAAAAGCAAAGGACAGGATGTGTCTTGTCATATGGAGGGTGATTCAAGGGACTGGAGAGATGGGCTCACAGTTACACGATACAGAGTGAGGCTTTGTAAAGATTGTCATTGTGGGTTCCAGCGGAAAGGACAGAATTCCCGTGAGATTGGATACTCAGATATGGACCAGAGGAGTAATTCTCACTGGCACAGCAGCTGAATTTCCACCACTAAAGAATTCCCTTCTTCCCATACTCCAGCGGGACACTGGCCCCACCCAACACAGACACCAAGCTGGTGCTTAATTCCCAGAATTATCAGGCTATTAGCAGAATTGTCCAGGCTTCTTGTTCCCTCGGCACTTAAACATCCTGGCTTTTTCAGGGGAATGTCTTTGCACAACCCAGGCACAATCTGTCCTTAACTGAAGAACTGGAGAACCTTAGAGTGTCTAATGTGGGAAAAGGAAGGGGAAAAATCAGGATGGACATCAAAATCAATTTACTTATATAGGCAGATATCATTGTTAGGAAAACATTAATTTGCTTAAATTTCAACACCTAAACAATCCATCTTGCATAATTATGTCAGGAGAGCACATTGCAGACATTGGTGCCTGGTTAAATTGGTGCTGTCAGACAGACCCAGCTGCTGGTGCCTCTGCACGAGCAGTGCCAAGTTCTGCAAGAAACCCTCTGCAGCAGTAAAGGGGCATTATCTTCAAATAAAGGCGTCTTTTTGCATCCTCATCTCTTCTACATTGCACCTCTACTAAGAAAATAGTTTTACTACAGAAACGTCAAAATCTTGTAAAATACTGTGGTACCACCTTGTGGCAGCTTTACAGATAGCCCTGTTGGCACTGAGACTGATTTTTTAAAATTAAATTAGAACATCTAGCATTTGCTCTCATTAGAGTTTTGAGCTGTGTTCTGAACCATCTGCATCCTCCTATTAATTAGAACATCTGACATTTGAAGCAAATTTTAAATGTATTTCAGTGAATGCTGGATATCAACATTCCAACATTATTTAAAAACCTTTTTATAGACACATACAAGACTCTTTCTGAGGCACCACGGTGGGAGAAGCCACCAGGCTTGTCCGTCAGGTAGGACTGACAGCTCAGGAAGCTGCTGAGAAACTGCAGGTATCAGCAACACAAGAGGCAACTAACAGAGGAGCCCAAGTTACCCCTGTTGTCTCACAGATTTTCAAGGAGAAGCAAGCCAGTACGAGGTACAGAAGGAGGACACAAGCAAGACAGCAGCTTCTGCTCTCATGAGGAAGATTAGAGGATGGCATGGAAAGCCCTGGAGGGTGAACAGATGTGTAACTGATCTTCCATGGTAAATATGATCTTTCAGAAAGGAAAACACAGAAATGCAGATACTGCTAAGTGAACTGGAGGCACCAGACTGAAAAAAGAATTTATTTTAGCTGGCCTGGCTGGGCCAGCAGCTAATTAGCTCCTCTGCACTCCCCTGCTTTTGAATATTTTTAAAGACTCCAAAGTATAACAAACAATACTGTTTCTAGGACCTTTTGAGTTGCCCCTCCCACAGCCATCTTCAGCTTCACATCACTGCAGGAAATGAGATTTCTTCCCTTAAACAGGACGAACAATCTGTGCTTTTGTTGAAGACTGTCTCGAGGTATTGAAGTTTAGGGACAAAATTCATCTCTTACAGCTTTGATTGATTTGAAAACACAGAGCAGGAAGGAGAACTACTTGTGTGTGAAAACAGGAGTTCACAGGTTGTTTATTATGTGAACAAGGAAGCTCTGCATCTTTTCAAATTAATGCTTCAAATAGGAAGCAGCTTGTTACATCCCAGTTTAAACTCAGGTGTACTTCTGTTTCATTCACAGGAGTAAGCATCAATTTCATGTAAAAAAAAAAAAAAAAAAAAAAAAAAAAAAAAAAAAAAAAAAAAAAAAAAAAAAAAAGACTAAAACTGGCACAGAAATCAGGCATGAATGAGCAAATTTGAAGCAAAGGCTTTTGTCTCTGCCAGGGTTGATTCTTCAGCATCCTGCTTTTGAGTTCCCAGCTGAACCCCCAAGGGAGAAGCATTGATTAAAGTTAGCAATGAAATACGAAAATGCAAAATTATTATGGGTTTGGGTACAGCATGAGGCTAAAATACAAAGCAAGAGAAGAGGTGAACAAAAGCGCTTACACCCTCTCAAGAAAATTTTCTTTGTAGGTACCTTCCTGTCAGTTTCTAATCTCTCTAACCCCTGTGTGCCTGTGTTACCTTCTCTACCTCAGATTTAAAGAGATCACAAAAGAGGGCCGAGGTGGCCATTAGAGGAGTAAACGCCTATCTGAAGCACCCAGAGGGATTCTGCCTCCTGCCAGAATAATGTGCACTTTTGACTATTTCTCTCACTTTAGAAAGCTGTCCTTTAAAGGCTCACAGCACCGTGTTACCAGAGTGTCCCTGACTGTTACAACAGCAAAACATTTTTTCCACTAAGTAGGCACTTCTGTACCTGGGACATATGCTTTCCAAACTCTCCTGCGTACTCTATAAGGCAGTGTTGATTGTGACCCGTCAAGTAATCTCCCCAAAAATCCATCATTTATGGGAGCTGTAAGCCCGTGCCTTGGTGCTACATTAAATAACTCGTAACTCATGGCAAGAGAGGCAGCAGAAAGGGAAGATAAATCGAGCTAATTAAGGGAAAGTTTCTTAAACAGTTTCTTTAACCTCTACACACTAAGCACCCATTTATCACTCTGTGCTTGCAACAGACCGGGTCACATGTCCTCTCCTCAGGAAAGAAGGCCAATTCGGAAAGTGTTTAAACATGTGCTCATCTCCCAGCTGCTGAGCAGAAAATCAAGTCCTCACTGTAAAAGCCTGAGGAAGAGAGAGAACATTTTGAGAAAACATGGCTTTTTTTTTTTTTTTTTTTTTTTTTTTTTTTTTTTTTTTTTTTTTTTTCTTTTTTTTTTTTTTCTTTTCTTTCTCTCCTTTTTTTNCTATTCTGGGCTACAGACTGGGCTGAATACTGCCTAGATAGGTTGGATAAGGAAGGTGTAGAACACCATGCACAAACTATCTGCAAAGTGGGGCATAAAAAGGTGGCAGGGACACAGTGCTGGAGGAGGCTTTCATCAGATATTGCTGTAATAGAGAACATTTTTTTCTCTCAATTTATTTGTACCTCATTTGTCAACAAGGCCTTCATAAGTTCAGACCCTGCAATATGAATGAACAGTCTGAAAAAAATTGTGTTTCTGTATGTCAAGGCCAGGATTTTTCAACAAAAGTTTTTTTGTGGGAAAGCAATGAGTGAACCTCCAACCACTTAAAAAAAAAAAAGAAAAAAAGTATGTTTCAAAAGAGTTGCCATGAGATTTTCTCAGGATAAGGTTGGAGAGGAAAGAATAGGAATAAAAACTATATTCTTCACGACTGCAATGTTTCCTCCCTCATTTGGAAATATCCAGTGATTTACAAGCTAAGTTGGAATGCAGAGAGGTGCCAAAGAGCACAGGACAGCCATCTCAAATCTCCCTCACTCCAGCTACAGCTTATCTTGTGACTAAGGGGTGTCTGTCTGACTGGTGTGGGTTCCTCTGTGAACACACTTTCACTTCTGTTTG
>WEIU01022147.1:2457112-2521190 GCA_013389925.1 Aegithalos caudatus
AACTACTAGCCAGGTAAAATCCCAAACCAAACAAACCCAACCCTCTTCACCCTCTCCATGGTCTAAACAGACACAAGTTATATCTCACTGCACAACTAAATGTCACATACATTGGAATCACAGAAGTTTAAATAAAAAACTGATCAGTCCTACTTTCTTTGATAAATAATTTTTTTATGTTCATGAATCACAATTACATGACTGAGCTTGGGCTCATAGTCATAACATCATAATTGATGCATTTTAAAGAAATGTCATTTAAATATATTAAAGATTTTTCAGTGTCAGGCTTAAGAACTACTTCATCCTCAGATCCAAATACTAGAATAAGTGAGGTAGAAATTAATTTAATCAGGCCTTTAAGATATGTTAGAACCCTTTTTCTCAGGATTAACCACAGTAATATTTGTTAAAGTCAATAATTAAAAATTGAATTACACATACTGAAAATACACACTCTTATTGATTTAGTATCTAGCATGAACTACAGTCCACCACGCTATTAATAAGCCTAAGAATATTTTTTTTTCCCTTTGGAAAATGACTTATAGCGTAATTGAAGAAAAGATTACATCTTCTGGTCTTATGAAGGTCTATTAAGTGGTGTGGACATGTGCTGTCACTTGATTCATATAAAGGGAGGGGTTTATAAATATTGATTTAATAAATAAATGGATTTGATGCACTCAGACAGATAAGTAGTTTGGATCAGTAAACCCTGGTTTGGTCACATGAGGGGATGGTGAGTAAGAGCAGGCTGGGTCTGTGGTTCTGTGGGACGTGTGCCTCCAAGACACAGCCTCAGACTTCTGGTCCCCAATTTCCTTTTTCCTGTCCCCTGAAATGGGGCTGGGTGGAAGCTGTCTGCTTTCGTTTTAAAAGGCTGTCTAACCAGCCAGGGTACTTCTCTTACTCACTGCACTTGATGCTTGTGGTGAAATTTATGAAATGCTCTGCAGACAGGAGAGCTCCAGGAGATCTCTGATGTTCTGCTTCACTGATGGGAGGTGGCAACAGCATGGGGGAAGCACAGGCCCCCCACATTCACCTCTTAAATAAGGCAGGAGAGGGTGTAAATTAAGGAAAGAAACAACTGTAGTCATGTTTTATATATCTAAAAGTTAGAAAAGGAAACAAGAAAGGAAAAAAAATAGTACTTTTGTGTTTTTAATTATCTAAGGAGCAATAAAGCAAGGAGAGCAAGCACACTTTAGAAGGTATTCCCCAAAATCAAGGTACAGGAGTGTATTGTGAGCTGTGGTGCAGGGTCTGTCTGTAGCTGCCTAAAGTCTGTGTGCTTTGGCTCTTCATACTCTGAGCAAACCACTTCGAAAAATCCAGCCAAACCCAGGCCAAGTACCTTTGACAACCTCATAAAACTTGTTAATTCACTTCAGATTCACATTAAGTTGAATTAATAGTCTTTTGAGCTCAGCATTCCTGTCCCAGGCTAGACATCTACTCCTGAACAAAACCAGCTCAGGGCCTGGATGTTGTACGAAATGCAGACATCCAAATATTCTGATAGTAAAACTCAAAATTGGTCTTTGCTTACATGAAACTATGCCAAGATTCATTTTACATTTTTTCCTTAACATGTTTTTTGTTGGATCTGTATTGCACTGCAGCGCATCTGCTAAATCCCATACAAATCCTTTTCCTCCAATTTCTGCTCCTGCCCCTTTGCTTACAGATAGCCAATACAAGTGTAAGTATTTGCTAACTTTTCATTCCTGTACATGGATGATACCAGATTCTGTCTTCCTTGCAGTGCTGTGCAGGATCTAGGGCTGTGCCTCCATTCCCAGACACAAGGTGGGAAGACAAGTTCCTCCATGGTTCACAGGAGAAACATTCCATGATTGTAAAAGGAGCCCTCCAGTGTCTAAGGTGTATGGAAACCTCTCTCTGTACTGGCCAAGAATGGCAAATTGTTACCTGCTAAGTTAGAGAAAAGAATTGGTTCTTTTTAATGCCACCAATAAAATTTGATCGTTGTTGAAGAGCTTAAAATCTCCTCCCCTGTAAGTGAATAAAGTGGCAACCCATGCTTACACCCTGCTACTCTGAATTTAAATTTTCCTCAATATAACACCACTATTCTGTTTTTCAAACCTCTGCTAACAATGACAGTGTTGCCTGGTTGGTTTTTGTTTTTGTTTTGTATGGGGTTTTTTTTTGTTGTGGTTTTTTTGTTTTTTTGTTTTTTGTTTTTTTTTTTTGTTTTTTTTTTTTTTTTTTTTTTTTTTTTTTTTTTTTTTTTTTTTTTTTTTTTTTTTCCCCTCTCTGCTATTATTTAAGAGACTGAATTATTTTTGTAAATGCTCAGAAAAAAGACTGCTGGAACACTCAAGTCACACAACAAGTGGCTTTGTATCTTCTATAGCCTCTGGAAAGCTTATTTTATAAACTCAGTAGAGAGGACAGAAATTAAATGGAACAAGAAGCAACCACTCTTTCCCTCCTTTTACAGGTGTCAAAAAAAGAGAGAGGGCTCCATTCAGCGGCCCACACAGTGATATATTGACACCTGACACCCCCTCACATAGCACAGGATCTTCATTCAGCACCTCAGGAGACCCCAGGGCTGCCACAGCTGCTGGCTCACACTCTCCAGTGTTGCCCAGACTTTCCAGACACGCTGCTCTGCCTCATGTGGGAGCAGACACCTGCCCCAGTGACTGATGTGAACCCAGCAAGAGCAAGTTTTGCTCAAACTCACACAGGAAATCCATGGTAGGTGCAGGAATTAGACCCACGTTACTCAAGTTTCAGCCCAGAGCTATGTGCCCTTTGGTACTGCTGCAATGAAACTTGTTTAAGAAACTTTGTGATGAACGCAATGAAACTTTGTTTCACACACACTTTACAACCAAAAACCCCAGGCACTGCTTCAACATCACTTCTCAGCTATTTTTGTACGCAACAGTTGATCTATTTCCTTCTCCTTCTCTGTCATGTTCAGTTCTCTGTCATGTCCTGTTCTCACTGTTGTATCAGTAAATAATGCTGATGTGTGACTAGCACACTGATTAAGCCCTTCTGAAGCCCAAGGTTTCATATTTGATCATTGATTCTGCAGCATCACACATGCAGTGTGTTCTCTGGCAGGGAAACTGGGGCCAGCAGATAGCAGGAAACCTTAGCTTACAAACAAATGCCGACAAAATGGATTTGAATTCAAAATATACAGGTTTCCCATCCTTTAATAATTTTGAGGGAATTAAGACCAATTAAGTTGGTCTACTTTCTTCCCTCTTGCCTGCACAAGGCCACTTTGTCACCAACTGCAAATGTCTTTAATGTGCTTTGGTATTAAGGCAGGTTCACAAGGCAGTTTGTGTAAGAATCTCCATTCTGGATACTTGTTTCTTTCACAAAACTTCAGAGATAACAATTTAAAGAGAAACTGTGAAAAACCACGTGTTCAACTTCTGCAGGCCCAAGGCCCAAAGAATATAGCATCATCTACTATTTTTAGTTTGTTTGCTTTGTTGGGTTTTTAAGACCTGTATCAGTTCACGAGGCATGCCCTGTGCTACACTCAAGAGTTGTCCCAGGAATAGACAAAGCACATTTTGCATTGCAAATGTAGACTGGCACACATGTTGGGACTTAAGACCAATACACTCCAGAACACAGCATGCAAACTTCTTAGCTGTGATTTTGCTAGTGTTGGGGTTTTTTATTTTTTGAGTAAAACTTCAGAAAAAAATTTTAAACATTTTCTCTATCATGTAGAATGTACTTCTATATATATAGCCAACAACTAACCAGAACTGCGTGTTAGACAAGTTACACCCGTGGCAAACAGGCTGGATAGCATTTTAAAATAAGAATGCTTGCATGGTATTTACTCCAAACTGTTCATGTTTAAGAGAAAAAACACCATTAGGCAGGTTCAACAGTGATTAAGGAATTACTGAGCTGGATTTTTGATAATGAACCAGATAATTTATCTCAAATTATGTTGAGAGAGTTTTCTCATTAATATAGGTGCAACTCAAGTATTGCTTTTAAATTATAGCTTTTTAATTAAATACACTGGAAAACTCCAAGTTCTTTCTACTAAGAATGACGAATAAACTTCTTAATGCTACTCCTGCAGTATCACAGATTTCTTAGAGATCCTTTTATCTGCCTTTGAATTAAGATCAGTTCTTTTCACTATCAGGGTAAGCTCACAACAGTCAGTTATTTGTACTTACAGGGCATCCTACAGTTCTGAATGCTTCATGAAACTTTCTCATCTGCCTCTGCAATATATTCTGCAATAAACAAATAGGCAGCAGAGACCCCACCAAAGGCAGGCAGACTCATTTATGTGGAAGAAAGTAAAGAAGAGAATGTGACACTGCTAGACAGGTGCTGTGTGCATGTGACAGATTCTCAAATTTATTCCAAAGAATCCTGGCACTGGGTTTGTCCTAAATCTCAGGTATGCCCTTACCTACCACATCTTGTCAGCTACTGCAACAATGACATCAGCTACCTTTGAAAAAGGCTGATAAACATTGCCCAGACAGAGGAAAACCACTCATTCTGAAGTGGTTTCCTTTTGCCAAGCCCTGGGGAGAGCAACTCAGATGCTCTGGTGGCCACATCTGCTCCAAGTGTTTCTGAGAGTCAGCATCATGTATGAGAGGAGTGCCTTAAAGCTCTGGCATGAATTGTGGAACAAACAGCTTTCTGCAGGCTGAGGTTTCTGTGCCATTCCTGGAGCCAGGGCATAGGAATGAGACCTCACTGCCCTGCCTAGGAGACTGAGAAGTTTGAAACTGAGAGGTTTTTAATATATTCTAAAAGCTCACTTCACACATCGTTAGCAAGTTTTGCATTTGGGAGAGTACTGAGCTTTCATTGCTATTTTCACGGAACATGAAGCTTCAAGCTGAACTTTACTATCAAATTTAGGTAGAAAATCAATATGAGAGCTTTTTTTTTTTTTTTTTTATTTTNGGTTATTTTTTTTTTTTTTTTTTTTTTTTAAATTGCCTTGAGAAAGTACAGGGTTTGGACTCATTCCCCAGCACAGCAGCAGACAGTATGGGAAAAGTGCCCTCTCTCTCTTTCAATCCTTTGCTTTTTTTCTTTCTTATCAGCTCAAACGTTTCAGTCCCTCTTGGCTTTACCTCCCCCACAGCCCATCTGAACACTGCCATCATCTTGATATTTACATGCTGCACTGCCAGAGGGAGGGGCTGAGCTGAATGGTCTCAAGCACTGAAAAGATGCTTCATAGAAAAAAGAGAATGAAAAACAAAAGTTGATGGTCAAAGGGCACAATAATCCAAATAAGCTACAGGCCCAAGGTGATACATAAAAATGCAGTTTTTAGGCAATTATGCTCCTTTATCCTCACATCAGCCCTCACTTTATTCCTTGTAAATGCAAGCAGCATATACAGTGCTGGGAAATCAGGCAAAAAAAACCAAAATCCCTAATTCTTTGTGAGGCCGAGGCATAACACAAGTTAGGCAAAAAGGAAACAGGTGTCAGTATGAGCCACTGAAAGCAAGAAAGCAAAATTCACAGAAATTACATTTGCAGAAATAGCAGAATAGCAGAATAGAAATAGCAGAAAACATGTTTGGTCTTGACCTGAAACTGTCAATGGGACAGGTCAGGTAAACAGCACCCTCATTAAATCGTAAACCAAAAGCTTCATAGAATATGTATTCCATGTGTTGTAGTGTTCTGAGGCCTGTTTTAGGCTCTTGGGTTCAGGGATCACATTTTTCCAGTTGTTTTGCCCTGTGACTGGAAACCACATGGAGCCTTGGGCCATGCAGTTCCACAGTTCCCTAATATTTGAAATGTTCCATAGCAACCCACAGAGAGACTAAACCAGATGACAAGTGAAAGTGGTGCTGGTTATTCAATGAACGTAAAAGGAGTCAAAAAGAAGTTGGCTTATAAAATACAAATCTTGCTACAATAGCAGACAAAGCAAGTTATAAAAAGAGAACAATATGCAAACCGTATTCTGAGCTTCAAATGACGCAAGTTAGAGTTGTCAGGTCTCTCTTTTATTATGACCTGACTTTACAGAGTTATTTGCATGAGCCATGAGAACACAGATACAATGTTTTAAATACTCATCAGGGTTCATTGTAGCTTTCTGTTTAGTGTATTTTGCTTATACTGGTGTGGAAGACAAAAGTTAGAGTGGCCCTGTCATGCAGAATATAGTTTTATATATTTCACCCCTGCCCAGTAGTCATAAAACATCCTTATTTTGTCATTTTCCAAGCAGCAGTCTTTGTTTATGTGAGGGGGAAGCTGCAACACACGAAATTCTAAGCAAAATGTAACCAGACCAAAACATTACCAGAGGAAAATTTTTCCCATTGGAAATAAGCTAATAATTAATAACTGTTATTACATGAGAGATAAGTGGCAGGGCATGCCAATTCACTAGAAGAAGACAAGCAAAGCAGGTAAACCCCATTTTGTATTGATAGGAGAAATTTCATAATTATTTTTCCACTATTTATCTGTGTCCTGGGGCAAGTGAAGTCTAATTTCTTACTCAGTTCAGAAGGGAGCTTTCTTATTTGCTGAACCATTGTCTTTACTTATTTTGGTCATAGATCACAATCTGTATATTAAAAAAGTCGAGAACACATCTTTCCCACACAAATTTTAACAGAGAAAAAAAATGGACTCTAAATTTGAATTTCCTCTGTTTGAATAACAGCAGTGAGAGGAAGGAAGTGACAACAAAAAAGAGAGAGCTTTCAAGCTGAGGGAAGTGTCTCTTACCTTCACAGTTAAGGGGGAAATTTGGCAGCAATCAGTCCAGATCCCCTGACTTGAATTCAAACTGTATCATTACCCAACTTGATTTTTCATTAGGAGCAAGTAGTTGGGGGTGTTATTCTTCAGTTAAAAAAAATCCCAACCAAATACAGTGAGCATTAGGACTCCAAAAGCATTAACACATGTATGGAAATGAGAATATGACACTGGAAAACCTAAGTCACCTTCCCTTTCCTTCACTTGCTGTGGTTATTCCTACATTACGTGGGTTCATGGTAAAATTGAAGGGTGCAATCAAATTCTAAATAATTCTAAGAAAATTACATCCATGTTTTAATACAGATCAATAATAATTTTATTATATTTTATTTTCTATCACCAACAGGTTTTGACCCTCTGTCCCTGATCGCAGGGTGTTCCAATTCAGTGCTCAAATGTAAAACTTGACATGGTTTAAATGAAAACCAAGAATAAGCTGTGTTTGAGAGGGAACTTTGTGACTTGGATGTTACAAAGTGGCTTTTAAGTAACACTGTTGATAGAACAGTAAATATAGACATTTCCTCACAGGTATTTATTTATTCATCAGATGTGCTGCCAGGCATTCTGGTGTTATGTATCACACATGGAAAGAGAAAAGCCATTCTAATGCTATGTTTAAAGGGATGTTGGAGATAATGCCAAGCTCTATATACATATATTAATATCCACATGTTTTTATAAATATCTACACTCTTAAAAAAAGAAAAATATTTTAAAGAGTCTTTTTTTGCTTCCTTTCAGCATCTACCTGGGCAATGCCAGCCAGCAGAACAGGTATGTCTCTAAAGGTTTGTTAGCCCCTGTGGTTTCCAGGCCCCATAGCTGAGGTTAGAAGAACATGCACATCCATGTTTGATGACTCTTTCGGAGTAACTCAGAGCAGCACAAGAAAGCTCAGCAGTTAAGAGCAGAACTATTATTGTCATGAAACTCAGTGGGTTCTGTTTCCTGCTGCTCATATGAAACCTTCCCTCCAGGTTTGGTTATCTTGCTTTGCACGCTGAATTTTTTGTGTTCATCTTCAAATTCATTTCAAAATTGAAGGGAAGTGGTCGTGTCTATCAAAGCTCACCTGGTTTACTGACATGTACAGCACACAGTCTGTGGGGAATTCCAAACCAGGCAGCCCACACTGCAGGAATGACAGTTTTAGATGTCTGTGGGGATCAGAGAAACAAGGCTTAAATAAGGAGTTTTCACCACAGGTGGGGAACCAGTAGGACATGGGAGTTTGTTTTTTCATAGTGACACATATTAGAAAAATCCATTCTGAGGATACGGTAACTACTCTTCTGCACAAAGGTTATATTCAGTACTCTTGTCAGCCAAGGTCTGTTAGATAGATAGATAGATAGATAGATAGATAGATAGATAGATAATTAACAAGCAGCTGAGCAGTGGTTCTGAATTACAAGGGCTCAGGTCCCATAATTTAGACATAAATTAGAGCAGAGTAATTTCCCATATACTTTAGAGAGTAAACAGATGTGCAGGGACACAAAGAGGCATATAGTTATTTTAGCAAAACTGTGGGTACGTACATAAACTCTGTTCCTAACCCTGCCAGAAGAAGGTGTGTGAAGGATTAGGTTGTTCTCAATCTAACTCAGACACCAAAGGCTTTGTTAAGCACTCATTCACTCAAACACAGGTGCCAAGCACAGGCACCAGTGACATGGGTGAATAGTCAGAAACATCTGTCTTGTCAAATAGGAAGCTACTTGTTTCTTACTAATAACTGTCTAACTAAATAGTGTATGACCCAAGAGGAGTTCAGTTTTCAAAGAACTACAGTAGATTTGCATTTTAATAATAAGCCTTTTCCCCCATTGTTCCCAGGAATGATAAGCTAGCTGCTGGAATGTCCCCAAATGCACAGAGGTGCCAGCAGTTCACCAGCACCAGCCAATCCAGTGCAGGCATTGCATAAAATCCTTAAGTGGTTTGGGGTAGGAAGTGGCCTTGAAAGGCCACCTGGTCCAGCTCCCTGCCTCAATCATACCAGGTACCTCAGAGCCCTGCCCAGCCTGAGCACAAGCATTTCCAGATGTTCCAGTGTTTCAGGGAGTGTTCAAGTCATATGGAATGGAGGGAGGTTCACCAATAGGATGGATGGGGTCTGTCCCTGTGGCACAACAGAAAACTGCAAATACCATAAATGTAAGGAAATTCAAGTCTTTCTGTTGCAAACATTCCAGTTCCTGAGAACTAAAATTAGACAGCAGGTGAGATTCAAAGTAAACTACAGGAAATACAACTAACCTCTATTCCTTTCCTGGTTCATCACAAGAAGAACTGGTTCTCAAAGATCATAATGGAAAACATGTAGCTTTTAAACCTTTATAGATTTAAATTGAGACTTTCAATTTTCTCATTTTTTGAAGTAACTTTCTGCTACTTCACCTATATACTAGGCAAGTATTTTCAGAGGGAGATGAAAGAAATAGTGATTTGAATGATGCACTTCCAATGTGTAGACCTCATTCAGAAAAGTCAAGCTGGAAGCCTGTATTAGTTTCTGCAACTACAATTCTTTCCCAAATAGTTCTCTTCTAACTAAATTAGGCTTCCATATTCCAGCCATTATTCATTAGTTATACATAGAATCTCAGGATAAATCATGTTGGCAACAAACTGGGGAAGCTTCTAGTCCAACCCTCTGCTTTAAGCAGGATGAGCTATGAGCTCAGACCATATTGCTCACAGCTTTATCCAGTCTGCTCTGGAAAATCTTCAAGGGCAGAGTTGATCCAGCACTGCAGGATGCCTGCTCCACTGCCCTGAAGAGGGAAGATGATTTTCTGCATATTCATAATCTGCACAATTCTTCTAATTCCCTTCTATTTAGCACAGCCATTCTTCCACTCCCTGTATGCTGTTTGGATTGGATTTTTTTTTAGGGAGGGTTTTTGGGGGGAGTGTTATTGTTAGGTGGTTTTCTTTGTTGCTTTGTTTCAGTTTTTTGTTTGCTCATTTTTGGGTGGGTTATTTTCGTTTTGTTTGTTTGTTTATTTTGGGTTTTTTGGTGGTTGATTTTTTTGTTGTTGTTTGAGGGTTTTTTAATCTGCACCATCATGTGTTCCTTGCTTAGCCAAGATGTCTCCTGATATATCTGCTTGTTCTCCTGAGAGTCAGGACAGATCCTCATTGTGTCTGGAATGGTTTCCAGTAAGAAGGCAATCTTTGGCTGAACCCATCTTGTGAGGTGGTGGTTTTTTGTGTGTTTTTTTGCGCTTTTTTTTCTTATCTTTTTTTTAAAGATAGTTGTATTTGGACTGGCACTGAAGCAAAAATTCAATCAGGAAATTCATTATACCAAGTATAAAACAGACACTTAAAAGTGCAGTTCTTCAGAGAAGTCTTTATCAGCATAACTCCACTAAAAGCTTCAATAATATTTCTACTGTTTAAAAGTTCTTAAACATATTTTTAAAGGGATATAATGAGTTTTAGCTTGCTGTGTTCAATCAAACTGTTGTTATAATACTGAAGGATACAGAATTTTACCATCTCTGAGAGAGAAAGAGCATCTGATTTTTCTCCATTAAGATTCGAATGAAACTGAAGCCTTCAATCTTTTAAAGTTAAGCTTGGATTGTGCTCACACATCACATTTCCATGCTGGTAGTGGAAACTCAGCATACTCTGCTTCACACCCCAGTGCTACAGGCCCTGCTCTCATTCTGTTTTGCTTAAGAAAAACAAGGTGCTGGTTCAGTGCAGAGTGGGACTCATGAAAATGTAAGGAGGTAATGAGAAATTTTTGCGTTTCCCAGATGGTGAGCGATCAGTGCTTCCTGCCCTACCCAAGAATAGACACAGGAAGCATCACCCTCAGCACCCAGAAGTTGCTGTAATGAAGAAAAGCTAAGCTTTTTTTCCTTTTTTTTTTTTTTTTTTTTTCCTTCATTCGGGTGTTAGCCAGTATGGCTGAGAACTAAAAGTCCCCTGATTTCACAGAAATTCAACAATTTATTTCAGATAGAAAGCCCCAGGAAGAAAAGGATCAGGTTTCTGATAAACTGCATAAGCTTTTTACAGTCTAATTAAAAAATGGTCATAAGAAAGAGGGAATTACTGGATATGCATGTCAGTGAAATGTGCTTTAATATGGTCAGGATATACACACCTAATTCCTTGTACTGACTGTCATATAAACACAATACTTAATGCCAACAACATATACCATAAAATATTGATAATATTTTTCTGTAAAGTGAAGTCATGATAGTTTGAAAATATGCCATAGAGAAAATAATAACCACAAGAACGATTTTATTCAGCAAAGTTTCAAATCAAAGGCATCCAGTAGGTAATAGCAATTTATAACAGCCACATGAAGCAGCTAGGGGGGTTAGGGACACAACTAATGTAGCAAAATCTGAGAGCACAGCTCCCATGGAGACATTTAGAGGCTGAGACAGACAAAGACCTGTTGTCATCTCTTTACAGAGCTAGTAGGCCTACAAGAATGGATGCAGGGACAGAACTGTATTTTAATCACCATATGATTCATAAATACAGGGAAAACATCATTGTGTACTCTCCACAGTGACTTCAAGAGCTCTTGCCAGGTTTCTCCTTCACTGCCATGGTACCAAAAACACCCCACAACCCCACAAGATTCCCTCAGAAGCTAGGGAAAACCATTAAAAAAAAAAAAAATCCCCTGAAAGAATTCTGCAGATACTTCAGAGACAGAGCAATTTTGGGCTGAACTGGAATTTTGCAGGAATGTTCCTGAGTTGCCATTTTATACTGAGGAAGTGAAAGAGCTAAAAACAGATTTCAGGAAAGCTCTGGTCCCTTGTTCTTCAGAGTCAGGTCTCTCACAGACCCAATGCCACAAGACTCAGGTGGTGGATCATTGCTCAGAGTTTAGCTTGTGGCATTCCTTGATGCAGGTTAGCATTTGGCTCCACTTATTTTTCAAATCTAGAGCTCCTGTATTTTGAGGAGTTTGATGCCATTCAGCCCTACTCATGCCTTACTGGTTGCAAGATTAGAACTCATTGAATTAGTCAGGAACAAAAGGTAACATGGGGAACATCCTAGCTTTGAAAAAACAAATAACCCTCAAGAAGATCCAATTTTCAATTAAATCAGTCCAACACAAAAAATGAGTCCACTAAAACCAGTGGCAAGATTTTCATCTTTGTAGCTTCATGATTTCTTTCCAGAAAACTTCTGCTTGTAACAGAAATTAATTTTAAAATAATTTATGATGGCTACCATTTCTCTGTTATGTACTGACTACATAATATGAGAGAAAATGCTAACATTTCAAAATAATATCACTGCAGATCAAAAGCACCCATTTTTAAAAATGCAGACTGTTTCCTCTCCCACAGAAACTAGTTTCTATTTCCCTTAAGTGCTAGAGAGATGGATTATCAGTAGCTGATTTCTTTAGGTCACATAAGAGACGGGCACATTTCAAAGAAATCACTTGTTTTCACAACTAAGCTAATGTTCAGCAAGTGAGGGGCAAGGGGAGTGCTGCCCCGGGGCAGCACTGCCTGACTGGGAATTCCAGTTCAGCACAGATGTGGCCAGATTAACTCCAGGGAAGTTTATGATCAACAGCAAGAGTGCAGCAAAGCTGAAAATTGGCCACACGTGGAAAACAACAGCTTGCTTGAGCCAAAACAGAACGTTCAGAGACAAAGCGTGGCTGAAATGGAGAATGAGTGAGGGTAAGGCCAAAGTGACCAAAAAGAAACAAAAAAGAAGAAGTCAGAAGGAGAAGCTTGAAACAATTTTGACCAGCAAATGGGACTTGGAGTTCACAGAACTTTTTGTCCTCTTTGCTTTAACCAATCTTGTCCAGTGTTGTAACCTTGGAAATTTTCTCACATTTTTTTCTCTTCTCACTCTACTAAGTGGTCTCCAGAAAGAAGAGAAAATGATGTAGAGAAACAGTTTGAATATCAGCAAATATTTGTAAGCATCTTCTGTGCATATAAAATCGGATTAATTACTCATCATAAATGGACAAGAGTAAAAACCAGCTGGTGACAGCCAGTTATGATGCTGTTCCTGCCAAAAGTTTTCCTCTGTCCTTGTATTAGACAGAACCAACTGAGACAATGTCAACCTTTGGACAAAGAGGGTTTTGTATCAAATAATGGGATTATTCTAAAAACTATAAGGCTTAAAATATATTTTTTGCAATTTCCTATGATAACTGGAAAAAAGAACAGTTATTAAGCAAGAAACTATTTCAAGCAGCAATTGGCCATCATGCATGAAATAGAGATAAGTATTATATTAATAAATTAAGGTTATTGGAGATGAAAAAGGCAGGTCTGTTACTAATCTTCCCATGATGAAACTGAAAGAAATCCAGAAAATTAGGAGGGAAGGAGTTATGTGAAAAGCTTTCTACTGGGTGAGGACATGACTATTCCTCATGGTATCGTGTAAAATCCCACCAGACATTTCAGTCTATAGGAAACAAAGATAGCGATCCTGAATATGGATGAATGCATATGGCTTTGAATTGTATTTTTAAAGTTTAAAGTTGCACTTTAGTCACTAGAAATGTCGAGTCAGAGTATTTAGGACAATAGAATCATGAAAACTACAGGGAGCCAACAACATCTAATCCACCTGTGGCACCTAATCCAACTCTTTCATAAAGCAGAATCCCTCACAATTACCAAAGCCAGAGTTAGCAAAGAATTTTTAACTTAGGAAATTCCATGCAGGTGTCTCCCTGGTTTTTCTGTGGTCTGTAGAAGCAGAATGATGATCCAACAATAAAAAAAAATCCAACTTCTTTCAATTCCCAGAGGAATCTTACTGTTCCTCTTTTCCCTCTGACTTCAGTTGTACACATACCGAAGCCTTGTACACAGTTTTTCCCATTCTTGAGATTGGGAAACTTGCGCTGGGCTCAGCAAATAAAACCTTAAAGTTGAGTAGACTTACATAGAAAGAGTGAATCACCACTGGTCTCCTCCACCAAATAAAGTACCTAGAAAGCAATCCAAGTATTGTGTGACCTGGAAAACAATTCAAATGCTGTGGGACAGCAGCATTTCCCTGATGTAAATAACAAGAATGCTATTTTTTCTTTACTCAAGAGAATATTTATTGCAAGAAGTTAAAGTACAATGAGACTCGGTAGCATGGGAATTCCTTTTTACGGGAAGGTCTGACTCAACACCTGTTACATGCATTGATACTTTTAACAAATCTGAAAGGTAAATACAGTAATTTCATTTTAAATGGGGAAGAGGCATTCCTCCTCGTGTAAATGAACCATCAACAGCCCATCATTGATAACAGGTACAAAAAAAATAAACCATCCTACTCTTGAACACTGTCCCTCACACTCACAGGACTTCACCACCGGATTAGTTATAATTACCAACTGCTATAAGTCCAAGACATTGCCCCACTTTTAGCCTGAGGCTACAGAGTTCTGGGAGATGAGATGGGAAATTATTTTCCCTGGTTTTTTGCCCTTTTGTTGCCCTCCTCTGAGAAGGGTTTGGATGCAGCATCTCTCTGACCTTCCCAGCAATGGAACCTCCCACCGAGGACAGCTCCTAACTGAGGGAACGCGATGAGACGCTGAGAGGGGCAGAATGTCAAAACCCAGCACGTTAGACACGAAAACGAATCTGGCACTGATAACATCTCTTCCTTCCTTTTGCGCGCTGCTCAGGGGGGTAAGAGCAGTCAGTAAATACCTCTGCCTCTGCACAAAGGGCAGTGCTCACCTGATAGCGTGGAGATTAATATTTCCTGCAGACACATTTGTGTCACTGCCGGCACTCAGGGGACGGGCAGCCTGCTGTGGTTAAAACCACCCTGATGCTGACGGTCTGTCCTTGCACATCTGTCTGCAGCCAGCTCTGAGGCTCCAGCCCTTCACACCACAGTTCCTGAGGAAGCTGGGGATGTGTCAGCAGTTATCACCATCATATGCAGCCCTGCACACATCATTCACAAGCTATTTATAAGTAATCAAAGTTGCACGCATTATTTAGTAAAAAAAAAANCCACAAAAACCAAACACACCAACTTTGAAGCATCACAGGAAAAAAAGAATGCAAGTAAACAAGCAGGAATTGGCATGCTCAGGGACCAGATGAAGTATTTCAACACTTAAATCACCTAAATCACCATCCTGGACAGATAAATAATGAGTTACACTTAATTCTTTGTCTTGCTTTATATCCATGGCTGCTTTTTCTCAGAGGAACTCAAGTATGTACAAAAAACTCACACCTCCCTCAAACAGCTAATATCCACATTGGGTTTACAACACCAGCTCTAACCTAATTAATATTCATACATACCAACTTACTCAAAATTAGGGAGGTGTTCCTGAAACATGGTGTTGTGGTTCCAGAGAATCCAAATTGCAAAAATTAAACCAAATTAAATAAGTTCTTGCTGTTTCAAAACCCCTATCCAAGAAAACCACTTCTAAGTATTTTCACACAATGTGTCTAAGAAAACCTAAGATAATGTTCTAGTTTGAAGACTAACATGGGTCTTGCAAATAGGTTCTTGCATATGGAACTTTATTACTGGAGTATCTCAAAATACCTTTTCCTTGTCTTCTTCTGAGCCCACCTAACCAAATGAAAAGTATGAATTTGCAGGACACAGGCATGTAACAAGTGAATCTTGTCAAGAAAAAAATTGCAGTATTTGCAGTTCTTTTGATCAAACCAAAAGATACTCCTGACTTGCAAGAACCTATCAGAAAGGGACAAGAATTCAAAGTTCTGGAGGGTTTTGGTTTGATTTTTTTGTTTTTGGTAACAGACATACACAGTGACACATAACAACCCCAAAGCAATTCAGCCTCAGAGGGTTTAACCTCAACCACGAGACACCGCTGTCTGTTTTCTTTCTCAAAAAAGATTCACGTCACTGAGCACTGGAAGGGGAACTTCCAGAGTTTGTGATGAAGATACATGATAAACAGCTCTGCTCACACCAGCTCTCAGGGCTGCCTGCGTCAATAAAAAGCAGCAGCAGAGGCTGGGAGCTGTCAGTCGGGACTGGAGGATCATCGTGGCCAAGAGCGCTCCACATTAAAGCCAAGGAAAATGCCAGGATTCTTTTTCTCCCACAACGACATGACTGAATTAAATGGAAAAGAAGACTGCAAGCTTGCAGAAGGCAAAGTCCATAGAAAGAAGCAGAAGGCTTTGTAAGTATATACAACTTAGTATAAAATTTAATGCATTAGAAGTGAAACTAACACTCTACTAATCTTGGAGATTAAGAATTACCACTGTGGTTCAGGCTAAATTAACAAAACCTGCTCAAAGCCCAGGACTGCAACATCAGTAGAAAAAGCTTGAGCTGAAGCCTATTAATTAATCGATTACTTTAAGTAATCAGAAATAGAATTTGGATACAGTGGGAGTCTCCGTCTCTTTACAAAAAATTAAATATGTAAATTCCCAGACTTTGGTCATAAGATGAAGCTGTCTCTGAAGTTTTAAGAAAATTTAAAAAGAAGTTAAGTGCAACTGCAATTCTAATGGATTAAAAAATGTCTGTTCATTGTTTCAGTGGTGCAGATCTCAAAAGTTATTTGAAGTGTATGGTGCCACATATTGAATCTGGGATCAAGACTTTCAACTCTAGAAATGTCACGTAAGTATAGAAACACACCAAGTTATAAAATACAATCATAGATTACCATATAGTAAATTACTTAATTTCTAAGCTGCTTCTAGAACAAATATTATAAAAAGATCTAGAATTTCTAAAATGCAAGAGGGGTGAACATTAGTAATTAGAAGCTACTCATGGAGTTAAGAATTTTTAATTAGTGATTTGATATGTTTGCATCAAACAGTAAGGGAGAAGACACTTCATTAAGTTAAATCCATTTTTATTGGAGGGACATTGTAACTGTTCTCTAAAGTTTACAGGAAAAAATACTTCACACTTAAATGAGGGGTAAGGGTATTACCATTCTTATTGCAAAAATATGGAAACAGAAGTACAGCTACAAAATAATTTTATCATAGTAACAGTAAAAGGCTGTTTTCCTGAGCACATAATTCAAGATAACACCATAGTTCCATTTTTTTTTCTCTCTCTGATTATTTTTCTCAATGTGAGCTGTCTCCAGGATTTCAGATTATGACAAAGCCATAAATTAGTAAAATACCTGGCACATATTCCTGGAACATAATAATAAGTTATAAAATTTGTGTCCTTCAGACATACAAAAAAAGCCCTGTGGTTTCTTGCCTAAAGCCTTTTGCTCTCCTTGTCACCTTAGGCTTTCTGCAGAGGAAGTTATTCAGTGGTCACAGTCTTTGGAAAAGCTCTTGGCCAGCCAAAGTAAGTCTGTTGCTTCAGTATGACTTTGTTCTTACTCTGAGGAGAAAGTTTTATCTTATCTCATCAAATAGGCAAAGCTGTAGTATTGTATAAATACTGTGAGACAATGGGCAGCTACACTTCAGTTTTTTACAGCTCTAGTATAACGTGGACACTGCTATAGTTTGGCTTCCAAGTTGGGTTTTGAGGTCTTTTTCCATTCCCAGTATGGCAATTAACCACCAAATAGCTCATTTTGATCAGTCTCTGATCCTTGGATAGTACATTAGTTTAATCTGGAATTTTCTCTCCACTTATATTCTAAGACAATCCATTTAGGAAGGACTAGGATCCATTGTTATAGGATCAGGACTCAGAGTCTAGATATAAAAACACTGAATATAATTAGGAAGACTCTCATCAGCCTTAATATTAGAATATCTGTAGTGTGTTGAAGAAGGGAAGTACGGTGTATTTTCGCAAGATTTTACATCAAATTTCAATACAACTCCTGCTATTTATTTTCTCCTCCCTGGTCACAAGTTTCATACAGTAAAAGATGATTTATTTGTGTTGGCTTTAGGTGGTCAAGATGTCTTTCGGGAGTTCCTGAGGTCAGAGTTCAGCGAGGAAAACATGGAGTTCTGGTTGGCTTGTGAGGATTACAAGAAAACCAAGTCTGAAAATTTGCATGGGAAAGCAGAGAAGATTTATGAGGAATTTGTTCAGTCAGATGCCATTAAGCAGGTATGTATAAAGCCAACCTGTGCAGAGCTAGAAGGGAGAAGTTTGGTTCCACTGAGATGCTCACACACTCACTCAGTGGCATAAGAAGAAGACACAGACATACTTTCAGCTCCCTTCTTGCATCACAGCTGTCTGCAGTGTGACACTATCAGATCTCACAGTCACAGAGAGCAGGCCAGTACTGGGAGAACCCCCAGCAGAGCTCAGCATAGGCCAGCACATGATGTTCTTCATGAGCCAGCCCAGCTTGAGTTGCTGATGGCATTCGGTGATTCTTCATGTTTGTGAGTGGAAGCACCACAGAACATTTCTTGTCTTTTAAAATATGTTGACCTTCTGAAAAAGTTGAAGTTCTGTATGTTGATCATATTTAAACTGGAGACATTCAACACAGGATTTCTCTTAGTAACTGGAGGCAGTTCCTCAAAGTTGAGCTGTATTAATTCTGACTGCAGAACAAACTACATTTCTATAGTGAAAAACAATTTTTGTGCCTAACTGGGACACAGGTATTTGATTTTCCCCAATTTACAGTTCTGATATTGAACTACCATAGAGTTCTAAGGCTGCAAATGTATATATTGACAAGGAGATATAGAGACTACATTTAAAGGCAAGTTTTTAATGGCATTTATTTTTTTTCTATTCCAGATCAATATTGACTATCAGATGAGGGAAGCAACAGCCAAAAAGGCTCAAGACCCAACTCACTCAAGTTTTGATGAAGCCCAGAAAACAGTGTACATACTTATGGAAAGGGATTCATATCCCAGATTTTTAAAATCCAAATCCTACCTGAATCTTTTGAACCAGCTGCAAACCAACACTCCAAAATAAAATGTCTGAGGTGTGAAGAGCCAAGTGGACTCTGTCAAATATCCTGTGAAGAGATCCTCCACAGTGGTTGGATCTTGCCAAGGAAAATTCCTGTCTTGGGTGGAGGAATATGAGGGAGATGCAAACAGCTCCACAGCCAACAAGATGCAGGATAAAAGCTGGTGAGGCTGTCTTAAGGGTGAGAGCAGCACAGGGAGAAAATCCCCTCCTCCCAGACACCATGGAGTCAAGGCAGGATATGGAAACCGATGTTCGACCTGCACTATGAACATGAACCATGTATAGCATCCCAAAGAACTGCTTAGTGTCAGGAAGTGCAAGACTCCTGAGCTGAACATTGGAAAAAGATTATCAAGTTCAGATGAAAAACCAGGATGACTAACAATTTTGGGCATAAATAGAAAATGCCAAGACAAGACTGACAACTCTTTTAAAAATATATGGAGTGTTAATAAATGGGAGTGTCAGCTCCACAATGCCATTGTGCTATGTAAATATATTCTAAATTGACATGTCTTAAAATCTGTATTGTTTAAATTATTATAAGGGTTATATAAGCTGTATTTTTATTACGTTTGTATTCAACAGGCAGGTATGTAGCATCTTTGCTGTTTAATTTATTGAAAAACAATACATAACTCTTCATTAAAATACAGTTAAAAATAAAGTTTTATAATGGTTTGGCATCTTATTTGAAGATTTGAATTTTCCATTGTAGTTACTGAAATATTGAAACACACAATTCCTTTCAGTCTCACTGTACTACTACTTCTGATCTCCATTTTCAAATACTAATTAATTATATCTCCACCACTTCTCTCTATTTTTGCCCATTTTGCACAACCATAATCTGTAACCTGGAGTAGGTGATACTGACTTACACAGACCCCAAAAAAGAAAAGTTGTGATTATGCTTGAAATATGTAACTAAGAACAAGAACACTCCCAAAATTCACATTTGAGATCTTGTGACATTAGAGCATATAAAAAAAATAAGTCACAGAACGCCTTGGTTTTATGAGTACCCATCATGAGTCACTGGTATCACGTGGGTGGCAATATAAGATTTTATCTCTCCCTTGCAAATTTTCCATTTTTCCAGAATAACATAAGCTTTGTCAGCCCCTCTCTGTTCTATACCACAAGAGAGAAGATATAAAATCAGAGACATCACCCCCTGGTGAGAACAGACCACATTCTGATTGCCACCCTTTGGGGACTTTGGGACCAAAATCAGTATCAGAAGCAAA
Organism: Aegithalos caudatus; assembly: GCA_013389925.1. Taxonomy (NCBI): domain Eukaryota; kingdom Metazoa; phylum Chordata; class Aves; order Passeriformes; family Aegithalidae; genus Aegithalos; species Aegithalos caudatus. The sequence goes on from WEIU01022147.1 coordinate 2,477,059, forward strand.
ACAGCTGGAAGGAACATAGAAAAGTGCCAACCTCCATTATCACCTACTGTAGTAGCTGGAAACCATTGCAAATTACATCTTCCTTTCAAGGCTAAAAAATGCAGAAGAAAAGACCACGGTCTTGCAGTATTATTTTTAAGTTATATGTTCCTGAGAGAGACTGACTTCAAAACCTGAATGCTCCTTGAATAACATAAATCAGTCTCCAGTTGGTATTTTTACATGGATTAATTTTCCAGGATCACTAGGAATAAATCTAATTGCTGTGAAGTAGGAATATCAGTAGTGCCTCCCACACAAGGTGCATCACCATGTTTGCTCTGATACAATTTATTTGGACTAAATGTCTCTGTTTGCAGAACTTCAAGCTCATAGAAGATAAAAGAGAACTTTGAAATACCAGCTACCCCCTAAACAGACACTGCATTCAAGTAACATTCTTTTGACAGTAAATTCCTTAAATTATTGTGGCCCCAATCTTTCTTTGCTCCCCCTGCAATTTCACAATTTTGCTATGATTTAGCCAAACACCCATATGAAATTTCTGACTAAAATCATATTTTGTAGCATGGACAGTTAGGATTTTTATTTCTTTTTGAATGGCTTGTTGCTAGCAGAGGAGACTCTCATAGCTATTTCACCATCTTGTATTACACAGTTAGGATAGACCAGAGTTTCTGAGGAGGGAAGTACAGACTTTTGACTTTCTTCCACAAGCATCTATCCCTACTTCATAATTTGGTAAAGTGAGAGAGCAGAAACGTATTTTTCTTCTTTGAAGAGGAACTATTTCACTCTTCAAAATCCAAGAGCCTTGGCTATTTTCAAGACTTTAGCCTTCTTTGAAATACAAACCTGATACCAACAGCAAAGGTCAATTGCGCAGATTGTAAACTCCAGAGATATTCCAGCCCACTTGAGCACCCCTGACAACATGACCACAATTCACCAAGCAAATGACAGCACAGCAGACATTCAGGCCTGGTTCTGGGATGCTGGAAGCCTAGGATTATATGTCTATTGCTATAGCAGGCCTGTCCAAAGTGGTTGTTATAACAAGGTCTGAGGGATCTGGAGGACTCAGAACACACAGATCAAAAGACTCAGAGCTTTCTGTCACCCTTGGTTCATGTACAAGGTGGGTGCACTCATCTCCCTCCACTCATGCTCAAGAACAGCCCCAACATCGCACATCAGTTTCACAGCTGTGGGTTGGGCCTTTTTTTTAAAACCAGATTTCACTTTCCCTCTTTAGAAAAGATATACCATGAGAGAATGGAAATTTGCTATTCCATTGATTGTCTCTAAATGAAACAGTTGAATCAGGTTGGCCATCAGCTACAGAGCAGTGCAGGAAAACAGGATGCAGTACATTGAAAAGCTTTAAGATTTGACAGTAATGACTCGGACTTGTCTTTAAGTGTTCTACCTTTCTCCTGAAAAAAACCCATTTTCATTCTTTTTTAATGTTCCAGTGGAAAAATCACTGTACCGTCTTCATGTGTACTTTTGAAATGAATTAACTTCTCTCTGTTCCAGTTTTCTTTGTGGAAGGACTCAATAGTCCAGCAGACCCTGAAAGCTAGAAGACTAGCTTTGACCTCTCTGATTTGGAAAACTTAATTACCCAAAACAGAAAATTTAAATTATCCTAAATAAAAATATGGTATATCATAGTATAAATCTCTCCCATATATAGAACTGGCCACCCATGGGAAACACTGTATTATTATGAACAGTGAAACAGGAAGGAAAGTAAAGCTGAGATAGTGATGAACAGTTCAAATTCACCACCACAGACTCCTCAGTGCTACCCATCCCTGCCCACACCCTGAAGCAGCAGGCTTTTCACAGGTCACCTTCTTTATGGTTGTGAAATGAGTTTGAAAAGAAAAAATAGATAGTAGAACTTAGAAAAATTAGATGTTCGCATCTTCCATTCATAGACATGAGTTGGTTGTATCAGTGTATAACAGCTACAGATAAAGCTTTTTGAAATTAAGTCTTTAGTCATTAAATAGAGGCAGAAATTGAAAAACAAGTTCTTGCTTCATATTCGTTGGATGATTAAAAGCTGTCTTGGATGCTTAGAAACCAAGCCAGAGGGGACTTAAGGTTATCCCCTGGCTTTATCTGGGTAGATAAATTCTCAAAGGTTTTAGTCACTAAAAGGGAATTGACATCAATCAAGTACCAATGTGCCTATTTTGGAAATAAACACATTTTCCCTCATTTCTCAAAACAACCCCAGAAACTATCCTCTTGAGAGACTCCAAAGATGATCAGCATTTACATTCTACTGAACACTTCCCTTCATTTTCTTAAGCACCCTACAGCCTTAAAGCACTTAACTAAACTAGTTTGGTGACCTGCGGTTACATGGTCCCTTTCACTAATAAAATTAAAAATAGCTTGAGCAGAACATGAAATGAAGAAAAGTAAGCCTTTCAGGACCACTCTTGTCTTGTGATCAGAGAGACCAGATTAGCAGTGCTTCTCTTCAAAGTCTGTGACACAGCCAGAGTACTAAAGTGGCACCAACAGCCACCTACAAATCTCAGGAGTGTCTCTGTATTGAAAATTACTCCCAAGATGTTAGAAGACATCTTTTTCCCAAGCCCCGATATCAAAGAAGTCCAGGAATCATCGGCTCTGTTTTTCAAGGTTGTTTATTCTTTGTTATCTAATACATTCTTTCTTCGCTCTGCTGAGGTTCTTGCAGCAGCTCAGATCATCCTCGACTGCCTGATGACCACATGACTCCAAGTACCACACGACGGACTGGCCTTGGGGCAGTGATACCTCTTTATACTCTGTACTACACATACTATATTTACAAAAGACTACTAATACCTATCACCTATGTTAGACAGTCAACTTCTACTCTAAACCAATCTGAAAATGCCACCATCACACCAGAAGATGGAGGGGAAGAAGAGGAAGAACACAGGGCACTGCCCTAAGTCCTCTACCTTGTCCTATTCACCACCATTTTAAAAACTCAAATCTACAGAAATTTCACCTGGTGATACCTACACTACTGTTTTTCCCACTTTAGTGGCTTGCAATTCCTCTCTCAATGTTGGAAGCTTTTCCCATGGACTGAAGTCAAACCCAGTCTCTTCCTGGGCTCTGTGCCAGGGTCTCCAACCCCCCGTACAGATCCTAAACCCCGCTGTATGGATATTAAACCTCTCTGCACAGGTATCTAACTTTCTTGGTCAGGTCCCAGACATCTCTGCCAAGGTCCCTGACCTTGAACTCCAACATACAAACTCAACATCACTGGAGTCACAAGGGGTTTGGGGTTTTTTAAGTCACTGTGGCCAGAAGGTTTCTGCTATTAGAGGGCTAACTTTAAAGCTGAAACAAGATAAACACTCTCTGCATAACACTAATAACTCAGTAACCCATAATTTCCGTACTACCTATGGAACAAGTATATAATGTATTTACTATGGTAAATGGTTCATCAACCATGAAGGTCAAGAAGGCAGCTTTAGGTACAGAGAAGAGACTCAATATTGAACAGAATTTGACCAGCCATGACTTTGGGAACATGCTCATTGTTTGTTCCAATCTGAGGAAAATGTGGACACACTCTGGATATTCAAACAAAGCCCAAGCTCCAGCAAGGAACTCTCCAGGTGCTGGAACAAACATCTGGAGGAAACAGGAGCCCTGGACTAACAGACAAACATTCTGACTTGGCCCACAATAATTTGACACTGAACTATGACAAAATGAAGAACTGGCACCTTACAAAGGAGGACACAGCTGCAGGGGGTGTAAGAAACCCTGTTCACTGCTGAGCTTTGGTGGAAGTGTGAATGCAGAGTCTCACAGGGAGCTCAGGGCACACAGTGCTTTTTATCCAAACCACAGCACATGTCTGGAAAGTCTGGCTGAAGGGGTAGGGTGGAAGTTCCTGTAAGAACGACTCATGGCATGATTTCCTCTCCTACTGGGATGGCCACAGAACATCAGGCTCACACCATGACATTACAGTTTTTAGGAATAAAAAAGGAACAGAAAGGTCACAGAGAACAACTGAGGTAAGGCTTCCAGAATTGCTATCTAGACTCCAGTCTGTTCTCACTCAGCAGGACAATGGTTAATAGAGTTTACAGAAATGGGTCAATGTAAGGTTTTTCCAGCCTTTTTGATAAAGCCTAAAGCCATGAATACAGAAATTATTCAAATTCCTCAGGCAGTGACTATTAGCAGGCAATGCCAACTTCTCAGAGGCAAAAACCATTTCCTCATCTCTGTATCTGCAGTCAACTTATTGGTTGTTTTGACCTACTGTAAAGAATGAAGCTGTGAATACTGTTCCCTGAATCCCTGTGAGCAGAACTTTGTTGCACAGAGAACCTAACCTTTTATGAGGTTATTTTCAAATATATAGCAAGAAAGTTGCCAACAGAATTTGTCAAAGCCATCGAGTAAGATGCAATTAGAGAAACGGGACCCTTCTCTGGGAACACCTATGGCTGAACTAAGTGAGAAGCAAGAACCTTGATCTATTATTTCTGTACTAAACCCACTCAAGCAGCAATGAGGATAAGTAGCAGGACCACATTGTGCTCTCCTCAAGAGAGAGGAGACAGAGACCTCTTAATACTTTACCGCTTTCCCTGTGTTCTGGACATCCTCAGTGCTCCTATTTAACACACCCTCGTAGGACACTGTGTCAGGAACACAAGTACAAGGCAAGCCCCAGGAAGCAGTGTTCCCGTAATCCTAAATGCCAGGGTGTGGGAGTTTTGCAGAGGGATGGGGTGTAATGTGCAACATGCAGGCAGGGGAGCACGTGGGTATGTGGAAGGAATGGGTGCAACACAGAATGAAACAGACATTCACTAATGTGGGACAGATGTAGGTGAGCAAGATGTTTATTGAGCATAACAGTACTGAAATAATTAATATAAGGGTGGGAGGGGAAAAAACCTGAAGAGAACACAAAAATTAAGAATGGTGATGCTAGGGGAGTGAGTGCAGGAAAGGAAATGGAAGACTGAGCAAGAACTCCTCTGGTAGAATTATTCTCAGTGATAAGAAAAAATGGTTGCAATCATCATGGTCAAGATACATTGTCTGTACTGGCAGCTCTGTACTAAGCTAGTTACTTAACTAACTGGGTTAATCCCGAGAAAAAGAACAGGTCTGACAATTGATAAATCCAGCAGCTCTGATATGATACAGCCACTTTCTCAGTTTTGATACTTCTCCATTTCCCTTATTTTCTTTCTGGAAAGCACATCCAGCTCAACCACTGAATAAAACAAGCAACAACTGATTCCTTTGTAGCACATCCCTCCATGATCCTAGGGCTGTTCTGTGCCCTAACCCTGGCAGCACAAGCAATCCAAAGGGAACAGGCCCCATCAGAAATTATCTGCAGGTCCCAGAGTCCCACCAGGAGCCTTTCAGCCTAGAGGGGACCGGGGACCCTGTACAAAGGTGGCACTGCAGTGTCCCCACCCGGAGGCTGCACCCACACCCACCCTCCCGAGGCCAGGCTGAGCTGATGGGGACACGGTGGTTCAAACATTCTCCTCCAGCGTGACACCAGGTGACATCTAGTGGAATTTGTGTGCAATACGAGGGAGGGTGGGATTTAGGTTAAATCAAGTAATTTCACAGCACAGCAGCACACCCGGTTAACAAGTAAACTATCCACTGTTAGGGACTTTAAATATTCGGGACAGGGAAGTAAGTGGGTGACTTTCTGAGTATCAAGCTGTAAGCAATGGTAGTGGAAAGAGCTGACACAGAGAAACACATTGTAAAATTGTTTTTGCAATCCATTAAGTTTCAAATCTTTCTTTAGACCGTGGTCAAGGATACAACAAAACATGAAATTAACAATAAATCCTGCACCTAAATGCCCCCTACTGTACAAGGCACAAGAAGTTTGCAGTATTTTCTTCAGTTTAATAGTAAAAACAAACTTAGGGAAAAAACCCCAGGATGAGTTTACTTCAATTTTAAGCAATATTACAGCACTTTTTAATGACTGTAATACAAAAAAAAGTTTGAACACAAAGTCTTTGGTTACTCATTCTCAGTCACTTCACAATTTAACTTTACAAAGATATGATCTTGTATGTGGTCCCCTGAACATCAGCTGATAGAAAAAACAAAAAAACAAACAAACAAACAAACAAACCTCTAAATAGTTCATTATCATTCATTTTAATAATGAAATTTTAGATAAATTTTCTTTTAATGCAAACAAAGTTTAGAGTAAAAAATAAGATGTATTTAGGTTTTTGGAAAAGAATGTACATATGAGGTTTTTCCAAATAAATGTAGATCAAATAGTTAAATTCTGGTACAAATCACTACAGACTATCAACATAATTGGGTTTTAATTCTGTAACTTTTCCAGAGTCACAGTTATTAATAAGGTCCTTTTTTTTTCCTATTTTGAATTTAAAGAGTTCTACAAATTAAATTCTTTGCAGACATATTTTATCATGTCAGGTTCTGGCCCTCAGATTATTCAGTAAATAATTGCCTGTATATGAAGCATTAAAAGTATAAGGAGGCATGGGACAAACTTGAAACCTCTCACTGTTGTGATTATTTGAACAATCAACACAAGTTAATTTGCTTCTGCCCATTCCCATTAGAGAAATGGAACAAACTACTCCAAAATCCTGTGTAAAGTTACAATGAATACAGAATGAGATTTAATGAAATAGCAGTCAATAGAAAATATAGCAATATTTGCCCTTCCCTAAGCACAAGCCAATGTGATGCTGCCTTGCTCACCAGGTTCTGCTGTAGGTGAGCACACTGCACACATTTCCTCCCCAGCAGGACTAGAGTTGTAAGAAAAGGGCTGCACATCTCGCACACAAAGCCTGTGTACCAGTAGGGTGAGCTGCAACAAAATAAATGAGTGCAGCGCATTGTTGGAGGCCCAAACCTTAAATTAAGTTCCAATATTACACAGTTCATGCTCTGCCTGGGAGGGTCTGTAGGAGGAAAAGAAGATGAGTCAGAGCAGAGAGATAAGACTGAAAGAAATAGCACAGCACAGGGCTGGGATGTCAGAATGTCAGAAGGAGCAGGAACATGACCAACCTTCCCCTCCTAACAGGGTCACTGTGCTTTGTAGGCAGTGGCAAATTCCCAGAGAACTCAAGTCACAATCAGCCCAGGAAGGACAGAAAGCCCTCCAGAAAGATCCCCTCCTGTGAGTAGTCTGCAGCAAGCAGCTGAGCCAGTGCTTACTTTCAAAGCCCCAGCATCACTGCAAATCTTGTCAGTCAGTCTTGTCAGCCTTCCACCGACAAACAGCATCTTCAGTGCTGTTGCACTGCACGGCTCCTTTTGACCACTGGGCTAGAGAAGAAAAGGTGAAACGTAAATGAGTTTCAACTGAAAATGAAGCCATAACCTGGGCAACAGCTGTAAGAAAAATGACTTCACACAAATTTGAAAAGTTTTAATATCCCTCAGATGCTGTGCAGTAGCAGGTTGGCCTGGTAGGAGCACACAAAAGCCTGACACTGATGGGTCAGAGCAGGAAAAGGTTCTCCCAGAGCACTCCAAAGTGCTTCATAGTGCTGCCTGTAAAAAGAAAATTGGTTTCAGTGCAAGGGTACTCGAGCTTTTTGTCTCATTTGAATGTGGACTTCAGATTTCATAGAACTTTGATAAAGGGATGGAAAACATTAGTCATAGGATTTGGAAAATACATGCAAGGTTTCAATGAAGTACAGCTTCATGTCATTACAGCTGATCAATAGAGATGTCAAGATAATTTCACTGCAAACAGGCTCTATCAGGGGAGCATCAGAGCCCAAAGGAGCTTTTTCTAATGGAAACCATGGCCACTGTTTGCCTGTGATATGTATAAAAGAGGAGTCAGGCACTAGTATGAGCAGCATAAGCACACACAGTGCGTACTATGACCATCCATACAAAGAGAAAATAACAAAACAAAAAAGCAGGTCAAGAAATTTGGAAAGCAACCCTGGCAAATGCAACTAGTAAATTGAGCTTTTTAATCAAGGGAAATAACCCAAAAGAATTTTCTGTAAGTATGAGATTTTGCATTTTGAAATATTATCAGGAAAAAGTTGCATAGGTAGGGAAACGTCTGTTTTTTATCTTGGCATGTAAAGATCTCAGCATTACAAAAGCACTCATACTAAAAATGTTTCTGATATATACTCAGCTTTAGCCCTATGTATGTGAATATTTTGTGTAACAGTGCAAAATATGTGAGTAATATTACATGGGCAACTGGAACTTTTATATAAAAGTTTCTCTCTGCTGAAAATTATTCTGTGCACTAAAAGCTGTGACATTTGGTAGTTTATAGATTCGTGGGCACAGAATAAGGGTGCTGAAAAATCAAAATGTATGTTGTAATTTGAAAGGTAAATAGATCATGTTCTTTGATGTACCAAATCATTTTTTCTGATATTTCTCCAATGTAAAACATAAAAACAGTTAAACAGTCATTTCCAGATCAGTGCTGCTAATATCTTTTACAGACAAGGATAACTCCAGCACTTAGATTAATTTATCCTCTGTCAGGCAATTCATTCTGCAAAACAGTTGTAGCCATGTGGCTTTCTGTTGGATTACCAGTCCTGCAAGAAGCACACGGCTCCTGCACGTTAAAGAACTTGTGGCCTTGTTGCAATAACTTAGAACAAGCAAAGAGAAAGGACACTACATAAATATTGTGAAGAGTTCCATGACCCAGGCCATCTGAACACTGCAAAGCTGTAAGGAGTAGTTAAGATGCAATTTACCATTTACAACAGATGACAGGACACTAATGGGACACTGTGACAGGCTGCTCTTGTGGGGGCTAGACAATCCAAAGCCAACCCCCTGCCCCAGGGTGTGGTGCAGCTTTTGTTCTACTCCTGTCTTGTTTTAGGGTTAAGACCATTGTCAGCAGAAACACACAATGTCAGACTGATGAAACATAGACTATGCCTCAGTGGAAAGATGTTCCAAATCAGCACTGGTAAAGATAAAATCAGCATGCTCTGTTCCTTGGTCTGTTAAGAAATGAGTCTGACTTAAAGAGAGAGAACCACAAAACCCTGGATGTATATGCTTAGAAAACGTGTGTTCAACAAGTTTAAAGCTTCTAACTCAAAATAAAAATGCCTCCTCAGAACAATAACATTTCCTTACACAAAAGTTACTTCTTGCAGCCATCATCTGAAGAAAAAATTAATAATTTCCACTTTGAATTCAGATTGAAGTAGCTGAACTAGATTACTTAATATTGCTTCATCTAATATTTCTTGAGCATCTCTGCATAGTAGGAAACCTACATGAACTTCTCCAGGTTTCAAAAGAGCCACAAAGGCTGCATTTCATTTACATTTCAGTGGATAGAAGATGAATAATTGCAACATGAAAACAAATTAGGGGGCATTGGGCAACATAGCCTAAAATAAAGTGACAAATAATAACCATATGCCAGAATTTAATGCATAATTTCCTCTTAAACATGGAATAGGGTGCAGTTTTAAAAGATTACTTTTAGGCAGAGGGTGAGATGACTAAATTCTAGTGGAATGATTCAAAAGTCACAGAGACCTAGCAGAGAATGTAGCTAAGAGAATTCTGAAGCAGGCAGCAGCCACTGTCCCATAGGGCTGCAGGGAATGTGAGCAAGAGTTGCAGTGTAGCAATTGGGCAAAGTTATGAATTTTCAATACCCTGCAGGAAATGTCCTGGGTAAGCCTCTCATATAATATAAAGTTGAATATAGACCTCAGGGAAACCAGGAAAACAACACTGAAGGCAAAGGGGACATTTCACAGCTTCAGAAACCTGGGAGATAGAACCTCATCCTGTGTTTTACTGTGTGCTTCAGCTGGAAGGAAAAATTTGGTCATAAGAATAATATGTGCCAGTCAACCCCAAATCTGAAAGAAACTCCAAGTTTAAATAAATAAGGCTATTTTGATTTCAGGCAGGTCTATACAAACTTACAGTCCAATGTAAACACAGCATTTGGCATTGCTTGAAAGCCAGAGGAGAAGAAGTAAACATACCCCATGTCACAAGAGGTTTTTTTTAATTTTGTCCTTTTTAGACAAACATTTTAAACTGCTTTATCCTAATTAACTACACCTCTCTTGTGGATGTCATAGCTATATAAAGGCAAGTTTTATATGACTTTTATTGACTTTGAGATACATGCTGGACAAATATCAATGTTTATCTCAGACAACTTACTCAGCATTGTCCAGTTTACATCGAGCTCTGATCTCAGATCCTGGTCACCCTGTGTTGTGACAGGTAAAAGAATTATTAAAGAAAGGCCTTATAAAATAAGACCTGCTCTGCTAAATTGCTAAAGTTAGCCTGTTACTTGTTCTAAGTAATTTATAAGTTACTGTGTGAAAACAATCTTGGTATGAAAACTTGTTAGTATAACAACTTATTCCTTGGTTGAAAAACAAATACACCTGTATTAACAAGGGATTTGTTCTATGAGAATTAATAAAGAAAATATGTAAACAATCCAGAAATAGATTTGATGGACAAGTAGACTACCTGTTACTGACCAACAGAGTAATTGGCAAGAAAGCTCTTAACCAATTAAAGTTGCATACGAGGTCTATAAAAACTGTATAAAATAAGTTGTGATAATAAAGAATTAGCTTTTACCACATGAAAATAAAAGAACCTCAACTAACTTATCACAATAACCATGAGCTTTTGGGGAAAAGAGACTTCTAGTTTCATTCTGCTTTGGGTCAGGCTCAACCTTTAATCTCCTTTCATAACTGGAGAAGCAAAGAGGGAAAATTATTGACATTTTTATTATTAACATTTCTATTATTTCCTGAGAGACATCCACTGGACTGCCTGGTAACTCATGTTTTTGGGTTTTGTTTTTGGATTTTAAGTTCTCATATATTACAAAAGATATTTTTGTCAAATGCTTCAGAAATGACTCATAGATAAAGATCAGATGTACAAAATAAGAATAATGTTACAACTGATTGCACTGCAATATGTATGAATTATAAGTTTTTATTTAAGAAAGCCAGAGCTCAGCACAGCAGATTCAAAACTCACATGTTTTCCATGTTTAGGAGAATGAGTCCAAATGCTTGTTGGCTTTGCAAGATATTCAGAGCAGAAGAAAACGGGATCAGTTCTAAGTAAGTAAGGATAAGAATCTTATGTTCTGCACTCCCTGCAGCTGAGTAGGAGAAACAAACCCCTCAAAATTCACAGTGGAGGTTTTCATTGTAAGCTTAAGATGGTGCAAAAGGGGGCAACACCTTCACAGCTGCCCCAGGCAAGCACCTACCTGCATCCCCTTCCTCAACAGCACAGGGACAGATGCTGACACATCCCACTGGGAACTTCCTCAATGTTACACAGGCACAGGCCCAAACTGTGTAACTGGATTAAGTCCAGATCTGGGCGGGGGAGGAATTAGAAAGCTGGATATTTTGGGTCCATCTTTTAAAATAATTCAAGCTGTTGGCACATGCTGAATATTCCTGTGTGCATAAGAGACACAGGCAAGGGACTCCTGCAACTCTTCAGGTGCCACCAGGCTCTTGTGGGGGCCAAGCACTGCCAGGAATTTGGGGGACATGTCCCATTGAGGTGGGGGAGTGCTTCCATCCAAAATGTCTTCAACTGGTATCAGATCAGACACAACTGATTTATTGAGACACATCCCCCACAGCAATACTAAGGAGCATCTGATGACCTCTGAAACTGCTATTTTGGTGAAGTCAGGGGCAGAAATCCAGACAGTGTTTCCAACTACTGGATGAGGATTTCTTCACCGTGGTGGAGGGGAGGCACTCACAGTGGAAGCTGTATGATAAGTGAAAAATAGCTCCCACAGGACATTGCAATTTAAATTTTTGAGTTCCAGCTAGTATAAAGCCTTAGTTATTTTTGGAGAAATCTTTTTTTTTTTCAGTGCAATATATGTACGTCAGCAAATCCAGTCATGTTGCAAATCAGTGCAGCAAGACATTTACTATCAGCACAACAGTTATTAAAGGGGCATTAATACAGATTGTAACAACCTATTCCCTTCATATTTTCCTGATTTTTAAAGGAAAGTAAAAAGCTAAAAAGGTTTTCCTCTGTGTCAGCTGCCTGATCAGGCCAGGTTCTTTCTGCTTCACAGATTAATACTAAAGACAAATAATCAGAAATGGAAATAAGATGACTCTCCTGATGATGTTCAGTGAGACAGACGAGACTATCGCTCATTCTATACAAGTGCTATTGCTGACAGAGGTGAAAAATTATCTGCATCAGGAACAGCAAATATGACTCAGAAGTACCTTGTAAGGAGAAAAAAATCATTCAAAGAACTAGAAATTCTCACTCCCCACAACCACATGCCTTATGAGTTCTTACAGAGAGAGGGTTAATGGCTCACAAGAAGGAAAAAATATCTTTTAGTGGCAAGAGCTACTAGAGAGTTACTGACACTACAGTTCAACAGTATTTACCTTACTCTGTATTTCTTTGACACGTCAGACTGATCAGGAAAGCCTGAGAAAATTATCACCTCATCACACCATGTACTTTTTCAGAGGAAGAGGGAATTGTATCAAGCTATAAATAATTTATAAATAATTTAATTAAATTATTTAAATAATTTATAAATCAATTTTAAAAGCTACTGAGCAGGTTAATGGCTGTTCTACAGCAGAAATCCATAAAGCATCATGCAGCAGTCATATTAAAGCCAATTTTGATTTTAATTTAATTTTTTAAAGGCCCAATGATATTAAGTAGCTGTTGACAAAATTATGGCTGCCATGAAAAGCACATACTCAACGAGATGGGATCTTACTCCAAATTTGGCTGACACATAATGGAAAGCACCCACTGGAATACATCCCCTGTCCTTTCTTTTACTAACATAAGCATAAGCATTTTTTCCAAGTTATCAGCATTGCTGTCCTAAAACTGCAATGCTTGAAAATCAGTTGGTGTAAATGGAACTACACACACTTAAATGGAGCTACTGCCCTCAAACATTTGTTTTTCCTCAAATGGTTTAGTCTCTCACCTCACTACTTCCATGCTCTTTCCCAGAATCAGGCAGGAGACTCCTACAAACTTATGAACTTATTGCTTAAGAATAGCAAATATGGAAGTAAAATCTGATTTTAGCCACTTCCAAGGGCTGTGTAGATTAGTAATAATGTGTCACGCTGCATTGTAAACAGCTGGTGAGAGATGGAAGTCTCTTCCAGCTAAGATTGCATTAACCTTTCATTATTTTACCTTATGCTTGGAGCTTATTTTCAGCTCTCAGATGATAAGTCAACTTAAAAGTTAAAGGTCTTTAAATATTACAATGAGATTTTGTGCCCCAAAGATTTGCTATTAAATACAAACATCACTATTTCCTGAGTTTTATGAGGATTCCTATCTCCAAAGAAATTGCTGTCTAGAAAGGCAGTACTTGTGTCTCTCCTAAGCACAGTTTAAATAAGTGAATGCCATTTCCAAAGGAATTACATGGAGCACCTTGAAATGGAACCGCATTTGTTACAGCAAGAAAAATTTTTGTCTCAGCATAGTAAGTACAGGGAGACACAGGAAATGTAAGTTTCATACAGATCATATTTAAATTACGGTACAGATTTTCAACAAGGTAACTAACTTTTCTATGCTTTGAGCCACAGCTAATCCTGGAATAATCACCTCCTTTTTTCTAAAAGGTGTCTTTGGAGGAAGTACTGTAGTGGTCCCAGTCTTGTGAAAATCCGGTAACAAGCAAATGTAAGTAATTGTGTGTTTGTGTCTCAGATGGATTGCTGAAAAAAGTTCCCACAAAGCAAACTCAATAACTCATGCTGCAGGATATATGCTGCCTTATACACAACTAATGAAAAACAACTTTGTGACATGACTAGCATGCAGCACACTGGGAATAAACAAAGCTTGCTGCAAATGCTTTCCCAGACTTGCCATTTCTGCAATCACACATAATTCCTTTACAAACATGATGAGGGCATTGTTTATCTGCCACATCCCCACTCAGAGCACTGAATAGCACCATATATTGGCAGAAGAGTGTCAGAGTTCACTTGGGAAATCCTGTGTACACCAAAGACACCGTGTAATGGCAAATATATCCAGGGGAATGCCATGGAAAACAGCTCCAATATTCAGGGATGGGAAGAACTGTAAACGCAGCAGTAATTCTGAACTTTCCCACTCCATCCCCCTCTGCATCATACAAGGCTCAGAGCTGTCTCAAATTTCTTGTATGGGCAGCAGTCCAGAACATCACTGCTGAATTAGATTTTTAAAAAATAGTGATGAAAAAGTCACACCACAGCACAAACCTCTAAAAATTACTCCTGAGGACTGGAATTATTTTCAAACTGCAGAAAAATTACAAAGAGCAAGAAGATTAACAGCATTTGCAACTCTCAAGATTTTGCCATTAAAATCTTAATCTGGAAACAACCTACTATGTTACAGCACAAGGAGAAACTCCTCAACAGAAAACTGTTCAATGGGACAAAATGACAACAGAAGCAGTAGGCACACATGTGATCACCACCCCTGCCAGATGACAGGCTGTGCTCAACATCTTCAGAATTAGAAAGGCCAGAACGCTGCACCAGCAAGAAAGTTTGCTTTAAATGAAACACCTCTAGCTTCCAGCAGCAGTCAGAATGATGCCCTTCTTAAAATGCCTCCTTCACTGCACTTAAAATCATTATTCATTGAATTTTAATTAATTTAAAAGCTTTGTGACACCTAAAAATGGAAAGGTATACTCACATAAAAACCCAGTGGATTTGCAGATCTTTAAGAAAGGTGGGCAAATGTTGAAGTGCGTAGCTCTCTCTGGCCAGCCCTGCGTTCAGCTTGTGACCACCTGGTAGCTCTGAGCTACACCACAACAGAACCATTGTGTGGGTTCTTGCTCTGCAGCACCTTTACCTTCGCTGTCACGGCCATGGTTAGAAAGAGGGGACTCTCTCAAGGCTCAGGGAACAAAGGTTTTATTTGGGGATCACAGGGGAAGAACCTGACCCCAGGCCCAGTGCCTCCAGAGAGAGATCCCAAAGCTGACCTGCAGGGGGTTTTTGTCCAAAACAATTCCAGGGGTGGATACAAGTTGTAAACCAATAAAACAAAGCAAGGTGGCAAATGCCAACTGAATTACTTAATCATTAACAAATCAAGGTAAATTAGGGAGGGGTCCCTTGGGGGAATCCATCAACCCCTGGCTGAACCTCTGGACCTTGAAGATGAATGATGGACAGAGGGGGGGAAAATACATTGGAGAGGATGCGTAGGGATTCATCCTGGGGAGGGACCAATGGGAGACAGTCTCTGTCCCCATTTATATAAGAAAAATGAAAAAAAAATCAGTCAAAGAAGTGATTCTTCTAATATTAAGTTTGGCAAGATGAAAATGCAGATTAATTAAACAACTATAGCAATTAACTGTATTCAACTCTGGAACTGTTGACCTGGGGAGGCTCCCTTAAAGAAACCAAAAATCCAACCCATACTGTATTGGAGTATGAACCTCCCTGGGTCAAATCCATACAGGTCCTGGAGTGCCCAGAAATGTGAGGATTGAATCAGAACCTTCAGAGGAACTAAAGTACATAAATCCACACAGACTTGAAGTAGAAATGCAAGTTTAGTTTTTAATAAATAGAAGATTATTAGTGCCTGTATTAGCTAGTAAGAGAAGCCCTAAATCCTAGCTTAAAGTTAACATTGCCTTCTGCAAAGTTAGCTAAATTCTAGTCATGGCAAAGATAATGTAGCCTTGCTAGATAGAACAGATAGAGCTAATCATGTACAATTTGTGTAAGAATTTGCATTCGTCTTCGCACATCAATTTTTGGCTTAGGATAGGTCCAACACTATTGTAAGAAAACTCGTGTAAGTACCTAATTGACTAAAAATAGAATAAAAATGCATTACTCTGAGAACACACACAGAGGACTCACAAAAACACTGATGCCACTGTTGTTGTTACTGCATTGACTGTTGCTAATAAGACCCTCATGGGACACGGAATACTGATGATGCCTTTACTGCTGCTTGGGACTAAGAGACTTTATGTTACAAGGCTTCTGCATGTGAAAAACAAGGTTCACTTTCTTAGAAAAACTTCTACAAGTTTAATAAAAAATAAAAAGACAATCACAAGACAGAAATAAAGCAAAAAGGGTTCTCGGCTGAGGGTGCCTGGCAAACAGAGCACCCCATACCCCTTACCCCTTCAGATCCCTTGTTTTTAAGGATCATTAGTTACATATTCAATAGACCCTAATGCATTTTTCAAACATTCCTTTGAGTTCAGATGTTCTCTTGGTTTCTCCCCCGCCCCCAACCTGCCCCATTTCACTAAATTAACATTGTATTACTTCTTGTAGATAAAGTTCTTGTTGGCACCATCTTATGCCTCATTCTTTTGATAACAGGAGATCAGTACATTCATTCTTGTAGCTTTTGGTTCACCGCTATTTTCGTCTTAGTTAATTCAGGAATGCAGGAGGATCCCCCCTTGTGCCTTCTGGTTAGACTGATTTTTTTAAATGTTACAAAAAAGCAGTCTTTACTTTTAACATCATGTTACAAGTAAAAAAAAAAAATACATTCATCACATTTCTAAACTTCTGTTAATAATAAAAGAAAATACAGAGAAATCTTCCCATATTATACACATAGCATTCATTTTAATATTTGCAAAAAACCAACTTTATAATATGCATTTATAATGTGCACTGCTATGGACTCTAATAACTTTGCCTTTATGGGACTGATTTAATGATGCAATAAAAGACTTGTTCTTACACCTACCCAGCTTCTAGTCTTCAATGAGGACATGCAAAACTCTCGACAACACTGGACAGATGGTCTAGGGCTTTTTTTAGGTTTTGTTCTTAAAAGAGCTAAGAATTAGTTCTCTTTTCCTTTGTAAATATGAGCTATGTTGGCCTACTTTCTTAATAACAGCTGTGAAATTTATACTCTATGCTTATACTGCTATTTCCATGAATTTTACTTCATGGAAGTAAATAGCAGTAGAGTCTTTGTGTATAGATGGTAAGTGTAGAATAAAAAAATGCAGACTGTAGTTCAGGTCTATAAAACAAATCAAAAATCTGCTTATAATTAGAGTCACACAAAGTAAAACTTTAAAAATAACCTAGCCTATTTTTTTTTTGGCACAGATGGGTAGTGAATGAGAAAATAAAATGTCTCTCCACTGTGCATTCCAAAGTTCAGAGAATAAGTTGTTACTAGGGTTTTCTCTCAAGTTCTCCTCGTTATTTTTGTACTTCCATGCTAACTCTAGATAACCCTTCCTTCAAGTCCCAAGAAATGGAAGTTAGGCAGTCTCACTCCAAGTGCAGCAATGAGACATTATGCAAAACTTGGTACAGTAGAAAAGTGATCTAAACAAACTGTGAGCAGAGATGTTTATCACCAATTGCAAGCCACATGAGGATGTTTGGGAGCTTACAGCCTCACAGGAAAGGGAAATGACTGCAGCATTTCCAAGTATTACCAAATGTACAGTACTGTTGCAATCACAAGACCCTTCAGAAACTTATGTTTGATCTAATGTTCACTAAACAGAGAGCAATGGAAGAGGTCCTCCAAAAATAAAAAAGAACATTTTGCTGCATGTGCTGATTAGCTGGAATCCATGGCTACAGAACATAGCTAGTTTTGGGCAAAGACTGCATCCAGACACAGGTTTATCTGCAGTCTTCTACAATGCAGCCTCACAGAGGTGGTCATCTCAGTACAATTACTCATTTAGTCTGTCAGCAGTTTTAAAAAGCTTTGCTATTAAAATATTAAAACTCAAATTTTAAAAAAGCTTTAGAAAATATAAACTTTAAAAAAATCTAATTTGAAACAGCAGACCCAACTCAGGGTCAGATTAGAATACACAAAATATTCTAACTTTTTTTTAAATCAAAAGGGAAAAAAAATGGGTGAAACAATGTAGAAATAAAGATAAAAATATGCAAGATGAGCAAATTTTGTATTGTGGAAACAAATCATGCAGTCCAGCCCTCTTTGAAATATTATACATCATATATACACAGATTCTAAGAACTGTGAATTCTCATTACACCAAAAATGAGTTCTCAGCCATTGCAGTCAAATTGTGCAACAGGTTCTCCAGGAATGCAAATTATTAAGAGCACTGTCCTGCCATATTCTGGATCCCTTCTGTTGACTTTCACGTGTCTGCATGTATGGGAGCCAAGCTGCCCAGAAATATTAATTTTAGGCTGTGGGAAACTGGTCTGTAGCTGGCCAGACCCATATTTACCACAGGGCAAGCAAGGCTCCCACCACTCAGGCTCAGGAGGAGAGGTGCTAATAGAGTTCCTCCTATAAGACTACAGTTCTAGAAAGCTCATGGTTCTTGTTTTTCCCATTGATTAAATTTCCTCTACAGTATTTTGCATATTCCCAATCCCCTTTCAATAAATGGTTTATCTATAAACTTCCTTTTCTCTCCAAAACTGCCATGACAATTATCTCAAGAGTCCTGTACCTCAGATTTTGCTCAACTCAAAATATGATGCCACTATCCAGGGACTAAGAGCACTCCTCACTGGATAAAGGACATGCACCTCCCAAAACAGGGAAGTGGGGTAGCTCCACACTGAGCAAACCACACAAATCGGGTTTTCAGCCCTGGCAAACCTCCAGCCATGAGCTACAGCCCTCCTTCCCAACCACAGCTCTCCAATGCCATGTACTCCCTCTGGATTTCTGCATTAGGTGCACAGGCCTGAGGATAAGGGAGAGATCCTGTGGCCAGGAATGAGTCTGCAGTTCCTCTTTCACAAACCCTGCAAGTTGCAGGACTCCACAGATCCATAGCCTGTACTTCTCAGCAGCAAACAACTCAGAAGCCAAACCCTAAAACTCATACCAAAGACTTGATGTGAGCATTGCCTTCTTGCCCAGCTGCTGGTGCCAGGCAGAGGTACAACACCAAACCACAGCTGGAGGTTGCATTTCTGATTGCTGGCATTCCTGGTGCTCATGAAATGCAAACTGCTGCTGCATCTGCCAGCTCCTGAAGGAAGATGGCCTTCAGCTCCTCACAGAAGCTTGCCTATCTCTTGAGTCTCAGGTTGCTATGTCAAAACTCACCCAGAACATGCATCACGAGGGCTGTCACTGCACAAAGCACCAGCCAAGGCAAATAGTTTTTTCTCCCACACTTCTCATGTGCAAGTGTTGATTCCAGTAATCACATCAGAAACAAACAGATGAGTAAATAAGAACAAGATTTTTCTTCACCCCTTCTGAAAAAAATGTTACATACTCAATTATTTAATGGAGTTATTTCCTTCCTGCCATCTTTGCCGTTGAAAAGAAAAAGGGGACAGGGCTATAACTTTACCTGCATAAATTTCAAGGAAAGAACTCCCAAAGTTCATAAAAGCAGTTGTCAGACATTTGCAGTTCTTAAAGATTTATCATGCACAATATATGACCCAGTCAGTTATTTATGAGCCTTTCAGGACCATTGCAGACTGCACTTATTCTCAACAGAAGCAACCGTTCACATTTTCTACAATTAATCAATGTATACATACTTAGATTTTAATATATTAATTAAAAAATCTGAATTTAATGAAAACACTTCAAAACAAGGAAATACCTAGCCGTCAAAACATTGCCCATGTTTTCTTTACTCGCAATTGTGTCTGTTGCTGAAATGACCTTTTTAATAATGAGAGATGATTTTATAATTAATACATGGAATCTCATTTCAGTTCAGATACCAGTGCAGACATTACTTTTTTCACACTCTCATTATTTTTTGTTTTAGGTGTATCTTTGTAACAGTTTCTGCTGGTGGGGGCCCTGTTCTCACTTTCTAGACCATATTTTGTTTATATATTTATATCAGTATCTCTGAAAAATCCTTCCCTTTCTATCTGCCTTCTATATTTTTTATATTCAATAGAGAATTCTTTCTAAAAGTATATTTAACAGTCACATATTTCAGGATTTTAAAGGGTTCGATGTTTGTTTAACGTAACTCAAGATTTATATTGTGCACATGGCATTGGTTCCAGATTAACGTTTATCACAGCTCTTTTGGATGAGTTCATACTCTCTCAGGAGTAACCTGATGCTACTTTAAAGACCTCTCTCCACTCTATCCCTACAGATCCTTCCAGCATCACCACATTCTCCTGATAATCAGGCTGGGTAACTGTCCCAAAGCACCACTAAAACAGTGCACAGCAAAGCCCTCAGTTCCACAGTTCCCCCAGCCAAATTACAATGGGGTAAACTCTGGTGAGACTTCCATTGCTGCCACTTCACATGGCAATTACTTCCCTGCAGCACAATGTGCTAAATGTTATGCATGAAATGTATAATTTGTGCTTTATTGTACTATATTTGTAATAGCATGTATAAAACATAATTTCTAGTGAATAAAACCAAGCCAGAAAACAGTTTTGCTCTCCCAAAAATCAAAACCCAGCTGCCAGATTACCACAGGGGGGGATGTCACCAGAGAAGGGAGAACACAGATCCTGATAAGGTCTGTAAAGAAACAAAGACCAGGAAAGCTGCACCACACCCAGGATGACTCTGCTATAGAGAATCAGATACAGATCTGCACCTCGACACTGGGCTGCAGTGAATGTGAATAAACTGCATCCAGTAAATCCCTTCACACACCCATAGCTCCTCTGTGAGTAAATCAGCATTTCGAAAATATCATCAGGAGATTGGCAGCAGAACATGCACATTGCCAACATGAATGATCAACTTACACACACACATGAATATTTCCTCCGAAAACCAATACCCTATTCTTCACTACTCAGAAACTCTATTCAGTAGCCAGCAACCAATGATGAATATCAACTAAGCTCAGACTTTGACAAAGAACTAGGAGTTTCTTAGCCTCAGGGCTGGAAAACTGTATAAAAGTCGGCTGCTAAAATGACAAATCGTGAACTTGGGGGGATCAGTGCAGGCCAGGCTGATCTCAGGTTCACCCAGTTCCCTCAGAATTGTATCGGTTGTGGTGATTCCAAATTTTTTATTGTATTGGATATTAATAAATTCTTTATTAATTTTTAATCAGCTGATTTAATATATAACACTAAAGCAGGATAAAATTGCTCAGAGGATAACAGACTTGTATTGTCTTTGCAATTGCAGCACACTGGATGGTCAGTTCACTGACATTTAAACCAGGAAGTTTTACATTGCTAAGTATGGAAGAGTGGGAGAAGTCCACATCTAGTGTCAATTACAGAAGTGGTAAGTTGCAAAAAACAGTTACCAATGTAATTATACTCTGTCTAGCCCTGCTTCTCTAATAAACTTGCAAAGTACATCATTGCAAAACTTTCAGGGAGGTTTTTTAGGAGATCAAACAGCAAAGATGAAATTTAGCAAAGACTTTATCTGTTTTAATAGGTAAATGTTTAACACGTTATGCTAATAATTTTGCCTTTAGCAGTTTAGCCTGAAATTACTGATTAGTGTGCAGCGGTGCATGGAGTTCATTGTCTAAATGATCCAGGTAGTAGTTCCTTCACAGATTTTCAAAGAATTCTTCCAATTTTTGTACCTGCACTGGTTCTGCCAGTCATTTTGGTTATAAAAAGAGCTTTTCTACTCAGCATCCAGTGGTTTACAAGCAAAGCCAGCCAGCTGGAGTACACCCACACTTGTAGAAAGGTGTTAATCTACTCCACCTGCACTTCACATAAGCAGAAGAAAGATAATTTCCACTGCTAGGAGCTACCTGACCGCACAAGCACAAGTTTATAACCATTGCTGAGAAGCTGCTTTGATTAAAGCACTCATGACTGAGAGATTTCTGGACAGAGAGGACTTCACTGTCATGTATTTACATTATGTTAATGCTGGTAGTCCTCACGGCAAGCCCCCGGGCATTAGCTGCTTCAAATAAAAACATGTAGAGGAGTCCATAATGGTAAGAAACAATGAGATGGGAGCATTTAAGGTTTCCTAGGGGAACATTGCCCCAAATAAAACAAACAGCAGAAAGGAGTCACGGTGAGGGCCAGCTCAGCCTAACCTGACCTCTTCCCCTGCACCTTCCTTTTTGGCCAGGGCCACATCTTTAGGCAGCACACCCCAGCCACACCAAACACTTGAGCATCTCCAGACATCCTAGGAGCTACAGGACACCTGGATGAGTTGTCATCAGCACTCACAAGACAATGGAAATGAAAAAGCCACCACAGCAGTCTGAGTCTCCTTTACCTGCTACAACCAACCAGACAAACACTGTGCCCTAGAGAAAGGGCAACCAAGTATTATACTTAGTGAATCTATGAGTTGCAGGAAAACTTGAGGGGTTACTACCATGACTTTAATGGTAATTGTTAATGTTCAAAGAAACAAGGTTAAAAATTAGTTCACATAAATAAGTCTCTCTTTATTAAGACAGATTTTTCTAAGATTTCCATCTAAAGACAGGATATCCACATTACCACATCAAGTCATCTTAAGTTACAGTTTCTATTTCAGTAAGAGTGCATAATTCTGTATTTTTATGCTAGAAAATTACTTTTGCTGCTACAGCTTAAAACCCCACAAAACAGTTACTCACAATCATTTATTTATACAGACTCATTTAGAGAGGCAAACTGCACCAAGCCTCTAAACATAAAGCAGAAAATTAAAGTTTCTAACAGACTATTATTACTCCATTTTATTTGACATTTTTTTCCATTTAGAAACAGAATTGACATCTGTTCAACAGGCCTTAGAAAGCAGAATGTTTTAATTAGGACACCACTCCTCGAAGACCAGAAATAAAAAGAGCTAAGAAAGCAGAGAAATAAAACTATAAAAAGACCTGGCTTCGCATTTAGCCTAACACAAAACTTTCTCAAACCCTCACAAACAATTTGAAAACTACCACATATGGAGGATATCAGAAGTTTGCTTCTCTCTCCCAACTTGCGCACAGTCTGTTCCTGCAAATGCACCAGCACACATTGCAGCAGTAATATCCAAGACTGATCACATTTAGTCCAGATGTGCAATAATATTACCAAAGCAATGAAAAAAGTATGACCAATGCTGTAAAGGGAGGAATTTGAATCCAGTGGGAAATACCATTATAGAAACTCAGCATTCCATTGGTTTTCAATGAATTATAATTGCTTTTGGTCTGTTTCCCACTGTTGCTATTTTTAGTCTGTTTGGAGCACCATTCCTCTTTCTTTTCTTTGGCCAAACAGCTGTGTGATGGAAGTGCAAAGCAGACCTGCCTGGCAGGTGGAGCAGAGCTTTG
Organism: Aegithalos caudatus; assembly: GCA_013389925.1. Taxonomy (NCBI): domain Eukaryota; kingdom Metazoa; phylum Chordata; class Aves; order Passeriformes; family Aegithalidae; genus Aegithalos; species Aegithalos caudatus. The sequence goes on from WEIU01022147.1 coordinate 2,500,379, forward strand.
TCTTAGGTGATAACAAAAATATGGTTATTGTTATATATGAAATCAGCCAAATAAAAATTTAACAAAGAATTTATTAGAATCTGCTACAACCAAATTGAAATCTACCACCACCAAGACAGGTCCGAGCCCGGGAGTCGGTCTGGGTGAACCTGGGATCAGCCATGCCTGCACTGATCCTCCACAAGTTCACACTTTGCTAGTCCAGGCTGTAGGTTTTTATACAGTTTTTCAGCCCCGAGGCTGAGGAACCCCCAGATTATTACTGTAAAGTTTGTATTCTGTTTAAATGCATAGTCCATCCAGAGTCTTTGAGTAGGTTTTCCATGTCTCTGACAATAGCCGAGCTGCTTCGGTGAGAATATTCATGACTGGACAGGATTGAATCACTCAAGCCCTGATGGTATCTTCCTCCTGTTGCCCATCCCATGATGACATCTAGGGACAGCTGTGGATGTCCTGATCGACTTTGCTGTAGAAATGCAGATGTATTCCCAGAGACAGGAATGAATGTAAATAGGGTTGCCAGGAATTCCCTATTCACATCCTCTGTCCCGGTATCAGAGAGTTGATCAGAATCGGGCTTTTCAACAGCAAGGAGGTTTTGGGTAGATAGTTGCTTTCCTGGCCTTTGTCTCGTCCAGGCTGTTATCAAGATGAGCATTCTCTCCTTTTGCAGTGACTCCCTTATTAGGTAATCCTCTGGTGCTGTGTTTCAAGCTTACTGAGAGGGCCAAATTCAAGTTTACCCAAAACCATATATTACAGTATGGGAAAATGATACAATGAAAAGAAAAATTATACACATCATATATATCAGTTATTGAATTTCACAAAGAGCCAGATGTATTTAGGTCTGCAAGGGATTAATACCTCTGAGGGTGTCCATCACTTCACAGAAAATGGCTTAAAATAATAGCAAGACAACTTCTCTGGACATACTTTGTAAAAGAAAAGGTTTTAATAATGACAAAAATAACAAACATTATCAAATAAAAGAAATATTAGTCAACCACAGTGTAGAGAACACTCTTAGATTGCTAAGGCAGTCCAAAAANCTGCAAGGGATTAATACCTCTGAGGGTGTCCATCACTTCACAGAAAATGGCTTAAAATAATAGCAAGACAACTTCTCTGGACATACTTTGTAAAAGAAAAGGTTTTAATAATGACAAAAATAACAAACATTATCAAATAAAAGAAATATTAGTCAACCACAGTGTAGAGAACACTCTTAGATTGCTAAGGCAGTCCAAAAAAGCAATTGATAAGTTTTGTGCAGTTTAAGTACTTGATGGTTCAAGTGGGACAAATTGGCTCGTTGCCAATAGGAGCAGCTACAAGCAATGAGAAATATTCTCAAAACGCAGTGAGAGCTCCTGTGCTGGCATTGGGCCAGTTACAATAAGGGAAGAATAGAAAGTTCTGGGGCTTCTCTTTAAGAGTCAGGGTGTGACACTAGAACCCCTTTTCCTTATTTGGAAAGACCTGATCAAGTGTGCAGCGCATTACTACACATGGTCCCCAAATGCATTCAGGAAACTGAAATTGTTACTGCCCATTGTCTAAAGAACCCTATCAGAAAGCAACTGTATCATTAGCTTTGTCATTTAAATTAAGCTGCTTGCTATTAACCTTTCTAACATGAAGTGCAAGACTTGAGAAGTATTTACATCAGCAAATTATTAAGGTCTGTTACAATTAATAAGAGATAAAGTTCACTGAAGCTCAAAGCACAAGGCATACTCTGCTTCACTGCAGCGTGACAAATGAGATGGCAGATGCAACCACACTATCCTGTGCAGAATTTATCCCAGACAGATTATCAGATACATGAGAAGCAAGAAGTGCAGCCTCACAAGAGGGATGTGACTATACCTGTAATATCAACCAAAAAAGAACAAAAAACCCAAACAAGGTGGTGCTTTAAAAGAAAAAGACAAAGTTGATAACTTCATATGAAAGTAATTTCTTTTTAATATAATTTATGTTTTATATATTGTAGCAATTTTACAATCCATACATCCATTTTATTCTTGTATCAGTCCTGCACTTGTACTGGTCCATACTGATCAGGAAAGCAGATGGACAAGAAGTTGCACCTGGACATGGAAGGGGCAACAAAAGAAGAATTTTCCTGTGATACAGAAGTGAGATTCCAAAGGTAGCTTCACAAAGGGAATGACATTTAGGGAAAAGATCAGGAAACAGGCAAGTTATGCCTTTTCACACCTTCTCCTTTCCAGCCTCTTCAAAGCTGCATTGATTGCAACATGCAAAAAGAACCAGTTATGTCTCTTAGCTGCTTTAATAGTAAGTCCAGTTGGAAGCAATTGCAGTCACTGCTGCTCAGCCCAAACTGCCAGAGAGAAGGGGGAGTCAACAGGTGGACACCACTCATGATTTTGAAAGACCCTCCCTTTCTAATTCATGCTTTTTGGAAGTATCACTACTGTCAAATCTGTTTGAACACCTGAAAGGCACTTGGAAGGCCTCATCAGCCCCCAGAAAGAAATTACCTAGCACTACTTAAAGCAGGACTACAGCTGTCACAGCAGTTCCCAGGGAACATGTGGCTAATCTCACACACACACAAATCCCCAAATGGACTCCTAAAATTTATAATTTCACCAAGATCACTGACAAAAATCACAGCCTTTTTGGTGTATAAAAAGATGTAGTTAGCTTAGATAAACAGTTATTTGTTTCTTAGACCGTTATTTGCTACTGTACTTGCTTCATCTCAATTTTCTTGTTTCCCCTATCATTTTTTACTGATGATCACATTTAAAAATATGCAACATTCCTTGTTTAATTACAACTCCCTAATTTAGTTCTCAAATCCAGCATCTTCCATAGGAGAAGTTTTACTTCAAGTATAGTTGTATCTTTACAACCACACCACACCTGCACTGTAACCTGTTGCTGTAAACCTTTTTCCTCTTCCTGTGATTTATACAACATAATAAAGCAAGAAAACAACTCCATCTAATGAAGATGATGTCAAAGCATTCCCAGAACTGTGTCCAGAATAGGAATGTGTAATAGCTAGTGTGTGGACAAGGAAAAATAAATCAAAACAAAACTAAGAAGAACAGCAGCAAGCCTACACACTTCCTTTACCTTTCAAATTCTTACTACATCAATTCTCCATCCACCAGTAAATTCTCAAGGGCCCAGGGAAAGCTTTGTTTTCTTGTTTCTTTCCACCATTAGAGGTATCTGTCTTCAGAAGAAGTCCTGAATAGTTCAGCTAATTCAAGCTAATTTACACAGGTTTGATGCTGTGCATGCCCCTCTAGATTCTCAACACAAGTAGTCACATGTTTTACCTTACTTTTTAAGTGACTTTTACTTGCCTGGAGAAAAATCTGAAACTTTATATGGTGTTTCAATGTCAAGAGAAACCATTTATCCCTGCCATTCAGCTTTGAAGAACAGAGCAGTTTTATTTGCTGTTACAAGTATATAGCTGTAAGAAGGCCTCAGCATGCTTAGTGCAACTGCTGCATAAAAAAATAGACAATAAACTGTCAGTCTTCAAAGCATGAATAAGAAGTGTTATGCATTGTTAGTAAGACTGATTTTTAATATGCTTAATATTTATACACACGTATTATATGCAGTTATATACAGTGACCACACAAATATTTATGTTAAGCAAGAAAAGCATTGGGAGTGATCTTCATTTTGTTACAACGACATAATATTCTGCATGGCAGAAGTCTTTAAATATTATAGGCATGTTTGATGTCTTTGTTTTTAATTGAAGTCGAAGGGTTGTGCAGGGCTCAGTTAATGAACCAAGGCAAAAAGGTTTGGAGGTACTCTCAAAGCAATCATCTGAGTACAGAATGCTCAGCAGCCAATCAAGCACTTCATTCAGTTCTAACACAAATAAATACAAAGATGTGTCACTTGTGTTCTCTTTTAGTAATTCCTTGGAAAGTTGCTGTTATCAGAAGTGAAGCTTATCTCTGCCTTCCCACTGCTGCAGGAAATGTGGCTCTGCATAAGGTTTCTTCAGACACTTCCACATGCTGGAAACCTGCCAGCTATGACTCATAAATGGAAGTACTAATACTGATATGTATGTGCAAAAAGGAAAAACTTTTAAGTTCCAACGTGAAGGAAGCTCAAGTAAGAGTCAGAGTAGTGTTGTGTCTAAATGGCACATATAGAAATTTTCTATAAACAGACTGAAATGCTGCTCCTCCATGAAGTATTGATTCATCTCCTTGACACTCTGAAGAAATTGAAAAATCACACAGAAAGTGGTGGGATCAAAAAGAAATAGCACCCCAAGCTTGTGGGGATGGACAGGGCCCCAGCGGCCCTGCCTTGGAGAGGGGCCTGCTGAGGAGATAAGAAAGGGAGTGCACAACCCCCTGCCAGACCCCCAAGATAAGAAAGTAACTTTTCAGCTACAGCGACCAAGAAAGGTCCTGTAAGCCCCCAGAAATTTGTATGTAAATTTGCTGTAACCTATTGGCCTGTCCGCCTCCACTCCCACCTTGGTTTGCCCATAAAAACCCCTAGATCGCCCCGCTTTTTGGATACCCGTCACTGGCTCCCCTTCGCTGGTGCTCTACAATAAAGCTGACTCCTGCGGAATCGCTATACGGGACCCTCCTCTCTTCTTCCCGGGCAAGCAATAGAGGCTGCCTCGCAGGACATGGCAGGCAGAGCTGAAATCACATAAGAGCTGAGAAATCACTAAGCTGCCCTGTCTCTGCTGAGAGAAGCCTCCGGCCCGCTGAGGGGGTGCTCTGGCCCCTAGAAGGCTGTCTCTGGTGAGATATCCTTTTGGAGTGGCTTCTGCCCCCTGGGTTCGAACGGCGGACCCCAGACCAGCGGGCTGGAATACAAACTGATGAGCATATTAAGAGAATTTAGGGCCCATATTGAAGGAAGGAACTTGGAAGCAAAATTTTCAAAATTCCCATTAAAGTTCCCTAAATGTTTAGGGCCTTCTTTCCATTATCAATGTCATTTTCATTTGGATCACTTGTCAGCTGAATGTTCTGTGGATTTTCTTCTAGCTATTCCTTTCTTGGCAGTTGTGCCCAATTTGTCTTGCATGAAGTCCCACTGTGTTTCTGACCCAGCTACTCCAGCCCTTCTCACCTGGCCACTGCTACTGCAAATAATGGTACCAGAGCTGAATTCCCAGCTCCTCTGAGCACTCACACCACCACTGACAGGCTGCTCTCCTGAGTGCTCCAATTACCCACTACAAAAACCAACTTGTTCCATCATCATATGGGAAAGCATATTTTAATGCCTGGAATGGAACCTGAATTCCTGGCCTCTCCCCAGTCCCATCCATTTCTGCCAGAATAAACAAGGAAGAAATAAAATACCCCACATCAAAGTGACCTGAAAATGAGCTCTCAGATTTTGCTATTGCCTGATTATATACTGGGTACAGAAATTCTGCAATTATAGGTTTGTTTACTAGTCAGAACTTCTGCACAAGTGCATGATACCAAGGTATTTTGGAAAAATAACTTCCCACTGAGCCCCTCACTTATTATCAATAGATATTAGAGCTTTGTAATTTGCTGCCTTGAGGAGATGAAGGTACAGTTTGACAGAGCCAGCAGGTCCCTGCACTTACAGCTTGGGTTCAGTAGGAAACCAACAAACAAAATAGGAAGGAAAATGCAATTAATCCTTTGAAAGGTCACTTCTCTTACTCCAGTTAGAAGGGACAACACATACAAGAGCACACCATCTCCCTAGCATTAACAAAGCATACTCCAAAAGGACAGAGGTAGCCCAGGGCTTGGCAAGGAGCCTGAAAGCACATTTCTGTCCTGATAGCAGCCTTGAAGGTATTTTCAGAAGTAATCCTTTCCTTCCCAGAGGTTACATGTCCTCCAGAAAGCAAACAGGCTTAGAACTTGCTGATCCTAAAATAATGCCTTTCACTGCCACAATATGCTAGTTATGATTTAAAGAGAGGCATTTAATTATCACTTTAGAGGGTATATAAAAGTCAGGGGTCTAATTTGGCAAAAGCTGTTGCCACCAAACAATTTTCATGCAAGGAATTCCCATCCATAGCTTTTTGCATAGTCAACCACTATTGCATTGCTCCCAGGAAGCAAGGACAGGATAAAATCCCAGCCAAAATCTGCTTTGTAAAACTTAAAGCATTCCTTATTGGCATCTCCACACATTTCTGGGATCTGTCAGTAAATACAGTGGACTTTTCTATATTTGAAATGTTTCACTTTTCCTCTAATGCATACACAGTCTTGCAAATCTCATTTTTCATCTCCTGCCTCTATTGTGTGCCATTTTTGAGAAGGCTAACCTTTACTCCACTGTCATCAAAGCTTCCTTTCCTCATGCAGATGTCTGAGCAGTCCAGTTTTTCCTCATGGAACTCTTCAGGGGCTCTTGACAGCATCTCCTGAGTGATGTGCCAGTACCACAGGTTGTAGAAGTGATATATTTGACCAAAAACTTCCCAGGGGGAAAAAAAGAGCACAAAGCATCTGGCACCAGCTGGAATAAGCTGTAATGAGTAAGAGGAGTAGGACAGCTGAGTAAAAATATGTCACTGTTACTTTGTAACACCTCAGAATAAACTGTTTTATACCATGTTCCAGCACTATTACCAAATAATTTCAGTGTATCAGCTGACTCAGTGTGCCAGTGACACAGAGTATCAGTTCAAAGGAACAAAACCAGGGAATTCAGAGTTTCACCTGCTAATGCTGCTGGAAAACTCAGACACCTAACCCTTGGCAAGTTATCAAAGTACTAAAAGATAATATAGCCTCAAATAAATTGAAAGTGCATAGTGCTGGGTCATCAATTCAAGAAAGAAAATGTGACTATTACAAAGCAGATGTCTTGCTTAATTTGTTATGTACACTGGATCCAAAGCTATGGTCTATCAGGCAGCAATCCGAGACAGATCAAGGGATTATTAACATCAGACAAACAAGTTAGCATTTACAACCAGAGTTTTTCTGTAGCCCCCCAAAATAATCAGCTTTTTCAAAATCATATAAATTACACATTGCTCAGGACACTGGCAGCAGCTGAGACTGTGCTTAGTTTCAGTTGCATCATTTCTGGGGCTCTCCTCTGGAAGGCCCTCAGAAACTCCCCAGCAACTTCCTCCAGCCTCTCCCAATGTCCAGGCTGATGGAAACACCCCACATTTCATCCATGGTGAGCTCTGCAATTCCCTTATCAGTGGCAGAAAGATTTCTCCTGTAGGCATCAGCACTCCAGATGATCTCATGAGGTGCAATCACTAATAGCCAAATTTCATTAAAAAGTGTTTTAAAATATTGAAACAGTGTTAATTTAGGCTGAGTGCAGGCTGGGAATGACATCCATCAGTTTTGGATGCCCACTTGTGTCTCCAGGAGCCAACCACATGAAACAACAAGCTACCAGTCCTTCCTGTGTTCATTCAAAACCAGAGGTTGATGGCTTAAAGCCCCACAATACCCAGCATTGGGCTATGCCACAGGGAGCTTCCATATCTCAACAAAACCTTGACAAAATGATGGTTAGGTCAGCACCCTCAGCTGCTGTGTGGAATAAAAAGCCCCTGTTAAGTTTGGTTACCCACAGTTGAACAGAAGGGAGCTGAGCCAGTCAGGAATCTGTTATTTTAGACAGACCTCTGAAAAACAAATGGAGGACTTTGAGGATTCAAGCCACCTCAGTGCCCGGGCAACAGGTCTTAGAATTGTTTTCCTTTCAATTCTGGAAAACAAATTTCACTGCAAGAGCTAAGAAATCTTCATCAGCAGCAGCTCAGAGACCACTGATTCTTTATCAAAATCAAAAAGACTAGTGAAATTGCCATTTATTTTTCTTTCAAAAGAAAGCTAACAATAGCTTCTGATAAGGAGAAAACATTAACATACAAAGTGCCTGTAGCCAGGGCAACTGAAGGGCTCACCTGAGCAAAGACTTTCATGTCTGATAAGAATGCAAGCAAGTAATGAAAACATCCATATAAATGATGCCTTTGGTTTGTGGATATGTTTATGCCAGAGAACTGGAATAACACAGGAAACCAAACTTATTGATCTTGCTTATTAGCAGGGTTACTGACCAAGGAGGGAAGGAAAGGCAAGAAAGCTGAGGTTCATCAGGTACATCTCTAACTGCCACATATCTGCAAATGATATTTACCTGGAGTAAATTGTTCCATTACTTATCATGTGGATCTGTTGAATGATCTCATGCTAAGCTTCAACTCCTTTGTATCATCAAGTCCCCCCAAAGTGGGAAAAAGAAGAGCGCCACTGCTACATGGAATCATCACTCTTGTTTAGAAGCACAGATCAAATTACAGGTGTAATTGAAATAAATCCATCTTCACAAGAATAAAGTCTGGGATGCTGAACTATAAGAATACTCAGCCAGAGGCTTAAGTGAGATGTAAAGTTTACCCCAGTTATCTCCTCATCATGCACAGCACAGCACAGCACAGGGTTGTTCTGTCCCTTCCACCAGATATGGGCCAAAGCCCTACCCAAAAGCAACTGAGAGCAAAGTTAGTTAAATCAAGAACAAATTTCACATTTCCAGGCAATCCTACATGAATTACAATACTTGGAACAAAAAACCCAACCAAAAAAAAAAAAAAAAAAAAAAAAAAAAAAAAAAAAAAAAAAAAAAAAAAAAAAAAAAAAAAAAAAAAAAGTGAAATGGGCCACCTGTACTTGCCACTGTAATTGGAATAAGAGAGACTGAAATGTCTACCCACTGTGCAAATAAAAGATTAAAATAAACACAATTGCTTCTGGTTCCCAGGAGGAGGATTTTGCTTTTTCCTTGTTTTGTTTGCTTAAATAAAATGTTGCTTATTCATTCTCCCATCTTCCAATAGAGTCATGAATGTCCCCAGTCAATGAGGCATGCTTCCTGCCTGGGTACTTGGAAAAGCAGTACACATTTAGAGAACGCTCTCTGTCACAAACATTTATTCAGTGATGTCTTTGGAACACCATCCATGTGATCCCTCTCAGGTTTTCTGTTTGGTTTTTTTATTTGCCTCTCTTGAACCCTGGACTGAAGGAGAAAGAGCACTTGCTACCTGGTGAGACCTAACAGGCTTGTCCATACAGAAAAATCTCTTACCAGGGAAAGAAACCAGAGGCTGACAGCTTCTGCAATAAAATGTAAAATAAAACAGGAGTAATGATGTAAAAATCACACCCCTCGGCAGCAACACTGCATCCTCAGGAAAAGCTCTGTTGTGTAAGGTTTTGCCTATTTTGCCTTTGAAAGATCCCAGCAGCCTAGCCTGCAGTTCGTGGGCTTAAGGCAGACAAAGCTCCCTGAATGAGACATCCACCTCACCTTCCTGCCCAGAAGTACCCCAGGAGGAGCAGGAGCTGGGAAAGACAGGACCTTGACTACTCTGCTTAAGCTACAATGTCTGTCAGATTAAGACACCAAAACTACAGTAAAACTGAAATAAGACACAAGTTGGGGTTTTTCCTTACAATCAATTGATTTTTGCTTACATTTTAAACCGTATTTCCTTTCTAGCTCCTGAAAAGAAAGACTAAAAAAAAATATTTGAATATATTTTAGAAAAGAAAGATTTGTTTGAAAGGATGAGTGATGCCATTCAGAAAAACATAATTAAGAGATAAAGAGGTTTTAGCCACCTTGACCCAGGGCACAGAACTAACAGCCCCATCTCATCTAAATCCTTCCAGACTCCTCTCAGATTAAGGATACTTTGGCTTTATGTTGTAAACAAAGAAATTAAAGGCAGTTTATGAAAGAACTTTCATACAAATCCACACATGGAGGACAGGAAGGGAATACCAAGCCTGGTCTCCAACAGGAGATAGAAAAATCCAGCAATTGGCTTATCAGTAATCTGGTCCTGACAAGCAAAGTTGTACTGACAGCAGGCCACAGAGATTTTGCCAGACTTAACATGCAAAAAAAACCCCTCAAAAACACAAAACTTGCTCCAGCTGACCAGAGTTGCTTTTCTGTCAATGCCAGAAGTACGAAATAGTTTAGAACAGACTGTTCAAATTTGCTTGCAGATTTAAGAATGGGACATTAATCCTCTTACTTTTTTGCTCAATTTTTCTTTACAGATATCTACTGCAATGTAGTGGCAATATATAAAAAAACCATAATTATGCAAAACCTTAACTAATGAAACAAGTGCTAAATTACCTTAAGGAAGGTTAATGAGAAGGGGTAATTGATTAAGCCCAGCTAGGTTTCTGTGACATAAAACAAATACACAAGCTCCTTTTATATACATTTTTAGTATCAAAAAACATTTATTCTACATGCCCTTTCTATAATTCTTTCCAAGATAGTGTTTCAGATTAAAGTACAGAAATGTGCTCCAATATTAATTTCCTTCAAGAAAAAACTTACTGAAAAAAATTGCAGCATTTTCATTGCTGATTTTTCACAACTGAAATCCCTCATTCTTCTAAACAGCATATCCTGATGACTTTTTAACCATGTAATCTGTAAAAGGATTTTTAAAGTCATTCAAAACCTTATTTTTATGCAAGAAAACATTTGCATGATTTTCTTCTTTTCCTTCTCCCCTCTCCTTCTTTATGGCTACAAAATGCAAACATTAAACACAAAAGAGGACAAAAATGAACACATAACGTGGCTTGCTCACATTTTCAGGTAGTGCACTGTCTGTATAAATATGACTTATCTCAGTGGAAAACCTGACTTACCTGTTGTGAAACACAAATTTGAAGATAATCAAACCTGGAAAGCAGAGCTGTAAGTATAAGAAAGAAGGATGTTAATGGAATTCTTCCCAAAGGCAGATGCTCTGACTGTGAAAAGTAGTTGCAGAAGTAACAGATCACATGATGACATAGCGTTCCAATTGCCTTGTGATGAATTTAGTGGTATCTGTAGCAAACCCATCCCTAATTCAGTTTAGAGCAGGTGTTGCATTTTATGTTAGGCTATGATGCAATCAAAATGCTGCAGCTCTTAAGTGAGACCCTCCCAGATTCTGAACTGGATTTTGAAAGCATATTAGATGTTAAAAGGGAAGAACCAACATTTTCCCTGCTTTTGTTTTCTTTCTGTTTCTGACAGGGTCCAGGTAAACAGCTTCAGGCACATAAGGCCTTCCACAGCGAGCAGCCAGTGCAGCTCATTGAGTGCCAAGGAGCAAAGGGACACTTCTGGGAGCTTCCAGAGCAGGTCTGGGCCCAGATCTGGTGTCACTGTCTTCTGCTGGCCATTTCTGGGTGCAGGGCACACAGCAGAAGACAGCACACAAAAAACTTGTATAAAAGGTCTTTCCCTGTGGTGGCGCAGAATTATTTTGTTTTGCTATAGTTCAAGTTACTTTTGCCTATTGATTTATGTAAGTTATTGTTTGTAACATGTACCCTGATGGTTTGTTCCATGTACCCCATTTTCCTATTCCCACAGTTGGTTTCTCCCAAAACTTTTCCCCTATCAGTCCTGTCAATCCCTAACCCATCCTCCCTGTCAGTCTGGGTCAGGCCTCTCCCTGTGTTCTGGAAAGATCCAGGGAGAGCATCAAGTGATTGGCAGAAGTCCAAGAACTCCCCCTTCCCTTGTGCCCTGTTGGTTACAAAGTTGTCAGTTTTCTGTAGGGCCATCCCTAACCCCTTTTCCATTGGATCTGTGTAACCCTCACCCCTGTGATCCTCCCCCGTTTATAAGCTGTGTGCACCCAGGACCTCTGCTCTGTCTGGGGCAGTTTCTCCTGGGAATAAACCTCCAGCCTGCTTCACCTAGACAGAGTCCTCCTTTCTTCCTTTGCCACAACCACACTTCGCCTCTGCCTCACTGGTGAAAGAATCCACTGTGCAGACAGTGGCCCCAGTGCCAGTCTGTGACTGTGGTCTGCTGTGGCAGGGCTAGCCAGTGGACAGCCACGAGCAGTTACAATTCCCCAGGAACATTACAAAGACAAGTCTAAAACAGGCCTGTGTAGTGCTGGAAAATGCTGCTAGTCAGACACAAAGCATCAGCTTTATAAACCCTGCTGAGCTCCATTAACTAATTAATTTACTTATTAACTATATTTAATTGGTTATTGAGCAGTGAGTACCTCCTGTCTCTCTGGTAGCAGCTCAAATCCATACGCCTGCCCACCAAGTTAATTTCTCAGTGGTTGTGGGAAGTATTACAAAGTTTCATTAAAAGAGAATAAAAATAAAGAAAGGAAACAGAACTGACAAGAGATATCTTTTGCATGTTCTGGTTGGACATACCTTAGCCTTTGATTGAACCTATAGATTGTACTGAGCCTTAAGACTGTATTGAACTTGAGGACTTTGCAAGCAGAAATAAGCTTGACCGGCTCATGACCAAAGCAGGCACAAGTTCTTGCCTATGCTAAAAGATGTACAAGTTTTAAAGCAAAAACTAAAGACAGACTCAAGGCCCTGTAGCAGGTCTAGACCCACTGAACTCAAGGGGTCTATGTAAGGCTGTTTGCCAGTAGCTCAGCACTTTGGCAGAGCCAGGTGGTTTCTGCGTGCCACCAGTGTCACTTTTCCAGGCACTGAAATACACACACCAATGTCACTTCAGTGCTCCCTAGACTTAGCTGCTCTGAACCTCCAGTGGGCTGAACTGAGTTCACAAGCTTTGTTTTAAGCACAGCTTCCCTCAGGGCTGAGGGACATGATATCCACCCAGAATGCAAGCAACAAAAACCAAGTTCTGTTTTTTCCTTCTCACTTTAGTTTGAAAGACAAGCTCTCAGGCAAGGCTCTGAGGGGTAGGAATAACAGCTCTTTACTAGCATTCATAACAAGCATTCAAACAAAGCTCACCCTCCTGGTAAAACTGAAAACTTTATTAAAGGACAATAGGAGACAAAGATAATAAAGCAAAGTTTTGAATAAAGCAAAGTTTTAATGGCCGGGTGCCTGGCATTCAGCCAAGAGCACGCTTGCTATTTTGGAGACGCCCTTTAAATACTTCTTCTAATTGCATCAGCCTAATGCATATTCATAAATCATCGCATATTCAACCTTTTCCACAAACTAATTTACATGTTCCAATAACTGTTTAGCATGTCCCCTCCTTGGATCTGCCTTTTTACAGCATGGGTGTTTCTGGGCTGTGATTTTAGTCAGTCCTTTTTATCACCNATTCAGCCAAGAGCACGCTTGCTATTTTGGAGACGCCCTTTAAATACTTCTTCTAATTGCATCAGCCTAATGCATATTCATAAATCATCGCATATTCAACCTTTTCCACAAACTAATTTACATGTTCCAATAACTGTTTAGCATGTCCCCTCCTTGGATCTGCCTTTTTACAGCATGGGTGTTTCTGGGCTGTGATTTTAGTCAGTCCTTTTTATCACCTCCAGTTCGGGTCTCAGTCCATACTTTCTTCAGGCAGCAGGTGCTGATAGTGGCATAGTAATGCCAGGGTCCTCATTATATGTTCACTGGATGCTATCCCAACCAACCAGGCAGTTCCATTACAAGCATAACTATACATCAGCTATTCCACTACCACATCTAAGTTTTCTTAATAGCAGAAATAAAAGCCATATCCTTACAGTAAAGTTATTTTAACATTATAGATATAACATTCATCTTCATATTTGCAAAAAAAAAAATTTGTAATATGTATTTATAACAATAACTATGTCATTAACAACAAAAGAAAACCAGGAACCTCATGAGGGCCTTCTCAGCTGAGATGGGATGGAGGAGATGTTTTGCTTCAAAAACCCTGGGGCAGTCTGATCCCTGTGCCCCTGCAGGACTCTGAGGAACACCTGGAACAGCAGGAATCCCAGACTGGGGGACAAGATTTATTAGAAGCTCTGTGGTGATAGCTGGAAGGGCAGGGATGAGCAGGGATCCCATGTTGGAGGACAAGCTGTATCAGAAGCTCTGTGGTGGTAGCTAGAACTATGGGATGTCCTAGCAGGGCAGGGGGTGCGGGGCCACAGTATAGCAAAGCCCCAGAGCAGCGCTGGAGAAGCGGCAGGGATGGGACAGAGCTGGCCCAGCTCCAGCAGGGTGGGAAAAGGCGAGCTCAGAATTCCCAGGCACACAAGCAGATGGGGGAAGGTCCCTAGGACTGGACTCAAGTGGTGACAGTGAATTCTCCCTGCAGTAAGCAGCAGCTTGACCCTGCTCCATCAGATGATGACAGCGAGAGAGAGCAGCTGCCCACAGCCCCATCCTTTACCTGCCCCCCAAAATTTGCAGTATCTTCACCCTCTGAGAAAAAATCCCAGAAACAAAAGAAGTGTAGCCAGGTTTAGGACAGCCCCAAAACAATGGGGAATGAAGACTGTGAGTAGCAGCAGCTGCTAAATGAGCTGTTAAACCCCATCTGGTATGGGGTAGGATCTGCTACTTTTTCCAAATTTGGCTATCCTTACTCAAACTACCTATACAGCTAATTTTGGATGACAGTACATCAACACAAAAGTATGGCATATTTAACCAGGTATTTCCCATCTATGGTACTCTCCAAAATATATTTCTGCCTAGTTTGAAGAACTGCATTTACGTTTACAATACATATCCTTGGTGTGCAAAGAAAACATAGTGTTAAATTTTGGTTTGCAAGACCCCTTGACATAACAAGGTACTTGGAATACTAGAGAAACCTGAACCAGTCCTTCTAGTAGGGTCCATTAATTAAAGGAGAACTTCCTGTTTGCAGTCTCTCCAGGAGAACAGCACTTCTTGTAAAGCAGCTGAGCAATTGTAATCTTTAGGGTGCTAATGGTTTGTAGTCAATTCTATCAGCAAAAGTAGAAAAGCATTAGAGAACCTGCTAATTAATTCAGCTCAAATTTCCAGTAAAGATGAACTTGTGGAAAACCCTGGCCAAATTCCTTCTCAGTTCAGAGAGAATACAGAGCAGGAGATTAAAATGTGATGATCTGAGCCTGTCCTTGTTTTCATTATACACATTTCATCAGAGGACATCCATCACAATTCCTGTCTGGAGAATAGTTGGAGATTAGTTATTGTTTCCTTTGTGTTAGTTGAATTTTTTCCATTAAGTTGCTAGGTAACTAATTGCTGGGTACTTAACCAAAACAATAGAGTGGGCAAGCACGAGTCTTGGGGCTGATATTTTCTGATAATGGGCCATTAACACTCACCAATGACCTGACACATTACATCATCCCATTGTGAGATGCTCTGTCCAGCTGGGAGGGACCCAAGCATCCCTACCTAGAGAAAAAAGGGGAGACATAAGAACAGCAGGACCTTCCTGTTTTCCACTGGATTCCCAGAAGACTGGACCCATCTTGCCACCACTGGACTTCCTTCAGGACCATCTCTACTCCACAGGACTGTCTGTTACTCCAGAAGGATTCGTCTCAGACTGCATCTAACACCCTGACCAACAGGGTGTCAGGTCACATTTTTCTGGGGTTTTTGTTTGTTTTTACTTGCACATTTATTTTATTTTCTGTACTATTATATTTGTATTTTTAATATTCATATTAAAAGGCTGTTATTTCTATTCCCAAAACTTTGCCTGAGAGCCCCTAATTGCAGAATTATAATAATTTGAGGGAGGGGTTTATGTTCTATATTCAAAGGGAACTTCCAGCTTTTGCTGGCAGATACCTGTCCTTTCAAAACCAGGACAAGAATCCATCAAGCAGCAATGGCTTACACACTTCACTTCAAGAAAACTGCACCAAACTTCTCCAAAAACCAGCTGCCAAAAGTTAGATTCCTGTCTGTGTTTATAGTTGTATGACCTATATTTGATTAGCTCCAATGGGTTTTGGTTTAGAGGCAGAAATCTCAACTGCACAAGGTTTTAATTAGATATTTGGTCACTCTGCCCTTTCCTGAATTCCAGCCATTTCCTTGCATGCTCATACACAAAGTTGGAAACTTCTAGGGAGGCAAAGTGAAACGTAAAACTCCTCAGGCTAAAAACAGATAATTAAACCCTCAATCATTTCAGTGGGAGCAGCCCATTACCAAAAAAATGGAGTTCAGCAGGTAACTGACAAGTGTGCACATGGTTGAGTCAATACTGGGTGGTAATAAAGTGGTTTTAAAGAGCTGCTATTATTTCCACCTTACATGTGACTGCTGCCAAATAGTAATATAGTTTTGTCTAAAACTGGTGTATTAATTTCCAGTAATAGTAGACATCCTCAATATCAGTTTAAGAAAGAGGATGGAATAAAAAGCACATCTGATGCCCATGAAAATATTTTCTTTCCAAACCCAATTAGTCTCTAAAATATGTTTTGTTGACTAAATTCTGGCATCAGGCTAAGAAACAGTCTGAACTTACAAGAGAACATGAGATAAGACTAATTTTCATAAATTTTGTGGTTCAGTACATTCAGTTTGTATTGCAGCTTTTTCAGATTTATTGCAATTTCTGCTCAGCTCAAGAGTGTCCTATGCAAAGGAACTGTCTCACCTACAGTCTGAGCTCTCCAAGCTCATGGAGATGGACAAACAGAATTCTGTATACTTTCTCCTGCTTATCTTTCACTTAGTCCAACCTGCAGCATTTGTAGCATTTATAGTATTTGGCACAATCCACAAATACTTTCCCTTATTCCTTAAGTTTACTTTTCACTCACAAAAAGAAGGGAAGATGTGTCTGTTGAGAAAAATAAATTTCTTTGCAAGAACTCACTAAGCCCTACAGCGCTCCTTTTATATGTACAGCTCAAAACTATGCAGCAAACCCTGGCCATAAGCATGGGCATTATAAAACTAGCCAATTCATCCTCAAAGGAACTACCTACCAAATTTGTGTCCTGCTACCCAATACATTCTTTCAGCTTTCCTTTCCTATTGCAGGGATGACTCAGCTGATAATAACACAACTGCTAAAACCTCGCAGCAATTTTAGTTTATCTTGACCTGATATGTTGCACATCTTGATCTCGAGTCTTGGGTGCTGTCAGCTGAGTTCTCATCCCTGCAGACAGCTGAAGGCAGTAACTGTTGTATTCATCCAGAGAATGAGGTCTCTGCTCTTCACCTGCTTTTTAAGGACTCTTTTCAAAGGACAGGACTACAGCAGTTCCATGTTTTTGTCATGATTTTGCTAATAAAGCTAGTCACACATGCCAGAGGAAGTAATTCAGACCTTGAATGCATCCTTCTGTGTAAGATTCCTAGTCTCATCCTTAGTCTCATACCTATGAGATGAGGATTAAATAAACATTTTGATTAATAATGTAAAATATTAATTTTATGCAATGTAACATTTACCAGATAAGTTTACCTGGAAATAATGACCAATGTTTACTCTGTGATTACCAAGATAAAGCCACAACAGGAAAAAACTCTTATATTTTATGGGTTAAGCAAGTCCTCTGACTCATTCTCTGAGAGTTAAAAGAGTAAGCATGTTGCTTTTCTGGCTACAGGATTATGGGACTGCAATTAGACAAAAATCAGAGGGCTATAACAAGATGGTCCTCCCAGAATTAGTCCTAAAATCACCAACAATATCTGTGACCAGGTTGCATTTCATGGCTCAGTATCTCTACAGCAATGATTATTCATGAGGGCTCTATATTCAATCCATAGCGAGTAAGGAAATATTAATAAATATTGGCAGATAAGAGAACCTCTCTGAAGACACTCCAGCAGGGGAGCTGCTGCCTCTGGGTCTCTGGACAGTAAAAGTTTTGAAATGGTTTTAAATGGCCAGCCAGCCCTGCTCAGCATGGTGGGGTCATGCTTGAGAGGCTGTTCTTGCCAAAATAACAAAGCCCACTTTGCTTATTATTATTATTATCCTTAAATATGCTTTATTTGTCACTAAGTGTACCAGCAGTTCTCCCCCTACACAATGATAATTTGTGGATGTTTACTGTCAGGAAGACAGAAGAAGAATTTCTATTACACCCACCCTTTCCACCCTCCTCCAGAACAGAAGGGCAACTCCTGCCTTCAAACCATCCTGTCCTTTTCTTGGTTGCTTTGGGGGGTCTGGGGTTTAGGTTTTTTTTTAATATGTGGGGGGGGGGTTGTAGGTCTTGGTAGGGTTTTTTGTTTGGTTTTTTTAAAATCTCTTTCCTTGATAGTCAGTTCCTTGAATCTGGCTTATTGCTGGTGTGAGGGTTTTCAGCTTTTTGGTTTTTTTAATGTAGTCCAAGTGTGTCATCTTCTCTTGCCTACTTGGCACTTCTGAATTTTCTGAACTTATACCAAAGAATTTTCTTCTCTCTAAACTGTCACCATGATGCACTTCATGTCCAAAAAGCCTTCCCTGGTTTTCAGAAAGGAAGATGTCTCTGGCACTGAGCCTAGTGCTGCATGAAGAAAACAAGCCAATGACTCCTCACAATTCTTCCTTTGCTTCCCCTCTTTACAGATAAACTATATGGATGTTAAGTGGGACCATCTTCAATCTTCTGGTCAACACCATGATTTTGCACAAAAGTGTATTGACTTCCCATCTTAAACAAATCTCCAAAAACAAACAAAACTAAGTGATGCTTCTAGTCTTCAATGTTACTCCAGTATCAGAGGGCTGTTATTCAAAAAACATCTCACTGGAAGACGGTTTTATAAAGCCTCTTCTGTCTGGTTATGAGAAGAGATGAGATTCAGGACACAGAATGTCTCCTAGAAGTACCACACAATCATAAGAGAAATGGAAGAAAAATGTTTTGGCAATGAGACAACAGATACATTTTTCTGAGAACTGGAAATCTGGTCCTTGAAGTGGGTTCCTGTTAGAAGGCTCTCCAAGACTCCTTAAGCAACTTTGCCACTAATATGTAATAAATCTAAGCAGCAAAACTGTACAGACAAATAGATTTGACTGTTAGCTATCCTACACAATGAGAAGAAAATGACACATGACAGAAACAGTGCATTTTGAATTTTCAGCATCCCCATCACATCCATTTACAGCAAACCAAGCAAAACTCCCATGTTTATACCGCCAAAGCCAACCTAAAATACGTAATCAGTAGGAACTAGATTATACAGTGCTGTTTACACTATTGCAGGCACTGGAAACTTTCCTGACATGAATGCCTACAGGTAGTTGTTGAGACCTTCTGAGGCACTTGCTGCCTTATTAAAATCAGGAAGCAATAATTCTAGAGGACTGATCATATTCTTGCAACTTTTACACACACCTCACAAAGCTGGCACTTCCACATAATACTGGGTAGGGAATTTGGTGTCAAGTGGTTCTCTTAATGATGAATTTCTAGTTAAAAAAAAAAAAAAAACCTGACAAGGAATTGTTTTTATTCCTGTTATAGCAGTTCTCACATTGTTAGAGTGAGCCTGGAGAGGCAAGAACACCTCACTGCCTGGTTAGAGAGGAATATTTTTCAGGTCATTCTTAGAATATATTTGGAGAAAGGGAGTTAAAACAACACTCTTGTTATTTCTTGCTTCGTTCCCAGGAAACTTGCAAGAAGAAAATTTGCTGGGAAAGGAGCTCTGGCAGCCTTCCTTTCTCTTCTATTTTAAATCTACCTGTGATCGATTCTTTAGATACTGCACTACAAGGGACAGGAACATTTAATTCAAGCAGCCTTGAGAGCCTTTAAATATCATACTGGGAAGTTTGTTTTTGACTTTTTAAATATACAATTGGATTATTTTAGCATCTTCTTGCAGTGAGACTTCTTATCTCTTCTTGATTTTGGAATGCATGAGATCAAAATAATACTAATGTTCTCCAAAATACCTTCTTAAAATATAAGATGTTCGTGCCTCTTGGAGCTTGTGCCTCTCCTGTTCCTTCCCAGGGACTGCAGGAATGTGAGAACTTCAGAACTGAAATCTTCACTGCACAAGTGGATTGCTTTTATTTTTAACAAGCTCCCCAGATACAACTTGCTGTGCCCTGTGTATAATAAACATCATAATAAACCAGAACTAAAACTAAGCCACTGCCACTGAAGCCTGACCACAGCAGGACCCAAACCCTGCACCAGAGATGTTCTGTTGAAGTCCCTGCTTTCTGAAATGTACCTGCAATCCTGTCTGTAGTACTCAGCCCATATAACACACACACAAAAACATTCCTTTCTCATTGGACCCTGTTAGCCAAGCCTTTGGGCCATGCCAAGTCCTTCAATAATATTTACAGCCCCTGTCCCCAGCTCTATCTCTCAATAAAGCAAAGCTGAGGTGTGTAGTAATGCACTTCCTATACTTAGGAAGGTGTTTCTATATTAGGAAAAAGTTTTGGGTTGCTGATTTACTTATTAGGAGATTCGCCTGGAAAATTCTGTACATGTCTGTCTGTGGTTGGCTGAATGCCAAGGGAGAAACACCTGTTGGACCTTTCACCTGTCAGTCAAACCCTGTAAGGTTCCCCATTGGAAACTTTCAAACAGGACCATCCTCAGACATTAAGTAGAAAAAGGGACAGAACAATTGAACCAACGGCATTTTCTGGGTGTTGTACGAGGTGCAGGATTTCTCTGCACCGTGCACAGTTTATATATTTTGTTTCTGTATCATTTTTGTTCATTTATTAAACCCTTTTGAGTTGCAAGACACTCTGGAATGTGCTATGTCTCGCTATTATAGCCACTGATCTGAATGGGCTGGACCCTGAAGAATATAAGATAAAACCCAATACCCGTGAATCTTATAGAGGTGACCACCAGCACCTGCTCTGGCAGCTTTGCTGGCCAGCCAGGATTCCTCTAAGCAGCACTGTCACCTGTCTGTGCTGAGCCCTCTGCTCAGCCCTAGCTGAGGCTGACAGATGCTCTTGGAACATGTGTATAGGCTGTACTGCACTGGGATTCCTGCCACAGCACTTCACAGTGTTGCTGTATTCCCAAGAGCTAGTTTGTTTTCTTGGGGGGGGG
>WEIU01022147.1:2530850-2583570 GCA_013389925.1 Aegithalos caudatus
TCTCCTCTCCTCTCCTCATTACCATGCAGCCTTTATCACATCTCAAAGACATACATTACATTCATCTCAAAGACATTCTACTCTTCACCAAAAAGCCTAAGCTGCAACACTAAAAGTGATAAAAAGAAAATATCACCCTAAAATAATTTTTAAAAAAATGAAAAAAGTTCCCCTGACAAATTTGATATTTTGCTACTGTTTTTTTTTTCCACTAAAAAAGTGTAATTAAACCTCTGCTAGTTCAACCCAGCATGAAGTGTCCCAAGAGATGGGATTTTCAAAACTTTTTTGCCTGTTGCAAAATAAGAAAGAAATTTTCTCATTTTAAAATAAGTACTTGTTTTTACTTCTTATTTTCATAAGGTGGTGCACAAATGGTTATACTCCTATAGTCTGATCTCTAGCTTGTCTGACAGTCTCCACCTGTGGGAGTTGTAAAAGGGAGTGATTCTCTAAGCCACAGAGACTTTCTGAATCAATGTATGACTAACACCATTCATGTATTTGCAGGTAATTTTCATTAGCATGGATTAAAGAGTCATCAGAAGGGCTGTGTACTGACAGTGTTACATGCAGATAATATCATTAAGATGGTGCCCACATCCAGATTTAACAAACATATCTGATTGTTTAATGTCCCTCTGCACACCCAGGTTAACAAATACAGTCTTTGGGGAGGGGCAGGCAAAATAGGCTGCAAATGGAACAGGACATGGAGCCAGTGCTCTGCATCACCTGGCTAACCTCAAACAAGATTAATAATCTCTCTTCACCTGAGATGGTGTAACAGCTTGTATCTTCTAAGAAAACTTCATTGCTAAAAATATCCTCCTTCTTGCTAAGCTGTTTGCTTTCTATATTGGCAAAAAGCATAAGGAATTTGAGAATGTCCTGTCCTTCAGAATGCAGACTGTATTAACAGGTCTCCTTTCAGCTTTTTTTGCAGAAGGGATCAAGCAGATCTGACATGAGCAGGACAGCCATCCTTTCTTCCCATGGAACCTACTGTTCCAATTCCTGTCTGCTGCTGTCCAGTATCTCCTTCAAAGCCAGCATTTCCAAATGTCCAGGGGCAGAGGAGGAAATCACAAATTCATGTTCTTTTCACAGCATCACTAAACAAAGATGCACACATCCACACAAACAGCAACCCTGTATGTAGACACACAGTCCCAGCTTGTCCACTTGACAAATTTCAGCTTTATTTTTAGAAATGTATAAATTAATGACAGTGTTTATGTAAAGGAAGGTGACTGAGGGCTGGGACTGAGAAGTTCTCAGAGATCTCTGTCTACTTTATCCGTTACTCAGAGGGTTTTGCTGTTAAGTGGAACAAGATCCAATTGTAATGAGATATGTTTTATTTTTTTATTTAGGAAAGACTGATCATATAATTGGTCCAGGTTAATGTTAATCCATAGTAGTGCTAAATTTAGATCCAGAAATGGCTTCTGGTGATTTCCACGTTTTTGAGTTTTATGATTGGAAAATAATACTGGGGGAAGTACAACAGCCTGTCAGGCACAGCCTGTAGGGCCAGAGTCAGACAACATGACTTCAGCAATCTTAGTATTAGACTAAAGGTTTGAGTGG
This sequence comes from Aegithalos caudatus, assembly GCA_013389925.1. NCBI lineage: Eukaryota > Metazoa > Chordata > Aves > Passeriformes > Aegithalidae > Aegithalos > Aegithalos caudatus. The sequence goes on from WEIU01022147.1 coordinate 2,532,444, forward strand.
ACTTCTTCATTTATTAAAAAAAAAAAAAAAAANGGCAATTTTAATATTCATAACCATAATATTCATTTAGAAAATAGTGCCCTACCACACAGCCTGGGCTTGGCTGTTGTTATTCAACAATGCACAGCCCAAAGCCTTTGCTGGCACCATAGCTGGGCACCTCTCTGCTCCTCTGTACTGATCAGCCCCTACACTTCAGAGAAGACACAGCCTGAAAGGGAGGGAAGAACAGATGGCCACGGTGTGGTGTGCTTTGCTGATCTCCTGTTCTGATGCTTACATGAATCATCTCATAGCACAGCACAGGAGTGTACAGCTGTACATTCAAGAACAATAAAAAATACAGGAAAGTTCATCTCTGTCATCTGCAATTTGCATTACAAAACAAAAAGACATGGCTCAACATCTTGTTCCTCCTTTTGAACACGACTTTTCAGCTAGTTTTAATTACCATGCAAAAGCATGTTCTATCCCCCTGCCTTTATGAAACACAGCTATAAACCCTGGGCCACTTTTCCTGTGTAAGCCAAGTAAAAGAAAGAAACAAGGGTTGGCATTTCACAAAATGCAGACACAGATTTAAGCATAATTCAGTGAGAACAACTCACTGTCAACTTCAAAAGATCAGCTTAGCTATTGCAACATAGAACGTAACCGAGATGGAAAAATCCTAATCTTCTCCCTGGGATGTTTATTACCTCTCTTGCAGTCCCCTGTACATCCAGCCATCACTGGTGCCCATAGGAATTATAAAAGCTGGAAAAGAACAAAATATTCTCAAGAAAGGCTCTGAAAAATGAAGTGTGATCTCCAGGGTGAGCGCTTGTGCCATTAAATGTTTGACATCAGATTTTGCTGCAGGCAATGGCAAATTTGTCACTGACTTCAATTGCAAAGTTTGGGCTCTGGGCTCCCTCCTCCTACCACTTTCCCTCAACCTTGCCCCTTGCCAATGAGATTAGTGGGACAGAAATAGATGGAAGCTTTAAGGAGGACGTAAAGGAACAGCTTGAGCACTATGTTTGCATTTGTTCTCAGCTACCAAGAGCTTCCCTGTTTCCAAAGGACAGAGGCCAGCACATCCACAGGCAGATCTGCAGTGCTGCCCTGGGCACTGCTCGGAGCTGCTCAGCCCTGTTCCCAATAAAAGGAATCACAGCTTGGAGATGTTGATTTTCCAGCAGCACCTCACATTGTGCTGTGCTAACACACCTGAACTTGTGCTGCACTTGCAACCCAGAGCTTTTCTTTACAACCCTAATTCCTAATTTTCCTGCAATTTTCAATATACTGTTGCTAGACACAGCTCAGGACAAGTCTGAGATGCCAAATCTCCTTTGTGAAACAGACTCCCCTGCAGAAAGGTGAGCTAACAACCCAAGCCACTTTGCCATCTTCCTTTGAAATATCAGAAATTGATAAAGTTAAGTAATACTTGGGTTTGGTGCCTTCAAAACTGCTCAGTGAGCCCCAGCACTCTTGCAGTGTGGCAGTGCAGCCACCAAGGGCCACTTCATGCCCACAGAATCTGGGGAAGTTGTCAAGGGGAGAACTTGACTGGCCCCTCCAGCAGCCCCTTTCATCCCAGCCCTGACTGGGTCTTTGCACAGCACACTGGTGGGAGGTCAGATGCTTTTTCTTGGTCTTTGAACATAAATGGAAAGCATGTTTTATCATGCAGATGTGTAACTGATGTCCTGGCAAAGATAACTTTCCCAGCCAGAAAACACACCATGGTAAAGCGAGGAAGTATTTCGTAAAGTGTCTGTTTTACTGGAAAAAACAGCACTATCCATGTTTTAAAAGTGTAATAAATATAGAAACCAAAATATACCTAACAAAGCTGACAAGATTCAATTTTAATCTAAATAGCTTTTAAATCAAATATTACAATAAGTTTTTTTCTTAGGTCATCTAACCTCACAATTCCATATTCAGCTTAATTTTTTTACCTGTATTTTCCACTCTTGAAAGATATTACGCATGTTATAACTGCCTTCCTTAACTGGCACTTCCATTTTATGGGTTTCTGAAAGAAGCAATTAAAAGTTTGAAATAGAAAGTATCAGATAAATACATGATGCATGCTGCAATTTTCCATATGCTGACTACTGCCAACTTTACAAGTTGGCAGATGCTGGGAATATCCCAGCTCTACCTTTGCAATCCTCCTCTAAGACCAACAAGGAAATATTTTGCCAGGCTTTAAACATCTGCAGGATCTCTGCTGTGCTATGGGTAAGCTCCCAAAATATAATTGCTTGACCAACCCTTACTGTAGCTTGCTAGACTCTGAAATTTCCCACTTCCCAACAGCTGGCACATTTCAGCTTTGAAAATCAGGCGAAACACAAAACCAGCATCCAAACCGGGAAAATCTGCAAGTCAGCTGGCAGGTGGGGACGTGCTGTTCCCCTTTGCAGATCATTTGATCCTTTGCAGAGCTGCAGCATCGGGAAGGCCAAAGCTGAGTTTCTCTGTATTATTCCAAAGCTGCCTGTGCCAGGCCCGTGCGTGCGGGCGGTGTTCCCCTGTGTCACGGGCTGTCCCGTGCGCTCACAGCTGGCCTGGCGCTGGGTCTCCGTGCCCGTGACGATGGAAGCACTGGAAGGCAGTCAGCACACACCCATCCATCATCCTGGCACTGCCTGCGCTGCTCTTTGTTTTGGCAGCTTCACCCCATGGAGTTTCTGAAACTGATGCTTTACAGCACTTGGAGACTAACTCTTTCCATACTTTCTCCCATGGTAACCACCCTCATAATAATTTCCCTTTATGTACATACCACGTACAGGACTAAGAGAGCTACTTGTTGCAAAAATCATTTAAAGTGATTTGGTACAATTTATAGAATTGAACGTTATTTTCCTATCAGATCATCGATATATAATGCAAAGTGCAACCAGAAGCACTGAAAAGTTGTTTTAATGCTGTCACAAATTAAATGGCATCTGTTTTCCCTGGACATCTCATTTAAACCAAATTTTTTTTGTGCTGATTGTGACTGTTCAGCAATCAGAGGTTGTAAGGATACAGTGATTATCTAAAAGGATCAGACATTTATACTATGTGATTGCGTTGAAGTCAGCTGGCATTTTGGGAGTCAGTCTCTCTGGCCATTGCTTTTTGTGTCAGGAAAACAGGCTCAAGGTACTGTGGAGAGGAAGACTCTTTTTTCTGAAGAAAAGAACAGAAAAGCAGAGAGAAGGTAAAGAGAAACTCACATGGTTCCTAAATCCAAATAGTTTGGACATGACAGCCTCCAGCTGGACACTGTTGAGAAGGACCACATGGCCTTTTCAACAAGTCGATTGCTCGAGAAAGGCGCTGCAAATCCACCTTCCAATGCCGGGGGTAATTTACACAATTCACTGGTAGGTGGCAACACTGCCCAGAGCTAAACCCTGTGCATACACGGGGTGGAAGGGATCCGCAGCCTGGGTTAGCAGACGGGCGACACCAAAAGCACCGTACGCTCAAACTTACATCTACTTCATTCTTTAAAGGTATATGGCTCAGTCCTTCCTTTTTCACGTACTGGCCGCACTCAAAAATCTGAATAACCCTAAAACAGCTCCAGAAGAGCAGGGTACGTTTTTGACTGACGGAGAGGACAGCCAGCCCTTTGGCGGTGTGACACGCCGAAAGATTTCCAGGAAGGGGGGGAGTAAGGAAAAACAAAATAAAGCGGGGAAAAAAAGACGATGCGGTGTAGAGGCAAAGCTGGCTATACTGGGAAAGCCAGGCAGGCGTGGCTGGCTCGGTGCCACCCTCAGCCCGGCCCGGCCCCGCCCGCCCGCGGGACCATAAGAGCGGGCGCGGGGCAGGCGCCTCAGGTCGGATCGGGCCGGATCAGATCAGGATGCAGAGCGCGGTGTTCCTGGCGGTGCGGCACGGCGGGCGCATGGAGCGGGGCGGCCGCCGCCGTAGCGAGCCGGAGGAGGCCGACAAGGGCAGGATGAAGAGAACGATGTGAGTCCCCCCGCCCGCAGGGATGGGAAGCGTTTTCCTTGCCTGGAGGGGCTGTGGGTGACTCCCGCTGCAGGAGCCGCCTCAGAGGAGCCGCCTCAGAGAAAGCGCTGCTGTCTAAAGCTCTGCGAGCTGTCATTTTTAACGAGCATCTCCCTCTTCTCTCTTCCAGCATTAAAGATTGGAAAACAAGACTGAGCTACTTCCTGCAGAACTCTTCCAATTCTAACAAAAGGAAATCTAAGAAGGCAGGGAAGCACCGCAACTACTTCAGGTAAGCTACGAGAAAGAGACTGAATAACTCGAGTGTTCTTCAAAAGCAGTAAAGCTTGAGCAGTGTAGTCTGATGTTCTCCCTCTTTCTGCAGACCTTCCCCTGAAGAAGCTCAGCTGTGGTCAGAAACCTTTGATGAGCTTCTTGCTAACAAATGTAAGTTTGTGTTCAAAAAGTAACATTTGGGAGCAAAAGGTCTGTAAGAGTTTGCTTCCCTCCATGTCAGTACTGTACCTCTCAAGTGAAGAGCTTTGATTCTGGTCTTGCAAGTTAAATGCTTTTAATAGTTTAAAGCCAAAATACATAAAAGTGTTTTTTGTGGTGGGGATTTTGTTTGTTTGTTTGGTTTTTTGTTTGTTTTGTTTGTTTGGGTTTTTAATGTAAATTAATAATAAAACAAAGAACATCTCAGTAGATTTATTTTTTTTTCTTGAAACCCCTGTAGCTAAAATCATACCTGTCAGTTTGGCTTTGTCTGATGGGAAAAGGGCATTTACTCCCTGAGCTCACTGCATAACCAAAGCAAATACTTTCTAGTAATGTGGGAAGGATTCTGAAGCACAGGTTCAGTGATCTTGGGGTTTTACTGTAGCTCTACAAGAAGCAGCATTCACTAGCAAAGCAAAAAGACTAAGGAATAATACTGCTCTTTGATCTTGAGTCATCCTTTCCATTGAAAGAATATTCCAGAGTACAGTAGCTGTCATATTTACTGCAGTATAAAGGTTAACAGAGGAGAGCTTATCTAGATAGAAATGTGGGGGGTTTTAATGTATTCTCAGGCATCACAGGAGGAAACATAACCATAGAAATGGTTTCATTTTATGTTTGCCTAAGAAATGGCAAACTCAAAGGGAAACCTGCCAAGCTGTTAAAGCATTAACTTGCAAACATAAATTATGGATTTTTTTTATTATTGCCATGATACCGCTGGAAAAAAAAAAGACCTACAGCAAAATAGTCTGGTAGAAACTGATGTGACCAATAGGTAAAATCAAGATTCCTGAAATAGTTAATTGACAGTGAGTGCTTTTTTTCTTTCCTTAGATGGTCTTGCTGCTTTCCGAGCTTTTTTGAAATCTGAGTTTTGTGAAGAGAATATTGAGTTCTGGTTGGCCTGCGAGGATTTCAAGAAAACAAAATCACCCCAAAAGCTGACATCGAAAGCAAAGAAAATCTACAATGACTTCATTGAAAAGGAGGCTCCCAAAGAGGTAAACAAAAGCTGCTTAAACATAAATGCCCTACTCTATGAGTTCTTACAGCCGTTATTTCTTTGAAGTCAAGATATGGATATCAAACTGCATTGTATATAACCTCACTGTTAATGTCTGGGTACGAATACAACTGCCTTTTCAGTGAGCTGGAAAATGGCACAAGCGGTGTTGTAGAGAATTTCCATTTTAACTGAGAAAAGACATATACAAATAAGTTTTGGGTTTGTGCAAAAGAAGAATTTTCTTAAAGAAAATCCTCTAGTAATTTCATCCTGTAGTAATGGCATCTTGCCTTTTTCACCTCTTCAGAAGTTGTACTGTGTATTACACTTGAATTCTGTACTCAAGAGTAATGTCCCTCTTTCTGCACTTCAGATAAACATAGACTTCCAGACCAAGAACATGATTGCCCAGAACATCCAGGAAGCCACCCATACCTGCTTCAGTGCTGCACAGAAGAGAGTTTACAGCTTGATGGAGAATAACTCCTACCCGCGTTTTTTGGAATCTGAATTCTACCAGGAGTTGTGCAAGAAGAAACCTATCAACAGAGCTACCCAGGGCACATGAGCCATGGGGAGGAGGGAGAAGCAGCCTCTGGGCTGATGAAGAAGCCAAGCCACAGCTCGTGAGCAGCATCCTGACCTGAAAGGCTGGGGCACTTAGCACTCTGTTTGCCATGGTGCAAGGACAAATCCTGACTTTGGTGCAGAGCTGATGGCCCACAGTGATGCTGCTGCAGGGTGCTCAGGGGAGATGGCTGAAGTGTGCCAGCCAGCTGCCAGCACTGCCCTTCTCTGCCAGGGCTGCAGCAAGAGGTGCCTGGGCATCAGCCCTTCTGTCACAGCCAAGAAGCGATGCAGCAGGTCCAGACAGAGCTTCCTTCTTGAGGACAGAAGCTGCTCTCTGCACTTGGGCACTGCTGGGAACTTGAGTAATTGGTTGCCTATTTATTTTTTCCTAAACATCCCCCAGTGTTGCTGGTGTCGGGCTCAGTGTGCTCACACTGGTTCTGTTACTGCCTGGAGCTGCCAAGAGGTGTGCTGGGGTTTTGTGCAACCTCACAGTAACAGCCCAACTGTGAGGGGAGGAAGGGGTAGGATAACTCTGTTCCCAGAGGAAGAGGTTCTGCAACTAAAGTATGCAGGGCTGGGTTATGTCAGTAAGGCTGTGTGGGGCCAGACTGAGGGCAAAACTTGGGCAAGGTGAACAGGAGCTGTATACTATTATATTTATATGTAGATTATGATTGTGTTGAATGCTGCAATGTTATAATTTTGTCTTGAAGACAGCAAGCTTCAGTGAAGTGTTACTGTTTTAAATAAACTATTTTTATACAAAACTTTTGTTGCCTAATTTGTGTTGCACCCAGATACACACTGTTTCACATGGGACTCCAGAGTATGAGGACTGTGGGTCCTGGTTGAGATCTTAATAGGGCTAATTTTAAAGCGGTTTGTTCTTAATCTATGAAGTGAGTCTTCTGTTTAGGTTTTATCAGCAGAATGAAAACCTTCAGAACTTGAAAGCTTAACAGGGAGACATTCAACCACATCTTCTGTCCCAACACATCTGTGAAGCCAATCTCTAAGACAAGCAAGGCACACATTCAGCTACCCATGCTGCCAGATCAAACCAGAGCAGCAGTGCTGCTGTAGCTCACAGGATGCCATTGGGAACACGGGCACCCATAGTACTGCACTTGCTCCTGCCCAAGACCTTCAGGAAGGGTTTGGGAGGACTTCAGTATCACAAAACCTGTGCAAAGTCAGGAGAAGCCACAGCAAAATGAAGGCATTTGGCTCCCAGCTAGGTGACAGATATTCAGGTGAAAGTTACTGGTCATTGTTATTCCATGTACTGTTTTTCCCAAAAGTGGTCTCGAGTTAGCTTTGTGGCATCTGCATTTCAGGTCTGTGTAGGTCCTGGCTCCAGCTACTTTGACTCCAATGCTCAGTTCACAGATTTAATTGCTTATTTCATGTATAGCCACAGCAGTCATTTCTATAACACTCCGCTTTTCCAAGCATCAAGAAAACTTTAACTGCAGTATTTTCTACTTTGATTGCACATCCAAAAGCTGTTCAAAAGCAGCTCCTTCAGGTCTGTATATATGTATTGCAGGAGAGGAGCCTACAAGAAAGATGGAGACAGACTTTTCACAAGAGCATGGAGTGATAGGAAAAAGGGGAATGGATTCCAACAGAATAGGTCAGATTAGATTAGATATTAGAAGGGCTTTGCTGTGTGGGTGGAGAGGCACTGGACCAGGTACTCCAGAGAAGCTGTAGCTGCCCCATCCCTGGAACTCTTCAAGGCCAGGTTGGACAGGGTTTTGAGAAGCCTAGTCTGGTGGGAGGTTCTCTGCCCATGGCAGAGGGGCTGGAACTAGATCATCTTTAGGGCTTCTTCCAACCCAAAGTGGTCTATGATTACATGAGTATTCTATGTATAGTGGAGTGAATACACACATACCCACGGATATACATGTCTATTATACTGGGTCTGTGTACAGAGATTAATTTGGTACAGTCCCCACCTTGCCATAGGGGGCTGGGGCCATGAGAACTGGCTCTCATACAGCTACATTTGCTGATCAGTTAAATCCACATAAAGAAAGAACAAGAAAAGCTCAACCCAATAATTTCCTACATCAGAGGTTTTTTACTAACAAGGGAAAACAGATTTGGGCTGATAATTGCTTTTGTAATATAATAAAATAATAAAAATAGCCAGAAGTATACCTATTAAAGATTCAGACTTGGGGCAGGAATAATTCCATGAAGATTCAGCTGTGCCAATTTGGGATGTGGTAATTAACCACTCCTGGTGTCTGATTTTAAGGAAAGAAACAGTTTTAGTTTCAGCAGGTGCCTTAACTACTTATAGCACAGTATGTAGAGGAAATTAAGTGGGACTGTTAGGCCTGGCATCCCTGCCTAAGGCTGCCCTATTTTTTTAATCTGCCTCATGAGTATTGAGCCTTAGGAAGGCCATTCAGGCAGATCTGCAGCTGCCACAGAGTGAGCCACTGGGCTGGCAAAACCAAGCCATGCTGAGTCCTGGCACAGTCTGTCTGCAATACAGAGAGGCCTGGCTCCAAGGCCAAGCTGTGCAGCAAAACAACCTGGTGTGTCAACAGAAAAAAAGAAAAAGAAAAGAAATTAAAACCATCATTTTTTAAAAACCCAACACACAATGTTCCTCCCAGTTGCTGCTTTTCCATTTTTAATCTGTTTTCCCAACTCCTAGGAGGAAGCTTCAGTAGAAAACCAGGTACTACAGGCATATTGTGAGTGCTGCAACCTGAGATATTGCTATGAACATTTCCTGTGGAAATAAAACCTCAACGATTGCTTTAAGAGATGCTGGTTCCATACCCTGGCAGCCTTACAGCTGTAGTTAAAATTGGTACTTTAGTATCAGTATCCAATGGCAACAAATAATAAACTGCTCCTTCCCCCACAGCCCATCCACACACTCCCAGTCACACCAGGCTGCCCACAGCCAAACACACCATGGTGCTGGGGATAGGACAGGCATAGGAACAGCAAGGGGAGGGTGACAGAACTGGGGGTATGCAGGCCAAGGTGTAGGTGCTGCTCAGCAGCTGGCCAGATCACTGTCCCTTTTTTAGCTTCCATCAGGTTATAAAACTGCTCCTGCCCACATTCACTATTTGCGATATGGACTGGAGCTGCCCTGGTGAAAAAATGAGAAGGATCCCTGAAGAGCTGCAAAAGAGCACAGAACCTGGACAAACGTATAAGCCTAACACTGACAGGGAACAGACATGCTCCAAAAACCTGAGGAGTGAGAAATGGGCATCTGACCATCTGGGTGCCCCAAGACTGATCCCAAGCAAGCCAGTGCCAGCCCATGCCATCCTAACACACCTCATAACTGCACATAGGTCTGAGGATCTGGAATTGCTGAAACACCCCAGCAAATCTGGAATTACAGCAACTTCTAACTATCCACATATCACTGGTTTTAAACCACAGTGTCACAATAGTTGGTGTTTTTCTAAGCTGCTAGAGGCAAGTGGTTTTTGTGTCACAGAAAAATACACCTCTCACCTTTATGACAATGAAGAGAAATTCAAAATTGCAACTGGAGTAACTCTATCAATTCCTCAAACAAGAACTTGATGCAAAGACTACACAGTAATTTTAAAAAAAACCCAGTAAATCTAATTTTCTAAGCCAACCACGTGATTTTAAGAAACTAGGTCAGGAGTTTGACTGCATCCAGCAAGAATTTGGGTTTTGAAGGTCTTACCCTGACACCACAGCACAGCTCAAGCTGAAGGAGAGTCCTCCATGCTGCCAAGAAGCAACGTGTAAATTAACCTTCTAAAGCACAACACCAAAGGCTGCTGACCCTCTTTAAATGCTCTGTGGTGCAAAGACTGGAGAGGGCCTCTGAGAGCAGGGTGAGCTCAGCAGCAAGGATGATTCACCACTCCAGGAGAATGGGAAAGCAATGCCATGCAGTAAACAAATGGCAGTTCAGGGATCTTGCTCCATGGATTTGTGTATTGTGGCTGAAAGATAAAACCAGACTATAAATACAATCAATCTGCTTCTCTACTTGAAATTGCAGGTCTCTCTTGGGGAAAAGGGGACACTAATGATGGTTTAAAGGGCTGTATAGGCACGCATGTACGTGTGTGGAAGGGTTTCTTGGATGAGACTTCGTGATTTGGCAACTTGAACAGAGAAGAAACGTGACCTTTAGAAATAGTTTTAGGATTTTCACAGGGTTTTTTTGGTTTTTTTTGGTCCAGATTTAACTTACTGTGATTCAAGAGGGAAAATCTGGCAGAAGCTGGGACAGTATCCCAAATTTAACTTCCTTCAGGTGGCACAGATAACATGTGCCAGGAAGTTGCAAGGTTTCTACATCAGTGCAAGGTGCAGAGACAGGCCAGAAACAGGGCTGGTGACAGACCTACCTGCAGTGTAGGGTGTTGATCCATCTGGGAGCAAGAGCTGTATTGGAGGCTGCACCCACAGCAATATTCATGGGGAAACAGAGGTATCTCAAGGCTGAGCTTAAATGGAGCCCCCTCCAATGGGAAGCAGGGGGGTACAGAAGGGCTTGGTCAGCGCAGTTAAATGCATCAGCGTCTTCAGGGCCCTGACAAAAAAAATGGAGATGTCCTTTTCTGAAGGTTCCTGTGCTGTCCATATGAGCCCATTTTTGTGGTGGATTTGTGGTGAACACCCTCAGCAATTTGCCTCATTGAGTTCTGTAAATGTGCTAATTGGCATTACCCTGGGTGCCCTGACTGGGAAATTAGGGCTGGCCAGCCCAGGGAAAACAGTCCCACTGTTAGCCTACGTAGGAGTTTCATATGTGAGTCCTTTCATTAAAATAATCATTTAGATCAGAGTTTCCAACAGCTACAAAGCACTCATGAGCAGCAATTTAAAAATGTTCCATTAAAATACTAAATATTCCATTCAAGATCATCTAATTGACATAAATTACTACTTATGTCCTCCAGCCAGTTTTCCCACTTGGGATCTCATGGAATAAACTGCATTTCTGCATTACAGATTTAGCCTAGAGAACAGCTCAATGGCTTTTTGGATGGGAGCCTGCCTTTGGGCTTCCAGGGGACATGGTACTATTATGATATTTACAGGGCTCAGAAAGTTGGCCGTCCAATATGGAAAAGACATTCAGGAGCAGAGTGGGAAGTTTAATTAGCTGGTGTGTCCTTTTGCCTTTGGGGGTATCCAAGGGAAATGGAAATACCAGGAGCACAGCAGAGGGGTTGTGCTAGCACCCTCTTGATTTGACAATTGCTTTTAAAGGCCCTTGGGATTATCGGGTTCACTGGGACCATCTGGAGCTGGTGGGGCTGAGCCTGGGAGGTGAAGGGCCTCTGGGGGAGAGCCCTCCCCGGGGTCCTGGGGCCGTTGCAACTGTGCCACATGCAGACCTTGGAGGGCTCCTCGCTCTCAGCAGGCTCTGTACTGCATCAGGGAGATTCTGTGACAGGTGTGGCTGCCCTGCCAGGCACCTGCCCAGCCCGAGTATGGCTGTTGACAGAGCTGAGCTGTTCCCTGCACTCAGTTCCTGCTGTTTGTGTCCCTGATACCTGCAGTGCACTGGGGAGGAGTGCCTGCCGGGCAGGACAGCACTCCTCAGCTGCCTTTGGTGCCATCGGCATGCCGAGATGTCATTTTTGTCCCTCGTCCCTCCTGCAGGCTGCTGGCTTTAGGAGCAGGGCCCTTCTGTTTTCCAAAGGAGAGGTCAGCTCGCTCAGCAGCAGCAGCCCTTCAAGAGGAAAAGGCCAAGTAAATGTGCAGCATAAATGGGTCACAGTTGAGAGCTGAGGGAGAGATCAGCTGTGGCTTCAGGAGCAGAGATCACAGGGCTCTGTGTAGGTCAGGGTGGAGTGACATAGTTGCACGATCCCACTGGCTGCAGCTCTGTGATGCTGTGGAGATTACACATGTTCCAGCAGGCTAATGCCTCTGTGAATGCATAGGTCACTACTGCAAATATCAATAAACGCTCCTGACTTCATTTTTTTTTAGAGGGAAACACAAAAAGTGCTGTGCAGAAGGCTGTAAGAACGGGTTGGGTAGCTTGAAGAAATATGAGAGCCCACAATTTTTCTGAAGTGTGGTGTTCTGAAACACAAACACACGTGTAAACTATTCCTCCTTTTTTACATTTCCTTATAAAAACAAAAATATCACAGTGGTATAAACCCCACTATGCTCTAGAACAAGCAGCAAGCAGCCTTTGCACATTGAAAGATCTTTTGGTCTGCTCCTGCCCTGTGACTTTTGGAGAAGGTACCTATACCTCACATGCCAGAACTTCAGCAAATCTCTTTTGTTTTGGGGTTTTTTTTTTTGTGGTTTTTTTTTTTTTTTTTTTTTCAAGATTGCTGATTTGGGGAGAATCTCCTGAAAGGGGATTTCACTTGCCTTCCCTTTTCATGGCTGAAAGAGGAAGGTTTCTTCTTCATCTATTGGACACCACAGTTAATCTCTTTCAGTAATTCCATTCCTGTGAGAAAACCAAACACTTATCAGGGCACCAAAGTAGTATCAAAAGGAGCAGCAAGCAGCAACTACATGATTTGCAGCCCACATCCTGGCTAATGCACCTGTCCTGCAACATGCCTGCTGTATTTAACCCAGACTAATTATTACGTAAAGCCTACTTGAGCAAAGTCTATTTTTTATGGTGTTCATCACGGGTGTGAGCACAGTGTTGGATCTGGTACCAAATAACCCCAGGAGAGCACAGAACTCCTTCCCTGCACAGAGTTAATAGTCTGTAGCTCACCATTGCCCAGCTGACCATCAGTGCTGCATCCAGGGATAATCAGAGCCCCTCTCCAGTCTCCTCTGACCAAGGGGTTGGACATCACTGGTTCATCCCCACAGCCTCACTCTGGGATAGAGATAGGGAAACCAAACCATTGATTGTTAGTTAAGGGATGTACGTAAGAGCTAGAATGATATATTAGAAAATATTAAATACAAACCCTCAGATTTGTGCAGGGCAATTATCCCAATCTAGAGCATCCAGAAAATATCAGTTAATGCAGTATAGCTGAAAAGGCAAAGCAGGGATTATACCCATAATCAGGTTGTAATAGCCAGCTGCTAAAGATAGCACCTAGAAACCCCAGAGGATTGTGAGTCTCTCTGAAACACCCCTGTAGCAGTCCCTGGTACATTTTTAGAACAGGAGTATGACTCCAGCCCAGCAGCCTAGCCTAATTACAGGAGCACTGGGATTGAAGAGAAGCAACCCTGGCAAGGGAAGTGGCTTCCCTAGGGAAGACAGAGCATTCTCACCAAGCCTGCCACGTGGCTGGCAGCATGGTCAAAACAGGACGTTTCAGAGGATGGCTGGCCACTAGTGAGGGGAACAACCTGCCAAGCATTTGCTTCAGCCCCGTGAATCACCACTGAGTGAAGGTTTCAGGGCCAGGCTCAGGACAGGAGTCATCCCCTGTTCCCACATGAACAGGTAGAATTAGCACGGACCTGGAGAGGAGACCCTGTGGAGCATGTTTTCTACTAGGAAATAGTAAGTGAGTAACGATGATGGCAGTCATTGACAAGGCAACAGGTTAGGAAAAAACGACCAAAGATAGCAGTAGCTCCTCTGAGTAAGCACAGGATGGTGGAGCATTGCCCTGCAGCTGCCCGGGGGGAGGGCTGGGCTCAGACAGATGCTGCTGGTGACAACAGGAGGACCAGGAATCAATGCCATCAGAAGCAAACAAACATGAGGGGAACAAAGTACTATTTACAAGCAAAGAAGATATCAGCTGCAGGGTTGGCATGGGGTCTCAGTGCCACAGACAACAGAGGAGCGTGGAAGAACTGTCACTAAGGAAGTGTGGGTGTAGCTGACAGCAGATTGCCAGCAGATAGGAAATATTACCCCCTTCAGATCAAGGGGAGCATACACTCTCCAAGGGCAGAAATAATGCAGCTGCCTTGCTGATTTGCTGACAACAAAGCACAGCTTGTGCCCATGGGACTCAGTATGGCCCAAATTACTTTTTCTGGGAACAAGTCACCTGCAGAAGTGACATAACCACAAATGAATACACAGGGTTATTTTAATAGCAGTTTACCAAAACCAGCCACATTGGGCTAGCTTTTTAAAATCTCAACATGCTGCTAACATGTGTATCAAAGGACCTGGAGTGACATCACTGGCTGGGTGACAGATGCTTGCTCACATCCTCCCCAGTTCCACCACACCAGGGGACTCAGAGGGCACAGGATATGACTGTCCTGGGACAGCATCAGCATTCTTCAGTGAGCTTTCCATTGGGTCTTGCTAGCTGCATGGACTCAGGGAATTCTGCTCACACAAACAAAGGATGTGTTCCTCGTGTTGATGCCATGGTCTGATGCACCAAGAGCAGCTGCTTTCCTGAGAAGCAGGACAGTCACACTGCCACACTCCCCCGCTCCCTGCCTGCCCATCACTGCTCTTGTATCTGATTTAGCAGCTGTGCAGCTGCTGTGGAGCTGGATGACCAAGCTGGTTAGGCAGGAAACTGGGGGTTTTTTTGTGGATTTGTTTTCCATGGAATCAGATCACTGATCCAACTTTGCCTGCAGCCACCCAGACGCTAAACAAGGGTGACAGGGAAGAGTCTGGTGAGTGTGGCCTGAGATACAGGAAGATGTGACTGACTGACGCTGAGGTTCAAGTCCCTTGTCACCACTTTGTCATACTTTTCCCTTTAGACTCCACCTCCACCTTGCTTGGGTGCAATCCTTCACAAGGAATGCCATCCATCTGGAAACAGCACTGTTGATTTTCTGCCCCTCCTTCTTTGATAACCCAGCCAGACTGGTCACACGGCAGCACCTCAGGAGATATTTACAGACCGTGGCAGCAGGTGAAAAACTGTGAATGCAGTGATGTCCAAAAAGGGAAGGGGCAGCTGGGGTCATTCATTAAAAAAGAGCAGGGTTGGCTAGCTTAAGAACCAATAAATAATTTCATGATACAGATCATCTGAGCACCTACTGGTGCTTAACAGTCTTGTCGGGAGGTACAAGGTTCAATTATGGCCTGGAAATAATTTCAATCCATTTGTAACACGACATGATTTGAGTCACTGGTGTAATGCAAATGGGCTAAGGTGTCAATGGACAAAGGTGCTCAGAACATCACCATCCTTTTCCAAAAGCATCCTACCTGGCTTCGAAAAAGATCCAGAAAAACACTGATGCAAATCATATCTTCCAGCAGTACATCTTCATTTATTTAGTGGTTTTCTGATGATGAGCACAGTTTCCAGAACAAGTAAAACTCATGCTGTTATGGAATAGGATACACTGCCTACAGTGTATTGACTTTTATAAGTAAAATGTTTGACTACAAATCTGCTACCAGGAGAGACCATTCTAAGTGCTTGAAGTACCTAGACTTTTTTTCCTGCTTTCACCAAGCAGTGATACCTTCCAAACTAGTTATCATCATACTGATTTACTCAAGGATCCAGTATATTTGAGATGAGGGTTAGTTCTAACTTACTGTGTTGCTGCATCTTTCTTCCTGTGGAGTTTATAAATATTCTGCCCCTCTCAGGCTCTACCTGTAACACAGAAAGAGGTTTACTGGCAGCAGGCACAGCCCAGCAGCAGCGGCTGAAGCTGATGTTATTACTGACTGCAGTTACCGGTTGCATTTTGACTGGGGCCCAACAGCTCTGATTAAAGCAAGGACTTTAACTGCTCTTGCTTGAGCAACTTCAACCTGCACCTAAATTTGCTCAAGTTTCAAGGAAATTTTATTTACAGCATGTGTTCCAAACTAACCCTTTATTTTCTACTTTAGTCCCTCCCAAAGGGGCAGGGATGCATTACTTGAGAATGGGGATGAAACAAGGCAGTGCTGTGATTGATCCCTGATGCAGTTTCAGGAATGCCAGAAGACTCGGATCAGCTGACGTAGCAGGTAATTTCTTTCCCAGAGCCTGAGGACTGATGATAATGATTTCTACTCTTGCAATCTTCCCCAGTTAGCATTTCTATTTACTGCCATAGCTGCAGGATTACAAAACTCAGGGAATCCTTTTCATCCACATATTCCCCTTGGCAGGGGTAAATGAAGTGAGCAATACCAGATATCTTTTTTCCCTCTGTCATCCTTTTATGAAGAAAGAACCCAATCTCTTCTTGGCCACTAAGAGCTGGATCTGATGGACAGAAAATAACTGTTAGATGAGCTTGGAGCCAGGTTTCTGGTTTGCAATGTTTTTGAAATGTAACTTTTCCATATCACCAAATGACGGCAGTTGCTAACAGGCACATCTTGAGCTGCAGCACAACTTTCCTTCCATTAACCTCACCAGCTGCCACCTTCCTCCCTGGGGGAGCATCTGGTGTTTTCCAAAATAGATTCCTCACAGAGGCAGCATTTACATTTCCCATTAACCTTTCACAAGAAGCCCAGTTTGGTCTGAAACTGGTGTTGCAAACTCAGCCAGCATCAGTTCAGTCACATCACACCTGCAGTAATGCCCACTTGCTTTCTTCCAGGGTGAGGATCAAGTGCTCCAAGACCTACAGCTCTGCTGGAAAGTCTCAAAATCAAAAATTTCCTTCATTTGTCATAAAATCGTAGAATGGTTTGGGTTGGGACCTTAAGAATCACCTCATTCCCACTCCCTGCCATGGGCAGGGACAACTTCCACTATCCCAGATTGCTCCAAGGCCTGTCCAGCCTGGCCTTGGACACTGCCAGGGATCCAGGGGCAGCCACAGATTCTCTGGGCATCCTGTGCTGGGGCCTCCCCACCCTCACAGTAATATCTAATCTAAATGTATTCTCTTTCAGTTCAAAGCCATTTTCCCTTCTCACTACATACCCTTGTAAAAAGTCTCTGACACAAAAGGCTAACAGGGACAGCTCTTTATTTAGACCCAAAATAAAGCACAGTGAATTACAAGACACCAGAGCACTCTGGAGGTGGTTTAAAGCATTTTTCTTTCTGACTGGTGTTATGTAATAAATCCAAGTTATTAATTAATAGCTAGGTCTGGTGCCAAGAGAAATCATCACATTCACTGCAATGACAATCTGTAAAGAATGCATTTAAAATACAAGTGAACATTAATATTAAAATAAAACATATATGAGATATCAACTCTTTTTGAATAAATAGATATTCTCCTCATGTTTAGCCTTTCAGAAAAGCCTGAAATGCAAATCAAGTAATCAGTCACAGAAGCATTAACTTCATCTTTTCTCATTGCTCCATCTGAGCATCTGTATAGGGATTTTGTAACAATGCAGCAAAACACATTGAAGAAGGAGTTATTTATTTATTTATTTTTAAAACTAACACTGTAAAGACAAAAAAAATTGAAGCAATGCAACACTGGATATTAGGAAAGGCTCAACAAAGGGCGCAAGAAACCAAACCAATGTAAATGTATACATTACATATATGCTTACAATCTTTTCATATTCAAGACTAACCAACAGTTTTTTTAAGAAAGGAAGCATTACCCTGGACATAAAAGGGAGGGGGTTTTTCTGCAACATTAAGCACAATTGTTGTACTAGGTTCTGGGCCATTAATTTTGAGTTAATTAGGCATATGTACAAACTGCAGTCAAAGTAGTCACTTAAAAGTTCACCTCCTGGAGAAGAGCTTGCCATATTTTCACAGCCAGTGTGGTGTGGTGATGGAGCAGCCCCAGCAGCACAGGCCCCTTTCCTCCTGGCCTGGAGCAGCCTCAGGTTATCAAAAAGATTTTCTCTCTACTCAACCGGCTGTTACTGGCCAACATTGGCTTTCCAGCTCTGCAGCTTTGTGGGTTTACCTCCAGAAAGGTAATTGCTGAGAAGTTGTGCTTGAAAATTGGTGACTATGTATAATAATTACAGTCTGGGGAAAAGGTGAGTGACATGAAGATCTGTCAGCTTCCCAGGTGCCCAGTCACCTGTGTGGACATGTGGGAAATGGAGATGAGAAACCTCATTTTGGGACACATACAAAGAAATAAGAAAATACACTCTGGCTTTGACTTGGCTTTGCCCTACAACAAGGCTGGCATGCTTTTGTTACAAAAAGAGAAGTTACTGCTGTATCTTTCTTGCTTCTCAATCTAAAATGAGGCCTTTGAAACAGAGTATAGGATTTTGCTAAAAAGAGATGGTTGATATAAAGACTGGCATTTATAAACATCAGAATAACGGTATTTTCTATCCAAAAGCCTCTCAGTCCCTTAGTTTGGGAAAATATGAAGCAATTCAATGAGTGTCTTGAATTACTGGGGAAAAAAAAAAGGGTTTAATTCTTTCCACAATTCCACTAAATATTTTTTCATCCTCAAGAATTTGCTGGAATAGTTAATGTGGAATAGAATAAGCCAGAGTACTCAGCCCGGGATAGAATTATTCAGGTGCTGGTACCCAGCTGTCTTTTCCTTAGTTTAGCCTATTCAGGGAAATACATTAAGCTAAAATGGACTTTCATAGGGAGAAAGGTTCCAGGAACACAAACATTCAGAAATCACTTTGAATCTTGGACAAACCCAAGCTAACTCCAAAGCAATTTCCTAACACTAGATCTTATTTTATTGCCATACCTTACTGGGAGGAGGTGGAAAATAGAGAGACGTATGAAATTCCCAGGTGACATCAGAACAGCTTTCAAAAGCAGTTTTAGCTTCCCTGTGGTCCTGCTGCCTTCAGCAGCCAGCGCTTAAGAGAAATCCCATTACCACAGTGGACAACTTTCTTTTTCAGAGATTTGTTTCTCACAGAAAAGCCCATGGGAACAGGACGATAAGCAGAAATCCCCAAATTGTGAAATCAGACACATGTTCATCTCCACGCTGCTCTGGGAGCTGGTAGAGGGTCTGTCTTAAAAGGGGTTTCACACCTTGTTCCCCAACAGCCAGTTTTGACAAGGTTTAATATTTAAAGCCAAGCAAAAAAGGTGACAGAGGGGGCCTGTTTATAATTTTGCAAATAGTGCAGAGGAGTTTTAAAAAAATCAGCAAAACAAACCTGCCCTGCTTCACACAATATGGGAAGTGTCTGGCACCCAACTGCATCTGCTGGGAGGCAGATCTAAAACAAACAAGAAGGAACACATCCTTGCACACTCTGTAATTACACTCTGGATCATCCGGAGGTCTAAAGTATCAACAGCTTTAAGATATGACTCGCTAGATTAAAAAAAAAAAAAAAAAAAAAAAAAAAAAAAAAAAAAAAAAAAAAAAAAAAAAAAAAAAACAAAACAAAAAAAAAAAAAACACACACAAAAAAACCTCCCCCCAGAAAAACAAACAACCCACCACAATGAATTAGGCTGAGTGATTACTAGAGCTGATGGCCTGCTTGCAACAAATCTCCAAGCAGTGGTTTGCTGCCACAGCACAAAGAGAGAGGGATCATCTTGTTTTTGCTCCCTTCAGCTATGCTGAGGAAGACAAGGAGCAGTGATTTATGCCACTGTGCAAAGCCCCCCTAAGAGTTACAGGGATCAATTGACATGTAGATCTAGGAACAGGCTAAAGCAAAGCTGAAAATCTTCTCAAGACTTTTGTTGTAACCAGGAAATAGGAGCTTCATATTTTCTCTCTCTCTCCTGTACACTTTCATAAGCAGACAGAGCTGGTGGTGCCAGTTGCTGAATTCTGCAGCTAAGGAAGGGGCAAAAATGCAGCCATCCACAAAGAATAAAAAAAACCCAGTGTGATTAAAAGTTATTTCTGAATTATCACTGCAGGACTCCAGGACAAGCTTATTTAACATCACAGACAAGGACATGCACTCTAACATGAAAGTACTTGCCCAGCTTTATGTCAGGGATGTGTTTCTATGTTATGGCAACATTGCTTGCACATGCAGGGCTTGAAGAGCACAGTGAGGCACTTTAGAAAGAAGCAAACCCAGCAGTATGCTCCAAAAATGCAGTCTGAAAACCATGCACTATTGTCAGAGACTGGAATGCAGTCCCACAGCAGCGTAGCTGGGGACTTCCCGTCTATATTTAGGGTGTTGTAACGCTTGCCCACACATCCTCACCCACAGCAGGATGCCAGCGCTGGCATTCCTGGCACAGAAAGGGAGGCAGGCTCCTGCATCTCCTTCTACGACGGTGTCGCAAGTATCAGAAGTATCAGTGTTGGGCTGGTGTGAGAACGCATGCCAGGGCTTGGTGGCAAAGCTGTCCATCACTACCACCTACTTATGTGGTTGAGAGGAAGGTTCAGGAGTGACTCAGAACTGTCACACACTTGCAGACACACGGTGTTAATCTGCAGGCGCTGTTCCCGCAGGAGCTGTTTGCACTGCTCCGTCGGCCTGATCCGCCGGGTGGGCTCTGATAACCTCTGGTGCTGAGAGCTACACCAGGGTGCTTAACAAGTGCTTATACTTCACCTGCACGTTCCCCCAGGCATTGAGGGGTTATATACACTGCGGTACCTGTGCACATTCCCACGCTTCCAGCCAACAGGAGCAGGGACTCACATCCAGTCCCCATCATCACACACTTGTAGAAAGGTGCACCCTTCACTGCTCACACATCATTCTGCACAAAGCCAAAAGGAACGTTTGGTTTAAAAATAGAAACCTGATGCTCCCTGCTTGTTTGATTTGCTGTTCACATAAGCCAGCCCAAAAAGTGGAGGTGCCGTCTTTGTTTTCCCTCTGTTGATTTAAGGCTTACTCAAAAAATTGTCAGAGAGCACAAGGCTTATTTTTAGTGAAGCCCCACTCAGCACACTTAGACTCAGCACCCCTGCACACATTGCTCATTATGCCACTTCTTAATACTTTCCATATCAGTCACTGCTGCACCCCAGGATACACATATTGAGATTTGCCTTTCCCTTTCGATTCACTGGGAGATGTCATTGTGAACAGCTGTGGTGTCAGCGTGGTGGCACTGACACATCTTCATGACACAGCCTCCTGTACGGACAGAGCAGTAAAAGCAGGGCAGTGACGAAATAACTTCTTCCTGCTACCAGAGCAGTGGCAGAAAACAATCAAGACATGCTAATTAACTGGCTATTTAGTAATGTGCTGTAGAGAGATTATTCGACAAGGTTTGGGCAAGGAAAAAATGGAAAGTGAGAGTTTAAGACATAGAACCAGATGTAAATCAAAAGCACATTGCACTTGGTCAGCATTTCTAACTTCTCTGGTGTCCTTTCTGCTTTGTGGGAATTATAAGTTACTGGAGCTATTGTTTAAAATAAAACTAATTCAATTTTCTTTTAAAAACATATCAATAGCATTTGTGGTTGCAGAGCAAAGGCTGAAATGTGACTTCCAAAAGCACAAAAGACTACAAGGCTCGTAACTCCCACTTTCCTTCCCCAAACCAAATCCCTTTTTCTTATTATTTAAGAAATCTTAGCTTTATAATTCTTATTGAGTGTTTAGGACTAACATAAAATGGTACAATGTCATTGCCTCTGTCTGGAGCCCTTATTGCTGCCGCACAGAGCATCTGCCGGAGAGTGATAGAGTCACCACCTGGAACATTTAAAAATCATTATTTAGACCTAGCTCCAGAGGGAGGGAGCCAGACTTCTGGCAGCATCTTCTTAAAATAGCAACAAGTTTTACTCGGTTTATAAATCTAAATACCATGAATGGTCATAACCCCGCAGCCAGGGGTGGGATCCCTCTTTGATGTATGAACCTTGTGTTTCAGACTGCAAGAATCAAATGAAACTGCCAAAATACAGGCACACCATGGAAAAATCTAGACAGACAACAGAGGGGATGGAACTGTGCATAGACCCAGAAACAGGCACTGAAACATTTGTTCTGGATCACCACACAACACTTACCAGAGCGTGAGCACCAGGGCTGAAAGAGCCCCTGGTTTCCGTCACTGTCCCTGATGTCCCTGGGGATGGACATGTGCCAGCCCTACCACCGGCTGCGGGGACAGCAGTTCCCAGGGGCACAAGGAGAAGGAGGAGCAGCACACACTGCTACAAGAGCAAGCAGGAATTGCCTCGATGATGGCAAAGGAGGGATTGCTCAATTAACACAGAAACTAAACAGGCTGCTGAGTTTGCCATCTCTTCAGAGAGCCTCACAAAGCCTGTGCATCCCTCGCAGCAACACATTGTACTTAATTTCAGTGCAATCAGTGTGAAGTCCCAACAATGAGGGTATGGGGGTGGTTTTGTCTGGTTTTTTTTTTCGGTTCTTTGTTGTTGTTTCTGGATTTTTAGTTTCTTGGTGGGTTTTTTGGGGGGTTCTTTTGGTGCAATTCTAAATGTTTTTAGGGTCTGAAGGCTTTTAGGGGTTTTGGAGTATTGGTTTGGTGGTTTTTGTTACCACAAGCCGGATACAAATAACATTACTCACATTTAGCAGCACATTATTCTCACTTCCAGAGATAACCTCTGGAGTTGGACAGGGAGACATTACAAATGCTGAGTCAATTCCCAGGGCAAAGGCTGCTCTTTCCTGAAGTAGTTATTTCCTACTATCCAGCCCTCACACCTGCATCTGTGTGGATTTAGGATCTGAGCACACAGATGTCACTGACCTAAACATGTTGGGCCCACATCTCTTTTTGATCACATATCTTTCTTCCATGTTGATGACAAGGCAATGAAAATTTGGATAAAGGAAAAATAAAGTCCAAGCAGAACCCAGAACTCAAACATATTACGTAAGAGTCCCTGAAACAGCACACTTTTAATCAAGGGCTGTAGTTTAACTCTAAACCTGGTTGCATCTTTGTAAATGCAAGAGGCAGACAATAACTAAGCATTATAAGATATATTTATATTTTCTATCTAAACATTTCAAGAGACAGAAAGAGGATTGGATAGGACTGGGTGCACAAAAAGTCAATGTACAACAACATTGTTTATAAATAAATTCTCTGAGTAATGATACAAACAACTTTTCTAACACAAAGCTTAAATTCTTGTGATATTTTCCTTAAACACTTTAAGAAGTTTTGATTATTCTTTCAGAGAAACTGCCAGTGTCACTTACAAATATCTGAGATAGTTTAGGCAACCACTATGAGAAAGGTCTCCAATGCTGATTTGCTCTTTGCTCCTGGGCTCTGCAGGGGAATCGTTTCATGGATGAATTTCAAAGTGATTGACAAGTTTGAGAGCAGCTGAAAGAGCTTGTTCCTGTGGGACATGCAAACAGCAGTGCTGCAAGCCACTGTACTCCAAGGTAAAAAGATATTTCCAGCACCAGCCATCCCCTACTCAATGGAAACGTAGGTTTTGTTTTGGGTGCTCTGGCAGTGTCCTGAAACCACAGAAGGCCTCTGCCTGTGTAAAGTGAACAATTGAGTCCCTTTGATATGTGCAAAATTTTGCACTTTTGCATTTAAACATAAGGTAGAACCCGCATCTCTTCTTGCCAGCCAGCCCCGATTGCTGACAGGGGTTGCAGTTCCTTTCCTGCATCACTGGAGATTGATTGCTCGTACATCAGAGATTACTGCAAAGTCCAGACCAGACCATTCTTGTTTGGGGAGAAAATGAGAAAGTACAAAAGGTGACTGTGGGTTATGTTTATAGACGTTCTGTGCAACAGCAAAGCCGTACAGAAACTAGAGAATGCACAAGGGCACCAAAGAATACCAGTTCCATGCGGATTTCATATGTCACCTACCTGTGAATGATCTGCACAGGGAGGGGGGGTGTGAGCTGGCCACAGCCCTGTCCAAACTAGGACAGCAGCATGCATTTAAAGTGCCTCTGGAAATCAAAGCAGTACTTCAATTCTAGATGGAAGACTAAGCCACGGTTTACAAGCAACTGTAATTCAAGAATTTCTTTTTCATGCCCAGTTTTATAGCCATGATTATTACTTCTTTTCTTTTCTTTTCTTTTCTTTTCTTTTCTTTTCTTTTCTTTTCTTTTCTTTTCTTTTCTTTTCTTTTCTTTTCTTTTCTTTTCTTTTCTTTTCTTTTCTTTTCTTTTCTTTTCTTTTTTCTTTTCTTTTCTTCTCTTCTCTTCTCTTCTCTTCTCTTCTCTTCTCTTCTCTTCTCTTCTCTTCTCTTCTCTTCTCTTCTCTTCTCTTCTCTTGTCTTTTTTCTTTTCTTTTCTTTTCTTTTCTTTTCTTTTCTTTTCTTTTCTTTTCTTTTCTTTTCTTTTCTTTTCTTTTCTTTTCTTTTCTTTTCTTTTCTTTGTAACAGATGTACCTTTTACACACCAATGCAATATCTGGGTAACACACAATACTCTGTATAACACACAATGCTCTGTATTTCTCAGGGAGGAAATCCTGACAGCTAGGCACTACCTTTGTGCAACCTGCCCTTCCTTCCTCCTCTGTATAGTGCAGAAAGTACAGGGGATGTCTTCTGCCATGAGCTGTATATCAAACAGCACAGATCCCTTCTTACTCATTTCCTCAGATGGTTCAAATTAATTTACACTGTTCACAAATAGATACACCGTGTTGTCAGACACAATTTAATGGCATAAAATAGATGTTACCTTATCTCTCTCCTGGCCCTATGCCCTTCTCTTTGTGCTTAGTGCACAAAGAGTAAATATGTGCATTAAATGCGATATTTTGTCTGGTTTTGAGAGTCTGCTTCTTCTAGAAAAGTAGCTCCAAATGTTTGTACTGAATCCCTTGAAATAATTCATTTTGCAGCAGGATCAGTAGATTCTCACTATTGATTTCAAAGAAGTTTAAATAAAAACAGTAGAAGCAATATTTTGAACCATATACATCTTATTTTTCCAACAGAAACAGTAACTCTTGATACTGCTGCTAATGCTTTATCCACCCATCATGACTCTTGATACAGTCTTTGACTGGGATTAAAAAGGCTTGGAAAATGCAGGGGAGGGAATGGAAAAAACCCTGGAGCTGCTGGCTTGGGATCTATCTGAAATGCATTGATGGATAAAGATAGCACACAGGAACAGAGTTGCAACAAAACTGCCAGCAAGGTGACTCTAAGTAAAAGAATACTGAAATTGGCTCTTCCACATCAAGCTCATTTCAAAGGAGGCAAATCCTAACCTCGTGTTGTACTGAGGTTTCTCCACAGAGTTACAAGTTGTTTTTAAGATGAAAAGAGAATCTTTTCTGTAGACAGAAATGCCAGTAACTCTGAAAGCAGGTTTCAGTTTGTACTTATGTTCAGTTTTTCAAATGTTACACATTTGCACGGAGAGGTGTACCCTTTCAGTATATGCCAGCAGTGAACCATTTGTAAGCAGTAAAGTCCAACTCTTTAGCTATAACCCATATGCCACCGAGCGTCTGCTGTTTGCCCATTTCTTCCATGTTTGGAAACCCTTACTGGCCTTGTAGCCGCTTTCGGTAGCTGGAAGAGGACATCATCCACACAGATTCCATATAAATTTACACCTTCCCACGTCTCTGTTTTTCTGACCTGCATGCACATTTCTCAAGTATTGGTGCAAGATGCTTCTCAGCAAATGAAAGCATCTCTGCCCAAATAGAAAATCTCTTCCTGACTGGAGGTCACATTGTTGTACAGCAGTGAGGGCCTGGCCAGTGCCAGGGGTGATTTATTACTGGCTGTTGATTCTGACCTGATAACACTATTTGTGTTGGTAGGTGCTCAGGTGTCAGGATTAGGGCAAGACACCGAAGAAGGAACACAGTGTTCTGCTCCTATTTATGTTTCTTGTTGTAGCTCCCTCAGAGACTAACATTATTAACTTCCCCTGTCAGACAAGTGACATACAATTTCAAGTCACTTATACCCATCTCTTACACTTGTTATATGAGCTTAAAGTCTGATGGAAAACTGAGGTATAAAGGTAGCAATGTGTAATACACACATTTACATCCAAGTAGATGCGTGTGGGTGGCTCCTGTCAGAATTTAGGACCTCAAGCCATCAGCAGAACATTAGGAAAAGTTACAGTGACTCAGTGACATTTGTTAGACCTAAGCACTTCTTTTCTGGAATTTTTGAGTGACACAGAAGAGAAACCTGGCACTTTGGGAAAGGGGCACTCACACTTTACAAGGCAGGGTGGCCTCTAGACCTGTGCTGCAGAGCCCCAGCTTTTCAAAAACACCCCTAAAAGGAACTCTGCCGGGGCTAGTGGCATTTTGGACACATGCAAGGGTGAAGCAGGAAGAGATCTCCAGAGAAAAGCCTGTAAAGCACTTGTTGCCAGGCTGGGACAGCATCTGCTGCCCATGATGTTGGCTATGAAGCACCAAGCAACCAAAGTCTCAACACCAATATATTGACCATGGTGCACACACAGCCTGCAGGCAGGAGACGAACCAGGCAACAGGCTCAGGCTGCTGCCACACGTAGATAACAGACCCACTCAGTCAGAGGCTGACATTTTTACAGAGCTGCTTTCCAGAGCCCAGGCGTGCTCCAAGCACAGAATAGTTTCCGTTGTTTCCCTTTTCACACACACTCAGTTTTTCAAACCATTCACATTTGGCAAAAAAGCTTCATGCCTGGCCCCTGCTAGAAGGTCAGTTTGTTTTGCAACATGAACCAAACTCCTTCATTTGTTAAAGATCTGGGGCAGCAAATGAATCTCCTTTCATATCCCATGTTTTTTTACTTCATCATTGTCACTAAATTTGTACACACATTTCCTTTTAAAGTGTATAGTTCATTTTTTAAAAGAGATTTTGACAGACTGATTATTTTCTCCTAGTAATTCAAATATGTAACAGGGAAATTAGGTCTCTCATTGTTACATAGCTTTTTTTTTTTTTTTTTTTTTTTTAGCAAAACCTATTTTGGTCCTGTACTTTTTGTGCCATTGTCAGATTTTTTATGTGTGCACAGTGACATTTGCATAATTTCCATGAGGGAGACTGAAACCTTTCAGGGAAACACAATGCAAAGTCCAGGAAGAGAACTTTTCATAGAGGAGGAAAGGAAACAACAGTGTCAAGGAAACAAAAGTGCCAAGGTTAACTGGGCAAGTGCTTTCCACTGTGCCCCACAGGGCTGGCTCCTGGCTCTGGCTGCTTCATCCTGACACAGACCCTTGTAACCCTACATTTTCACCAAACTGGTGTGTTTTGGACAAGTTCTTGTTAAGAAAACTTCCCTGTTCTGACCATCCAGGAGCCACCCTGACAGTCACACCTGCACCACCTGAGCTGGGACAGAGGACCCTTCCCAGCTACATCCCCCACACTCACACAGACACACCAGGTTTCCTCACTGTGGCTTGGCCCCAGGCTCCCCAGAGCAGCATCTCAGACATCCAGATTCTTAAAGTAGTTTAATTTTGGAGTAATAAAAATAAGTGATAAATCAACAGCTTAAGCTGATGTCTCTGAGAAGGCGCCCCAAGCAAATGATGTCCTGGGCTTTTATATCCTCACAATCCACAGGAGGCCGTCTGGAGACGTCAGCTCCTAGTGTCCCTAAGTGTCCCTCACCTGGCTGTGCCACAGGTCCCCAGGCCATTTTTTATCCAAAGAGTCAGCAATTCAAGGCCTCCTGGGACTCCTGCTTCCCTGAACCACCTGCACTGAATATATTGCTCAGCACAACAAATGCAACAGCCACGATGCCAGGAGGACTTGGCTGTCATGACAGAACTGATGAACCCCTCTGCACAGACCATCATTTTCCAGCCCTCCCCCTGCTCTCAGCCAGCTTGCCCAGCTGGGCTCCAGCACTCATCAGGCCCTTCCATTTTAACTCATTGAAAGGACAGAAAATGGTCCAAAAATATGATTTTACTATGCTTTATATTTTGTAAGAAAGATAAAATAGCTCAGTTACAGCTCAGAACTTGTTCAAGGATGGGGCAGGACTGCCCAGCCAAGAGCAAGCAGAGAAAAAGGGCATAGGAAAGAAGAGGTAGGGCAGGGATGAAGAAAAGTCAGCAAAACAAGCTGCTGCAATGGCCAGACTGTAAACAACGCTGAACACCTCAAAAATTTCATCCTGGCCAACAAGATATACCCCGGTAGGAACATGAAGAATAACAAGGGAATGTAAGAAATAGACTTAGTGGACTAACAACAGTCATCTTAAACATCTCATGTGTACAATGATATGATCTTGTATCATAAGCTAGCACCTTAGCAAATGGAATAATAATTCATAATTATTATATATATTGATAATTTATTGCATGGTCTCTACAAACATTATGCATGTTTGATCATTTTGTCATTCAGTTTCCATTTCCCACAGACCCCATTTGCTGTTCTCACCAAACTGCCTTCTCTTGAAGTCATTAGTATTTCTCTTGAAGTCATTAGTATTTAAAAAATGACTGCAATGGCAATGACATTTCAGTGAGAGGCACCACCACTGTGCAGTATTTCCAGTCATCCCAGTTACACAGAAATGCAAAGCCAGGAGCAATAAAAATAAAGTGGTTGGACATTTTAAAAACAGTACCTTCATATATGCAACCTGTACCTCCAAGTCCACTCATCTAAAGTCAAACTCTTACATGACCAAGTTACCCAACATGTGCAGTAGCTCAGAAATCTAGAGCTGGAGAAAGATCAGGAGCTAGAAAGATGCTAGGAAAGAAGGTTAGGACAATATTTCTCTAAAATTACCAGCAAAGTTGGTGAACTGTAGTTTGTTTTACAGTTAACAGTCACATGGAAATGTAGAACACAACAGGAAATTTTCATCTTGTGGCTCAGAAAAGCATTAATGGAAATAAATAAAATAATTCTGTCAATATAGAAGAGAAAATTATCCCAGAATTATTCAACATTACTATTTTTACCACTCCTTCCTTATAGCTATTCACCACAACATAGGTGAGAAATGTGACCAGAGACTAAAATACTTCAATTCCAAAATAAACCTCAATATTTTTGACTCTGTTTGCATACCTTTTTGTTTCCTCATTAGAGAAACTCTTTTTTTTTTTTTTTTTTTTTTTTCCTCTTTTAGCCTCAAATGAATTTTAAATGCAGGAAGGCATTATGTTAATGTAGGAAAACGCCCTTATAACCTTCATAGTCACTTGACATTTCTTACATCACTGTACAGTCTTCATTTACTTTTCATAATTATTAGAGCTATGTTGCACAGCTGCAGAGTAAACCTCATTTATTTTGTGTTTTAGAAGGAATGATGCTTTTTCCACTATCATGTTTCAAATTAATTCCCCATATGTTCTCCATCTCTTCATCTTTTGGTACAGGCCAAAGACTTCAATCTTCTCAGTAATCTAGATTTATTAAAAATAAAGAGCAATAGTGAAAAAAGTGACAGAGAACAAGAGAAAGTTCACAAACCCACAGTGGGCTAACCCTTTGACAGTCACAGGGGAATGGCACTGGCACCACCAACTAAAATTAAAAGGTATTGCACATTTCAGCCAACCAGCTCTGACAGTTGGCAAGACTTCGGAAGAAAACTTTTTCTTCTTCAGAAAATCCATGCCTAAACAAAATACTGAAATGTTTGTCTTCTTGTTTACAACATTATATCTTTTTAAAAAACACCCCTTGCCCTACAAACAAGGAGCTCAAGCATTTACAATAATATTACGTGCATAGAACATGAATAGTTTAAAATTGGGTTAAAAAGGTCTGGCTTGCAGTGCTTAATGGATGATGGAAAATAATGCAGTCAACTAAGAAACATTATACTGCACTAGAGAGATGTTCTAATCTATTCTTAACTCACTTTTATCAATAATCCCCAATGCTGGCTTCTGGCCATCCCAGATGAATAATTTAGAGCCAGGAAAAAACAGAGATCTGGACAGACATCATCTACATCTGTAATTCATCTGCCTTGCTATATTAAGTTATTCACCTGTTAAAATCCAATTTCCTACTATATAGTTAAATATGCTTAAAGGTTACACAGCTAAAAATAGCACTGCCTGCAGTATTTTCTATACTGTAGAATACATAAATTATCCTTGTCAGTGTGTTACTATAAAAAGGCATTGGCTTCTCTCTCTAGAAGAAAGCATTTCAAAGATGTCAGAGGTTGCATTTTGGTCAAATAGCTTTGCAACATATATAAAAGTGTGTAGGTAAAGTCTCTAAAGATACTTAACTATTGCCATCAAATTGGCAAAAAAAGCTACCAGGGTTCTCATACAGAATAGTAGCACATGCCCAAAACTAGAAAAATTGTGACGTTTTGGTTTTGGAGGTTTTTTTCCTTAAAGGATTTTTTGTTTGTTTTTTTGTTGTTTTTTTTTTTGCAAGTGCTATATGGCTGAACCAACTTCAACCTGCAATTTTTTTTTTTTTCTGCAAAGCCACTGCCCAAACATGCTCCTTCTTGGAGAAATCTCCACTACAAGCCCTCTTGAGCAAGAAGCAATGTGGCTTTATTCCACCTTGAGCCCATGAATAAAACCATATGCATCACAGCCTCTGCATTGTGGTTGCTACAGCCCTGGTAGGGATTTTTGGAATATTTATTGCTTGGCATTATACACAAGATGGAAAAAAATGCTCTGTGACTCTTGGGATCCTGAGATGACTTTCACTGGCCTAAAAGTGACATAGGTTTCCATGTGAGTTATGGATCTGGAAACCTGATCGGAAGAGAGAACTCTACAGCCTCCATCTCCAGTAGCCAGAACATCAGACTTTGGTGTCACTCAGGAAGGCTTCACTAGAAACGAATGAAGCTGTCTACATACAGCCATTGTCTTGCAGCTTCCTCCTCCTAAAGAAAATGCAGCAGAAAAGCCAGTTTGTGGCAGAATGCTAGTTCCATTAAATACTAAGCATGCAGGTAGTAAATTCTAGCCCATAAATCAAGTTATCCAAGGGTCAAAAAAAACCAATGGAAAATTGTAGTTTTAATGTCAGCACTATGCCAAGTATTGTCAGAAATAGAGAAAGTTTCTGCTCCAAGCAGATGGAAATGATTCTATTGTTCAGAGATAAAGCAGAGCTCCCACCCAGGCCCTGACTGCAGAATTACATCTCCCTGTCTGAGTCCAGCCTTTCAACCACCTTTCATGCAAAGCAGCTTTCAGGAAGAAAGTCTGATACTGCAGCTATTTTTACTTTTGCTCCTTATTTCTCTTGTCCAAAGATGCAAATGCAAGGATGACTGGTTCCCTGAAAAACCAAGAGACTTCCTTTGACAAACAGGATGTTGGGTTTTCTATGGAGTCACACACAGACACCTGTTCTCTTTATGGCTGGATAAACATCCTCAGCTCCCCGCGGATCCTTTCACACACTGTGCACATAAAGCATCTTGCTCTGGCCATGTTCCTGGCTGGCTACAGTGGGAGCAGCCAGGGTGTCGCTCAGCCTGCCCACGTAGGCAGCAGGGTGCAGTAACCACTCCTTATCTTGTTTACAGAGCTGAGACAGACAAGCGTAAAGACGAACATGCCAATCCATTCACAAACATTACAAAGAAATACTCAAGTTTTCCTTTCAGCAGAGCAAATATTGGGAAGTGAGCTGACAAAACATGAGGTTAGCTGGCATCCTGGTCTACAGAATGACTTATATTTACCTTCTCTTGCCTTATCTCCCTTGAATAACTTGCGTTTGGGATGTAAGCATACATTCATGTTTGTCTTTCCAAATATAGGATCATGACCAGAGTAATCCTCTGCTGGAGTGAAATTCCACTCAAGTCAGTGGAATCCAACCATGTTCCAACATGTGGTCTGGGTTGGCTTTTGTTTTGACTCTTTAGATGACATCCTTAAGCAGGGCTTTTGTTGCACTGAGTTCAGCACTGACCACAGTACCATTCAGACACAGGGTGTAGGCATGCCAGCCTCTGCCTCCAGCAGGAGACTTTGGGATGCCAAGCTCATGAGGAGCAGTGTCCACTTCTCCTCACTCTTGTGGTCCCTGCCCTTCACTGGTTTTCTTTGTCATAGCTCCATTTCTCTCCACTTCCCCAGATTCGTACGGGCCTTCAGTTGCTCACATGCCCCTTTCCCCTCAAATCTTCCCAAGGACCAGACAATTCTGCAGGCCAAGCCTTGGCTGCCTTTCTCCAAGGAAATTTAATTGCAACACATCAGCAGAATCAGAGAAACACGAGATACTCAGCTGGAGTCAAAGACAAAGTTTATACATTGCAGCGAGGGCACTGCCCTTGGGGCAGGAGGTTCCCCCAGCAGCAGAGGTGTGTGAGCTCTCACCAACTCAAAGTTGGCTCTAAGCAAGCAAAAGTGCAAACTATTCCCTTTTAAATCAAAGCATGTGACAGTTCACAATCTTGAAGAAACCTACGCTGGCTTAGGGTTCTGTGTAGGAAAACAAAACTGGCTTCATAAGCTTAAAGACTTTAAACCTTGTGAACTCAGGTGCTGCAGTCAACGTTTGACTCTGAGTCATTTGACTCTGAAGCTTGAATGGTAAAGAAGTAGCATAGTTATGGACATGAAACTTTGAGGCTTTGCACGTATCTGATTTATGAGCTAAAGCAAATTAAATAAAATGAATATTTT
Source organism: Aegithalos caudatus (assembly GCA_013389925.1). Lineage (NCBI taxonomy): Eukaryota > Metazoa > Chordata > Aves > Passeriformes > Aegithalidae > Aegithalos > Aegithalos caudatus. The sequence goes on from WEIU01022147.1 coordinate 2,564,797, forward strand.
TGTTACAGCAGCTTCTTTTTAGGAGTTTCTCTGACAGACTCTGAGTGGATGTTGGTTTCAGAGAGGTAAATACAAACCATCATCTCACTGTTCCTGGAAAACAAATAGTCCTTTGTTACCAGCACCTTGGAAATGAAGTAATAAAACCAAGAACACTGCAGTGTTGGATGGCTATTCTGGAGTTATTAGGCTTGTGATTCAGCTCTTCAATTCAGGGTTGCAATTGTCTTGTAGGGAGACACAATATAGGTAATAAATGACAGACGATCTTAAAACATCTATCATCTTAATAATCAAAACACAGGGAGAGATACAGGAAATCAATATATTACTTATAGAAATAGCATCAAGAACAATGATCTGAGGGAGAATAATTAGAGGAAACTGAGAAGATAAAGCACACTAGGGTAATTTTAGACAGAAAGACAACAATAACATTCTTCCAATGTAGCAAGGGAGCTACAGTGAGCTGATCTGGGTAGCTATAGGTTATAAATAATACGGAACCACAGAGACCAAGAAATATCAGAACTTTTCAAGCTGAGGAAGAGAAAAGAAAACTGAGTAGTCCCATAAAGTATTTTGTGCAGTTACTAATACTCATGTGAGTGGGACACCACTATTTTTCTCATCTGTGTTTACAAGCGTCCCCCTCACTGCATGTCACAGTTAGAAAGACCGGAGCTGAAGCAAAACCTTACCTAATAGCAGGATTACTGGCACAAAGCCACAGGGCAAGATCAGAAAATTTGTAATTGAGCATTTCTTTCCACAACTCCTGTTGCCATGATGCTGATGGAAGTGATGGATGAGCTCCATGACCGGCTCATCTTTGAGAAGAACCATTTGAGTCTAGTTAGTTGTTCCTCATTTTAGAAAGAGAGTGATTTCACAGGGATTACTTTTTTTCTTCCCGAGAATATTTTACCAGATTATGAAAACATTCCTCTGACTGCTCCTCTGGTATCAAGCATAAAGGTACAATAGGTGCAGACATTTCTACTACTCTGCAATGCACAAGGAGAAGTTACAAACGAGACGATGTGGGAAAGAAGAGATGCAAGAGGGGCAATAGTAGCCAAACTAAGGACCACACTGTAATACTTGTTGTGACTTAAGAAATCTTAAGTATTCCAGTAGCTGAAACTCAGGCAACCCCATCTCCCAGCACATTTAATGACTTGCCTGAATCAGCATCTGGACATTTCACTGAAATCCCTTATTGAGCTTATGGAAACCTATTTATAGCAGTTGCTGTAACCATGCAGTTTTCAGAACTTTCATGGATATTTCATTACATTTCCTGTTTCCAAAATTATTCATTCTTCCTTCACAGTCATTTTTGAAGATGACAATACAATATGCAGAGTTAATGCAATATTTTCCTCCCCCCAGACATTTTCTCACTTAATTTCTTAATCCATTTCAGAGGACATTATAAACATGTATAATGGCATATCTATCATTTGTGGGTCATCAGCTACTTTTAATCAGCAGACTTTCAGTTCAGTTACAAATTCTAATGAGTTTATTTTCACAGAAACTGATATCTTGAGAGGCTGCCTAAAACAGAGGCTAGATAACATTAAAGGAATAAAGTAGGCATATATTCAAAGGCCTTCAAAGGATGCATCTTGGGCAGTACAAGAGCCTGGCCAAGGCTACACCCAAGGTGGACCAGGGGTCACGAGTTTTCACACTTTTGTAAGTTTGGGTCCATTTACACATTGGGGTTCATTGCCCAATGACAACTTCAGGTTATGCAGTCCCATCCTCCCAGATTGCTCTTCTCAATTTGCTGCTGTTTGCACTTTTGGGGCCTGGAGCTGCAGCAGTGTCCTTGGTTCTGGGGCTGGAAAAGGATTGTTTTGTCTGACTGAGCTGTGAGGAGAACTTGCTCACACTTTATATGAAGTTCAGAGTAATATACGAATGCGGTACAGAATCTGGGAAACATTAAAGCTAAAGCTGAACTAGTATCAAAACTAGTAGAATGATACAGATAGATATTTGATTACGTTTGGCCCAATTGCGCTAATGCCTGTAAGCAAGAAATTATTTCTTTATTTTTAAACACCTAGAGAAACAACCATCCATTTCATTACATTAAAAAAATAAGGGGAATATAAATGGGAGGAGCACTAAAACATTATCACATTATGTGAATACAGTAATCTAAAGGAGTAGGCAGAATTCTTTTGGACCAAGTAACAACTCTTAAAAATACTTTGTGAATCACTGGACAGTTTTTCTCACAAAAGCAGTGGAGGACAGCACCTTCTAGAATAGCATAGTCCAAATCCCAGTTTGGTAAATATCAATTTGAAATATTTTAATCAAACAAGGTCAATGTATAGTGGTATTTCCCTGTATTTTAGACATGAGGGGGGAGAGGAGGTAAAGGGCACAATGCAAGTTTCAGTTTTGTCACTACTGCAACTGGCATTTCTTTATGTGCCTAAAAGTAGAGTGGCTTTCCTTCCAGCTGTCCAAGAGGCATTCAGGAAAACTCATAAATCTGTGACTACCCAAACAACACAGACCTGCAGGATGCTCAGCACAAGTCACTGCCAGATCATAATTTGCAAGTGTTGATTAAAGAGTAATCTTGGCAATTTTTACATCTAGAAAGCAGGCCTAACAAGGACAGACAGTTAACTATTCTGTATTTGGAAACATAGTTGCTGACAATGGATTTGGCTTCCCTTGCCCTTGCTCTGTTCTGACCCCAGTGATTCCATATTTTATCCTCAACTTCAAACTGAATGACCAGGACAAGATGCACTTGATTTCTATGAATGAGCTCTTTAAATATAATCACAAATTCTTGTCCTCTCCTGCATTTGCCTCTCCTCCTCCCTCTGCTCTCCTCCAGGCAAGAAACAAAAATACCCCGACCAACTTCTCCCTTCTGCTCTGCTGCAGGAGTAACTTCCATACTGGTTTTCATGTAAATAATATAAAATCTGAAAACTGTAGAGGTGGTTTTTTTCTCAACTTTCTTTATCATCAGCTGGTACATTTTGTGACCAAGAAAAATAAAAACCTGCATTTTGTACAAACTATGACATTTATGTTAGTTTCAAGGAAAAGCAAACAGTCCCTGTTTTGTACCCCAGAAATATATACAGGTTTTTGTTATTAGTCTTTAGGATAACCCACAGCATTCACTTCTGAAGTCATAACTTTCAGAGTGCTAAAGTTCTTGTCAGCATAGCAGATGGTCTCAGCAGCCCTTAAAATAACCACTGACCAATAATCTCTAGTAAATTTTTTAATTGATAAATGTTCTACAGTGTAGAAGACAACTTTAGCAAAGACATCATCACTAATCCTTCAGACTTATTTAGGAGATTATATCAGCAAATTGTTGATCATTTAACATTTACTAGATTTAAATTTGACAATTTAAGATTCCAACATGTCCCATCACTGTAGGTATTTTATATTTGAATAATATTCACAAGAATTTAACAGGTAAATTTAAAAAAAATCCTTATTTTCTTTTTATGGATCACAAGGATTGGGTTGGTTACTCAAGGCTTGTTAATACATGTATTTGTCTTCTACTGAGGTTAATCTGAATTTTTACAGAGACGAGTCTCTTAGAGAAAGACAGATACAGAAAAGTGACTTATTCATTACTTCATCTTGTCCTTAAGTATCATCTCTGTGCCTGCATCCAGCTACTCCAACCAGCCTGAACCTGAAATGGTTTTGTTTGGGTGAATGCCTGTGGAAAATGGAGAAAATCAACATTTGTTTACTGTTCTAGTACCAGTTTTAGTTGCTGCCAGTATGTCCTACCCCACAACAATAAAAACCTTTTGATTTCTTGATGGTGGAAAATCCTGATCCCTTGCAAGAAAACACTTGTAGTCCATGAGAGACTGAACCCCTCCTATAAATATGGACAGTTGTGTGTTAGGTGAGATCCCAGAAAAGCAGCCACTCACTATCAACAAGTTATACATTGAAGAGGTTTGTGCTTGAGTACCTTGCTCTTTCATGGACCTAACAGTGTAGTTAAACAAAAACCACCAGCCATAAGAGCAGATTTCCCATGTAATCAAATATTTCCCTATAGTTCATCTGACATTTGTCAAGTACGTAGAGTAAGATCATACTTAAAGACAGTAAAAAAAAACACAGCAGAAGGAGTCTTCATTAAGTTCTACAAAAACTATTGCAAATTCTGCAAAGGCAGAGAGGGGAAAGGGTGCAAGTGCTGCTCCCCTTGTAGGCATGAAGTTTCTGAAACACTCCAGTTCCTTTGCAGCAATCCATTCTCAGTGTTTATTGTGTTTAAATGGTTCCTGAAATATTGGTAGCACAATCCCTCATCTCAGTGCTCTCACCTAGAAATCTTAAACCTTGCATTTCCTTACTGAGTGTATCATATAGGACCAATCACTAGTTTTATAGTACTTTCACCTGTAAAAGTATAATGAAAGACAAATTCAAAATATATTCTTCAGTAACATAGCATCATTCTCTCTAATCTCCAAATTGAAAGGAATTAGGCACTGTTACATTTTAGCAAAGCAAAAACTTGAAGCATTGTATGGACAAGAAACTTCTGCTCCAAAGCTGGGGATAAATCAAGAAACCAAGGATTTTCAAGAGAACCTCATTCTCAAAAGAGTGAAAAAAAGCTAAACTTCAGAGTTTCATTTCATCTTCTAAGTTTGGACATTGCTTTTGAGACAATCTGAATACAATCTCTGCAGATGCAAAGTTCACAGACGTGACTGTCTCCAGAAGTGTATTAAAATGTCAGTTATATTTGCTTTTGCATACAAATGGAAATGATTTCCATATGTATTTACTGGGCTCTTTGACAATGTTATGGAATAGATCTGATCAGTCAGAAGATTATCCAGTGTTTTTCAGTGTATCACATGCTTCCCACAGAACCACTGCAAAATAGAGAGAGATTTCTGGATGAAATATCTGAAGACACAGGGAATTCTTCAAAGAAGATTATTCAATCACTTCCTGGTTATCTCATCCTTACTGTGGCTCTGATTGCTTCCCTCTCCTATCAGATGGGTACTGAAGATAAAGCTGTGCTGAGTCACAGTGGCTGACTTATTATTTTAGCTCTTGTTCAGACAAAATGAACAATACTGCCAAGAATATTCCAGCTAAGCCAGGCCTGGTAAAACATCCGGAGATGCATCCACTGAATTTCACATCTCTTGGCATTTACATAGGACAGCAAAAAACTGCAGCTCTGCTGCCTCAAGCCAATCAAAGGTACTTATCTGCAGAAGATAATTCTGTAGGCAAGGAACTGCACACCTCAAAATCACTGTCTTTTCAGGTTTGGGGTTTGTCATTGTGCAAAAGATACACTCCTGTTGGAATTTCCACATAGAGCAATTCTCATACAAGAGAAATATCAAAATGATCAAAATGATATTGAGGCAGCTTATCTGGCAATTTGGCACAAAGTTGTAAATTATAATAAGGAGGGTCTAATTTTCAACGGGACTGGAGTTGTAACAGAGCAGGATTTGTGTCACTTGCAATAAATGATGGCCAAGTGTCACTTCTCTTAAGTAGGATTAATTGCAAGTAAATAATTAAAAACTCCCAAACCAGTCTTGGCAGTTATGCATTACAGCATTCAGTGAACACACTACCTCCACCATATTGAATAATAACACAAATCAAACCCAAGAAATTACTGGAGAAATGTCCTTCATCTTACCCATAAGGAGGAGGTTTTGCTTTCCTGCATTTGAATCTGAGAACAACTTAGTACCAAGGTGTTCTTTTAAAGCAAATTCATCTATTCATGTTGAAGTATTTTAAGAATCTGTCTTTAATTTATTGCTGGAAGAAGCAAGACTGTTGAACCTTAAGGCTTTTGCACATTGTGGAAGCTCATAAAGCTTTGAGAACTTTGGCCACAGACCTCACAATAAGTATGACTCATGGAGTGCTATTCTTTTCTCAGTATGCAATAATGAGAAATATTATTTATAGCAGTATACAAACTATCAAGAAACTGTTTTTCTTTGAAGTTTATACATAGCAAGGGAACAATAATTTGGATAAATGGCAGTATTTACAATTTCTTTGAATTGGGGTCACTCATCCTATCATGGCCAAATATGTGGTTACGATTAAGTATTCTAATTTCTCAAAATTATTCTGACATCCACAAGTTCACTGAGGTCTAATATATGATTTGTTTTGGCTCAGAAGTGGCTTGAGCCCTAAAGTCAGTTTAAGAGCACAATGGAGCATTTTTCTTGCCTTAGTGCTCTCACTTCTGTGCTTTGCAGCAGATCTTTACATACATCCTCAAAAAGGTCCTACAGTTCTCCAAAAATGTTCCTGGTTGGATTTGTCAAAAGCCTTGAGCACAGGCTCATCTGTTCCCACTAAAATCTCTGGCAAGAGCTTGGTAAAACGCACTAGAGCAGAGAGTTGTAACAAGTTGTACATTACATGACTGCTGCTGCTCTTATCAGATGTGCTCTGAGAACTTAAATCATGCACGAAATCACTCACCAGCATTCATTTTGGCCCAGATTAAAGAGAGAAAAAAAGTCTTCCCAAAGATGATATTTGGGGCACAATCAGCTGTAACTAAATATTCTAGAATGGCACTAGGTTTGTGGCAAATATTTCATACAGAGAAAAACTGCTCTTTTTCTGAAGCTACAAGGAAGACCCAGAAGTACCACCTTACCAAAAATAAGAGGGAATTGGCTCTTCCACATGCAGCAATCAGGGGAGAAATGTATGTACAGTTCCAAATAATGCAGCACCTTTTAACTTTAGCTATATTATGCAGCCTAAAATGTGAGCATTTAAAGCCGGGCCCAAACACATCAGTTTCAGTTTCAGTATTTAGGTTCAAGTCTGTTTCTCATGCCTGCAGCTAAGTAACATTTTCAAGTCTAATAATAGTTACGTAAGACTCGAATAAAACAAAATATCCAGTGCAAAATCACCCTACCCTGTGTGGAAAGGAACATGGTAAAGGTCTATTGAGCAGCAGACACCAGAGAATAGATGAGACTCCCTCTCTTTACGACCTCCTTTGTGACCCAGGCTCCTGTAGTCAGCAATGTCAGAATCCAAGGTCAGGGACCTTGGCAGAGATGTCTGGGACCTGACCAAGAAAGTTAGATACCTGTGCAGGAGGGTTTACTATCTGTACTGGGGGGTTGGAAACCCTGGCACAGAGCCGAGGAAGAGACTGGGTTTGACTTCAGTCCATGGGAAAGGCCTCCAACATTGAGAGAGGAATTGCAAGCCACCAAGGTGGGAAAAACAGTAGTGTAGTTATCACCAGGTGAAATTTCTGTAGATTTGGGTTTTTAGAATGGAGGTAAATGGGACAAAATGGAGGATTTGGGGCGGTGCCCTGAGTTCTTCTTCTTCCTTTTCTTCCCCTCCATCTTCTGGTGTGATGGTGGCATTTTTGGATTGGTTTAAAGTACAGATAGACTGTCTATCATAGGTAATAAGTATTGGTAATCTTTTGTAAATATAGTACACACAGTACATAGTATAAAGAGTTAACACCGCGCCAAGGCCAGTCAGCAGTCATCAGTTGTCAGTCAGTTGTCAGTTGGTCAGGAATCAGAGACGGCTTGAGCTGCTGCAAGAACCTCAGCAGGGCAAAGAAAGAATGTATTCGATAACAAAGAATAAACAACCTTGAAAAACAGAGCTGATGATTCCTCGACTCCTTCTTTGGTATCGAGCTTGGGAAAAAGACGTCTTCTAACATCTTGGGAGTCATTTTCAACATAGAGACAATCCCGAGAAGCAAGGAAGAAAAAAGCCCTCATTGGTAGTCCTGCTAGGAAAATAATGAAAATAGCACTAGTTCTTCTCCTGGAGCAAAACATTTTCTCAGACAGCTGCTTACTGAAAAAAAAAAAAATTATTTGTGCTGCAAAGTTTAGACAAAAGATTTAAATGAGCATAATTTAGATTTTGTCTTCCCTACCTTCCTGGCATGGTGTGAATCCATACAACACTCACAGACCCTGACAACAGGTGACCTTCCCCCTCATAAACAGAATATTGCCACAAGGTTCTGTGCTTCCTGTGTTTTCATTCACTACAACAATATAGGAATCAAATGCAATAAAAAGCAGTTGCTGAAGCATATTCTGAAACACAACCTGGGTTGAAGGAACAACTGTTGCACTTTGCACACAATTCAGAAGAGCATCTGTGTTCCTACTGCCACTAGAAGTTGTATTTTAATTACTGCAGAACACGATATGCCTGAAACAACTGGGCAAAAGCCACACAACTGCCAGTAATTTTCCTCAGGTTGTGTCAGGCAAAAATTACTATAGTTTCTTTTCTCCCCATATGATTTTATGCTGTGTACTCAGAAAGCTGTCATCTGGCCTTTCTGTCCCTGTGATATATTGCATCAGTCTGCCAGTTCCCACAAGTTCATATTTAAAGAGCTTCTGTTCACTTCTGTCTGCGTCGTAAGAGATGTCTTGTGTTGTTTTTCTCCCTACCTGCTTCAAGAGCAATAAACATTCCGCTAAGGAAAGGCTTTAGCATCCATCAGATTTCAGTGCTGATTAAAGGGGAGATACTCTGGCTGCACTTGAAATGGGTCTCTTTTGACTGGTTTTGCTTCTAAAATTAGCAGGGCCATTTCCCAAGAGAAGCCTGTGAATAGATGCAGGCATCCCCCCTCCAGCACGCTGGAGCTGTGTTGGAAAGCACAGATGAGAGCTGCAGAGCTGCTCAGAATGCCCAAGAAAGCTGGGAAGCTGCTCTCCTCCTGGATGGCAGTGGGGCCATGGAAAGCCCTGGCTGCCAAACCCAACCTGCAGGTCACTGTTTTAAAACTGGGTGTCTGAGGCACGAAGGTATCATGGGTTAAAAGTGGAATATGACCTTGTAAGGACCTTGGAGCCCTTAAGGGTGGGAGGAGCACCTATGGGGGGGGGCGGGGGCAGCCGTTGGCGACTGACATTTGGTTTCAGCCATTGAGGGGACAGGAAAAATGACTCTTTGGAGAAACTATGTAAGTTGTGAATCACTGGACCTGCTCTCTCTCTGCCCCGGGATTTCACGAGGTAACACCCTGCCGTGATTGCTGCACAGCTGGCCGGTCCAGGCCCTGCTGCCCCTGGGTAACTGGGTTAGGCCTGGCCAGGCCTTTGGGAGCCACTGTGAGGGAGCAGCCCGGCCATGCCACTGGGTCCGATCACAGGGAGCAGTGGAAGAGGGGATGAAAAGCCCTGGCGGCTGCCACTGTTGCCAGCTGGGGCTTGGGGGGGATGTTTCCCCCCATTCCTTGGCCTCCGAGGGCTGCTTTCCACCCCCCTCAAGGGAGTAGCCCATGCTATGAGGAGGCGGCTCTGAGCAGGCCACCCTGTGAGACTGAGGGGTGGAAAGAAAGTATCCACCAACCCCGCACCCTAATGACTTGGAGATCTTCCAGGGACCTCCTGACCACCGCAGGCCTGGGCATGGTTAACTCTTTCCTTGCCAGCAGATGAACTTTGCAAAGCACTGACCCTTTTCCCTGGAGTGCAGACAAGGCAAAGTGATTGAGCCATAAAAAGGCATAGCATGAAATGGAGTCAGTGAAGAAAGAGTAGAGAGACCATTCGAGAGAAAATAAGGAGTAGCCCATATGGCTGTAACATTTCTGTATTTATGGAGAATGGACCTTCTTTTCCTGTAACATATAAATGCTGTTTGGAGGGGGAATGCATGGCTCTAGTTGGGAGTGATGTGAGGCCCTTCGCTCCTAGGGAAAAGGAGATTTTGCAGTTTGAGATAAAGATGATTTTGGAGATAGAAGAAAATTTTGGTTTTTATGATATATGAGGCATCATTAATACACCAATAATCAGTTTATGACTTATGTGAAGTAACCAGGCAGCAGCCATAGGTAGGATCTGTAGAAGTGTAATCTCCATAAGACGCAGAAAGACTCTTTTTCTAAAGGAACGGATGGAAGATTATTTTTAAATGGTAACCCTGGCTGAAATTACAGGTTTTGTCTTTTTATGTTGTAAGTAAGAAGGTGAATATTTGTGGGGGAGAAGGGAGGATGTTTTGAAGGTTTTTCATTTGCTTATTTTCCTCTTTTCTTATTTCCTTTTTTTTTTTAATGCGTGTGAATAAACTATCTTTTGTAATTTTAACGTAAGCCTGCTTTGCTTTTTGAGTTCCCCTAGTTATATGTAAAATAATAGTAAACACTAAACCACCACAGAAGGGAAAGCCTGAAACTGCAGCCAAGGACAAAACCCTGCTCAGCTCCAGCCCCTGCAGAGCCACGGCTGTTATTATTTATGCCAGGATTTGTTCTCCCCTTGGTTTGCTGCTGAGCAGTCACAAGAGTATTTCTGCCAACAGCAAGGTCTGCATTTCCCAGAGGTGCCCTGGGTGCAATACTGCAGAAAGGCAAAGGTAGCAAATCCTAAAAATGTTTCCTGCCCTCACACACAAAAATATGCTCTACCAGATTTTTCAGGAGCTGTAGAATTCAACCCATTTACTCAGTTCTGTGAAATTCACTACAATAAGTTTTGGACCAGGGGGCAAAAGTTCCAATACCCACATTGTAAGTAATGAATGTATCTATGTCAGAATCTGTGCAGGCCCTGTTTAGATGGGTTTACATCCTGACAGTAGGACAAAGATAAAAATATGTTACAGTTATTTTGCAAGACACGCAAGTGTCTCTTTTCTGAGGTTTGCTTTCTCCCACAAGCCAGCCCCTCTTACCAAACAGGAGACAAACATTTGCTTCAGGACACAATGCTGTGAGTCACCTGCAAGGGATTTAACAGAAAACACTCCCTTTTAAAATAAAGAATTGGAAAAACATATCCTGTTATGGACAGCTCTGGAACAGAGGGCTGAGCAATGATATTTAGACTAAATGCAGTTTCTGTCAACAACTCAGAAGAAGAAGAGTAAGACACTGATTGCTTTTGAGGTTCTGCTCTAGCAGTACTTATCAGAAGTAATCGAGTTGTAACAGAATGGGACGTATATCTAAAATAAGCATATGGATCCTTTATCTAACATGTACTGTATAAAGAGAGAAGATATTCAGTAACCAAATGAAGGCAGCATTTTAAAAATGAGATTCAGCCTGGGTTTCCAGGGAACCAATGCTATAAATCCTGGGCATCCCTTTGAAATAGGACAGCTTGGAAATACTGTGAGAAGCACCTTCAGGTTTTTAAACAAAACTTGGGATGAAAGAAAGGGTCTGGAGATCACTTGCTCTTCTGTTTCTTTCTTCTTCCTGACACAATAATTAAAAGATTTGAATTTTAAATTTCAGGATTTTTTTTCAAGATCAAAGTTAAGATTAGAAAGAGAGGAGGAAGCATCCCTTTGCAGCTTTATTACTGTCTTTATGAAGCTGAGGTTTGATTTACACAGACTAATGTTTACATGCAAGCACATGTAACAGTCAAAACCAGTTAAAAAAAATAAATTACATCTATGTAGTAATGCACTTCACATACTTGGGAAGGTGTTTCTATATAAGGAAAAGGTTTCAGTTTACTGCTTTACTTATCAGGAAATTCATCTGGAAGGTTCTGCACCTGTCCCTCTGTAATTGGCTGAGTGCCAAGAGAGAAACACCTGTTGGATCTTTCCTCTGTCCCTGTAAGCTTTCCTATTGGGAATTTTCAAATAGAACCATCCTCGGACATCGAGTAGAAAAAGGGAAAGAACAAGAGAACCAACGGCATTTTCTAAGTGTTGTACGAGGTGTGGGATTTCCTCACACTGTGCACGGCTTATATATTTTGTTTCTATATTATTTTCATTTATTTATTAAGTGCTTTTCAGTTACAAGACACTCTAGACCATGCTGTGTCTCACTTAATTTTTATAGCCACAAATCCGAACAGGCTGGACCCTGCAGATCATATGGTAAGAACCCCATACATTTACATATACAATAGGAGTGTTTCCACTCCTATATTTCACATATTGAATAGTAATATGCAATGCTAATATTCATACCAGTACTGCTTCCATTCTTGTTCTGTCTGAATTTGTTGACCCAAAAATGGCAATGGGAGGAAACAAAAATTAATAACAAAAGGTAAAATATTTCTTTCAGGAGCTTCATTAGATTTTATTCACACAATTACATGAACACATGGGAACTAGTGCTGCTGCAGACTGTTTTCACATCACTGAGTTCAGAGGGGATAAACTCTTTGGTGCCATCTGAGATTTTTGCACTGTTGTTAACTTCTGCAAAATTTATACCACATCTTTTGTGCCATGTCTATTAGGCCTTAACTGGAGCCTTTCAGAGGCTCCATTGCACTATCAGCTAGAATGGACTCCTTCTGAATATATCTATTCAAATTAAACTTACAAAAAGTAAAAAATAGAATTTTCCAGTCTTTTCAGAAAGTGGCTAACTGATATTTCTAAATTAAAATGTATCATAGGTTCATAAATCAGATTTTTTTTTCCTCCCAAAATAAAATAAAAATTGGAAGTTGTCATAACAGTTTTTTGGCAGGTGAATTAAGGATTGAGTGAGATAAACCCTCCACTTCAGCAACAATAACCATGACTCAAGCATGCACAGCTAAGCTCCATTTCCGATTCCTCATGAGCTCTAGGGGAGATATTAGTTTGGAGTCTGTCAATGGCATTTGAAACTCTTGTATTTCTCCATATCCAAAGCTAAATTTTGCAAAAGGAATGCTATTTTGGACAAAAAAACAAGTGAAGCACCAGGTGAGCTATGCATATCAATGCAAATAGGATTATTCCATTAGAAATGTCACTAGAAGATATTTTTCTGTTTAAAACAGCTGTGGAATAATGAAAGTTCTTGGTGTTTGTTGGATATACAGGTGTTCAAACTCAGAACAGATGTTGAGAAACAATGCAGTGAAGGACAAGCAATAGTGTTTTTCTGTGACAGTGGATATCTTATCTTGCCACAAGAGTTTTTCCTCTTTTTTTTTGGTGGGAGGAGAACCTTTCAAAAGTAATAATAAATCAAAATCATATCAATGTCTATATAGTATCTTAAATGCAAATTAAAGGTTGATGAGGAAAAAAATTATTTCAACAAACTGCTCACCAAGATAGGGATATTGACAATTATAGGCCAGACTTTTTTTATCTATCACTGACATAACTATTTAAGAATATAAAATGCAACATCTGCTCATGATGGTCATAAATAACCAACAAAATAAAGATTATAAAAGAAAACTACATTAAAAACCCTAAAGAAAAGCAGAAAACAATGAGTTGCAAGTCTTGAGGCAGAAACAGGATGCTGCCACTGGGTTGGGTTTTTTCAATCTTGTTAAGGATTTAGACGGTGTTTTAACAATAGGCATGACCGTTCTCCTTAATAATTTGTAGGTGTCAAGGACTTGTAGATGGAAAAAGATGCAAGCAAAATGGATTATAAGAAATTGATGCAACTGAATATGACTGCTTTCTTATTTAGTGAATTTCCAAAAATAAAATGTAAGGGTTATTTCAGTCTAATTGATTTAGTTAATTGAGTTAGCTAATTAACTTCTAGGAGGTTGTGAATAATTTAATGTACTCTCTAAATCATTGCATTTAAGACTTTTCTACACCAGAAGGACTATAGTCAGCAACTTCCTTATTATAATTTGCTCCAATTGCAATTAAAAAGCTTTTTTTTTTCTTTCTGTATGCTTAAAGCCTAACCATGTTGTGCTCTGTAAATTAGAAAGCAATTATAAACAGCACTCTTGTAGCCTCTTGTAGCCTAGAACAGCCAAATCCCACATGCTACAGCAGTACTTTGTGGAGACTGGGCCTGAGAACATCAAGCAGGGACTGAACAGCACTTGAGTGCAGTTCTGGCCTCACCCAGACCCAGTCCTGCTGTGTACTGGTTCTCCCTGCTGTTGTCAATACAGAGACATAGGTCCAAAAGCAGCATATCATGTAAATATTGTCACTAAAGAAGACACCCAAGATAGCTGAGGGCAATGATTTTCAGAGAAACTCATGGCATCCAAGTCCATTAATGAACCTGAGAGTTTAGGTCTGTATCTTTTAGTCAGGTGTCTCTAAATTCCAGTGAGATGTTCACTCCTAAAACACTGAGGGGGAGCTTAGTGTCCAAAACATATCAAGAATGTGGAAACTCCTACCAGTGGTCTACAACCAACACCCAGTGCAGTATCACAAAATGCAGAGTCCAGACACACCTAATGGGCACAATCCCACAATTTCCTCTCCAAGCAAGAACAGAATTAACACTTTTCTTCTAATGATGTGCAGAGGAAAGGAGCAGTGATGGTGCTTACCTGCTCCATAACCTCCTCATGGTTAAGGGATTCTCCAAGCAAGAATCCTCTCCTTTTCCCACAGGAATCGGGTGCAGCATAACAGGAGGGGCAGATGTACCTTAATCTAGATAAATGCAGAAAATAACAGCACAATAAAAACCCAGAAACACTGCCCACCCTGTAAGTAGCAAAGTGCTTTCTACAGCAATTTCTGATGGCTTCAGTTTCTGCATTTTCACTCCAATTAACCACAATAAATTACAGTTACAGTCTAGCCAGCTTAGAATACGCAGGTACAGCCTGAAAACACAAACAACAGCCAGAGAGGATCCAATGCTATCAGCTCTGTTTTCTCATAGTTTAGGAAAAAGTATTCACGGAGGCCAGGGTATTCTGAAGGCACTTACAAACCAGAAGTGGCTCCACTGCAGCAGAATACCCAGACCTGGTGCTCCCCCGCCTGGTTGAGGGGAAAGGAAAAGTCCCCTCTCTGCAGCAAGCTCATCCTCCCAGGCTCCTGGCATTCCCAGTTCCACATGGCATCCAAGAAATCGGGTTCTCAAGTTTAAAAACCTGTTACTGCATGTTTTACCCTCTAAGAAATAAAAATAAAAAGCATACGTTATGACTGGATGGATTAATTAGTCCTTCATGCAAAGCAGATTAGTCTAATATTTTGTAATTTTGAAGTAGTCTTTGCACCTATAAATATTACTCAGCTGTTTTCCTTCAACATCTTTCTAGTGAGAACTATATAAACTCATAAACAATAATTCATTTTTTAGTATATATTTTGCTTGGCCATACTCCAAAAGGAAAAAAAAGGTCAGGAAAGCAATGAGAAGAGAAACAAAGAATAAAGGTAGGTTTAGATAAATATGAGGAATGGGAACAGTACATACAAGTTTTTTTAATTAGTTCAATAGTTTAGCAAAAAAATTGTGACCTCAAACACCAAGCGCTTACAGTAAAATATAAACCCCCTTATAAATAATGGATTAAGAACAAAATGAACTGAAGCTCAGACTAAATTAAACATCTCACTTTTATTTCATCACTCTCTCGGAGCTCTTCTGACCTTAGTTTTGCTTACAGTGTGAAAGAAAACATTGAAGGTACTTCTCACCCTTTGCAGTTAAGACACCAGGCTCTCACATTTGAAAACTATTTAGAAATACAGTGAGCAGCTCCTCAGAGACAGGATCTAATAAAAAATATAAACTATACATGCAGGCATGAACCTTTCTACGTCTCCATAAACTGTTTATGTAAGAAATCTGACTTTAGTAGGACTACTGTGCAGTAGACTGCACAGACTTTCAGAACTAAGAATGAGTCAAACCCTAGGAAAAAAAGCATTTTTCATATGCTAAAGTTTCAAATAGCTCATGAAAAGATATGTTGTCACTGTTTAGTAAGGGTTTGAATTGAGGTAAAAATCCCTCTTTCCCCATCACATGAGAGATTTAATTTGAGGAAAATGCCTCCTTTTCTGCTCTTGTCAGGGATTAAATTGAAGGGAAGAACACATTTAGTTGTCGCCATATTGTTTAAGGAGAGGTGAACACCCACTGTTGGCTCAGTTTCAGGGGTTCAATTGAAGGAATCTCCAGCTTTTCCAGCATTTGAAGGGTTTAAACTGGGGCTGCCCTTCACTGATACTCAGGGTCATTAAAAAATTGCTCTACTCTTCTAAAATAAATACAGACTTTAGACCTCCGTCACTCTCCCCATACTGAAAATATGTGAATTGATATTTGATCTTCTTTCTTTGGATTTCTGTGGCTTTTTAAGTGTCTTTGGACATGGCACCCAGAGAATGGTGCTGGGAAGGGCAGGATCGGAAGGAACTGCTAAGAAATCCAGAAGCAGCAGTGGATTGGAAGCTGGTGATCCTGCCTCATTCACATCCTCCTGGACTGTCTGTAATGATAATATTCTTATTTTCCTTCCTGAACATGGAATTGGAGGAGAACAGAAGTCTTTGCATTGATGGAAGGGGGAACACCAGGGAAAAACTGCTGCTTGTGTCCTCAGAGAGCTATGGGAGGAGCCCAAGAGAAATATTGGCTGGCTGAGGGATCTTTGTGTCGCTCTGGAATAAATCGCTGTCTCTCCTCAGACCTGCTGGTTTGCAGTATGGTTTGGACGCATTTTGCTGCTGCTTTCGTTGTTAGTAACTGGAAATCCACGGATTTCTGGAAGATCTCCATAGATTCTCCTATTGTGTAGAAGCTGCATGGTGAGGCCAGTGTTCTGATGGAGGGCCTGGAAAAGCTGCCAGTGGCAAGGAACGTCCAGGGGGCTTCTCCCGCCTGAGTTTCTCCTGGAGCGTGCTGCATGTAATGCTGGATGTTTAACCTGGGTTTGGGGTGTTCTCCTGCAGTCCCAGCTCTCACAGCTGCCCCTGAGCTGAGGCCTTGCTGTGAACCAGCGCTAAACCCGACAGCTGGGTATGCTTTTCCAGCCCTTTAATCATAACCACAGACAATCCCAGATTCCTGGAGCTCCCCAGCACACACCTGGACTCGCTCACTGGGAGTTGCACTTCAATCTGCCTGAACCAAGGATGTTATGCCCAGGTTTGAAACTTTATTCTTGCTTTTTTTCCTCTTCCAGGTAGTTGGCAAAAAAGGAGAGAGCCACCGGGAAGCAAAGCCACTGGAAGGCCTTATCCCAGTCCAAGGTTCCCACTTTTCTCTCTGACTCCTGGATAATTGCTTGTCCATAACCAGAGGGTGTCCGTTTGATTTCCTGCCATTTCCAATAAATCCTTGCTTTCAGCTGGAGTGTGTTCCTGGTGTCATCCTCCTCCTCCTCCATGGAATTGTAAATAAAGTTCCTGACTTTTACCAAACAGAACTTTGTTTTTCCAGGAATTGTGGCTCTTTTGTTCCATTGAAAATTCCCAGCTCTGCTGAGAGTTTCAGATGTCAAATACAAGTAAGGTTGGAGTTTCTTTGCATTGTTACTCCCACAAAATGCAGATAATTCTTGGATAAGAGTAACTTGCATGTTTAATTCCCACTTGCCTTTAAAATCTGAGCAGAAGAAGCAGAGTTTAAATNGGCAAAAAAGGAGAGAGCCACCGGGAAGCAAAGCCACTGGAAGGCCTTATCCCAGTCCAAGGTTCCCACTTTTCTCTCTGACTCCTGGATAATTGCTTGTCCATAACCAGAGGGTGTCCGTTTGATTTCCTGCCATTTCCAATAAATCCTTGCTTTCAGCTGGAGTGTGTTCCTGGTGTCATCCTCCTCCTCCTCCATGGAATTGTAAATAAAGTTCCTGACTTTTACCAAACAGAACTTTGTTTTTCCAGGAATTGTGGCTCTTTTGTTCCATTGAAAATTCCCAGCTCTGCTGAGAGTTTCAGATGTCAAATACAAGTAAGGTTGGAGTTTCTTTGCATTGTTACTCCCACAAAATGCAGATAATTCTTGGATAAGAGTAACTTGCATGTTTAATTCCCACTTGCCTTTAAAATCTGAGCAGAAGAAGCAGAGTTTAAATCATCATTCCATGAACTTCCACCAACTTCCTGACTGTTCCAAATGTTTTCAATGTTATAAATTCCTAAGCTTGTCTTCCAGGCAAGCTGGGATTTAGATGTTATTCCTTCCTTTTATTTGATGTTTTTCCTCTCTCTGATTTTAGTAAGGGAATATTTATTTTTTCCAATTTTCCATCCTAATTAGAATTTTTGTACATCTTAGGGAACATTTCCAAGGAAATTTACCAAATTATTGTTGGTAAATCAGGAATTGTTCAGCACCATATCCACAGAATTCTGTACATTCCCAGGAAAACTTGCTAAGTGTTTAATTGCCATAATTCATCTCTTTGTAAAGTTAAATTTATTACATTTTAAATTTTGTCAATCCCATTAAAACTTAAATTCTGGCCTAATTGCTGTTCCTTGGACACAAGGGGATGGTTCTTTCCTGTCCTGGCACATTTGGATGTTCATCCATAGTGAGCTTCCCGCTAAAATAGAATTTGTTTCCAAGCAAAACTGGGAATTGTCTAAAAAATCTTATTTTCTAGTAAGCATTGGGTTTGTTTTCCCAAATGAATACTCCCAGAACTGTGTTAGGCAGTGGCATGAGGGGAGAGCTGCATTTATTTAATTTTGGGGGGGGTTGTTATTGGTATTGGTATTGGTATTGGTATTATTATTATTATTATTATTATTATTATTATTATTATTATTATTATTATTATTATTATTATTATTATTATTATTATTATTATTATTACTATTATGTTATTTTTTACTTTTTGATTTTTGCATTTTTCATGCTCTTTTATTTTAAGGTGGTTTTTTATGTTATTCGATTTTTTGTTTTGTATTTTTAAAAAGGTTTTATATTTTATTTCTTCTATTTTTATATTTTTAATTTATTTTATATTTTTTATTTTATTTAAATTATATTTTACTAGCTTTGTAATTACTTCTAAATTTTTAATTTAATTTTTTAAA
>WEIU01022148.1:7316-19603 GCA_013389925.1 Aegithalos caudatus
AAAAAAAGTGAGCAATCTATAAGTAAAATAACAGCATGATGGTACACTGGAGGTATAAAAGTCTCAACAAGCATACTAAACTTATGAGTAAATCAGTTATAACGAAAACCAATGATAACTGCAAATTTCACCAAAACAAGAATTTAGTAAAACTTCTTAAAGTGCAGAGTTACTGAAAACAAATATAATAACATGTAATTTGGCAGACCACAGAACAGCTGAACAGCTTCTCACAATTGTATTTATGTAATTTCATCTGGCAAATTTGTTAACATTCTTATTAAAGAGATCAAACCATGTTGAAATCTTTGACAGGTAATAAGATACTGCATTTATTGCTTCTTATTGTTCCAGCAACCTTAAAACTGCAAAAAATTAGAATTCATTCAAAAAACAAAATTAACCTAAAAAACTCCCCATATCAACGCATTTTCAAGGCATACAAACTGCATCCTCTTCCGTCTACAAACGTGTTCCCTAGCAGTTCATCACAGCTGCTTCTGTTGGAGTTGTCTTTTTTCTAAACAAAAAAAAAAAAACAAACACAACAACCAACCCAAAAGAACTATACTTCGAAATTTAGAGAAGGATCTTTTAACAAAATTTAAGAAAAATTTTGAATCAAAGAACTCTTCAACTTGATAAAAACTAATCTGAAGAGAACTTAGCATCCAGATACTAGAGCAATAACAGAGATGTATGTATGTACAGATGTATGTATGTAACAGAGATGTATGTATCCACATCTCTAACCTAAACACAGTGGAGCTTAATTATGCTTGGCTCTATCAACCCTTAATTTATATTGATATAATTATAATTATAGAATTATAAAATATAATTCATAGCAACTGCAGCTTTAAAGCAACCTAAAGTTTGGTATACTGCTATTCAACTTTGCAGCATTTTTTCCAATGTCTGTTCAATATATTCAAGCTTCTTCTATTTCCTTCTGCATTTTTGGCAAGTTTCTGGGTTGTTGGATTGCTGTTTCTGTCTTCGAGATTTCTGACAAGGTCTTTTCATCTCTCTGCCAAGCTGACTGCTCTTGGATCTTTTCTGCCTGGATCGGCCTAAACAGGATTGTCTCCCAACTAGATTTGGAGTGATTAATGCATCTGTGACTCCAGTTAAAAGTCTCTTTGTATTTTTACTCTCCATTGTGATAGCAGATCCCTTCCTCACACTAGTGATAGGTTCTTGCAGGACAAGGGAATGAATTGCTGCTGTCTTCCTTTCTGGCCCTGCAAGGGTAATTGTATATTCACTTTGCAAACACAATGCAGCTCCTCCAGTTCCTGTGATGGCAATCGTCCTGTTGTGATCTGTCAAGGTGCAGGTTATGTGTGGTCGATCACGTTGTTGTTCTTGGCAGTGGCTGCGTTCCCCACGGCCGGGCCGGCTGGGCTCGGGAGCGATGCCAGGCAGGGCCCGGGCCGTCCTTGGCTGGCGGGGGGGCACAGCCCGCGGGCGCGGGAGCCGCTCTGCCCCTGCTTCGGCTCTGTGTGTCTCTGGTCACCGCGGAGGAGGAGGCGAACGCTCTTTTCTGAGTTTCCCGACAAGGCACAATGAAAAGCTGATTTACCTACGTCAAAATCTCTTTCTGTAATCCTTTTTCACCTCACTCCAGCGAAAATTAATTGATTTGAAACAGTTTCCTGAAATACCATGTGATTTAAAACATGCGTGGTCTGTTTCTGGATTCAGTGATTCGGCATCTTGCAAATGTGTCCCTTTTGTCGAGATAGAATCATTTCCTCGCTGTTGCATTCCTTCTATCCGTGTATAACTTTCTGCGCTTTTCCTTTCTCCCCCGTTCCTTGCAATAATTGAAGCGGCCAGAGGTGGCACTGTACGTGAAGGCTGCGAGCCTGGGTGGTCACAAGATGGCGTTGGCCGTAATACGCATGGTCCAGACAGGGCGCCGACATCTTGTTGTACGGAAAACGACAAAGGAGCGGCTCTTGTGTTGTATGAATGGTCTTTGAAGGGCGCCGCCATCTTATTGTACGGACGGATGTGCTGCACATGCGCAATGCTGCTGCAGAACGCCGCGCCGTGTTCCACATGTGTTCGCTCGGGGCGGCGGCCGCCCGGGCCGGGAGACCTCCTTGTACGGCCGAGGGGGACATCCGCAGCCTGAGGGAGCCCGCAAAAGGTTCGCTGGGACTTGGCGTGGGGTCGGTCACGGGCTCAGCAGGGCTGAGCTCGGCTCCGATTTCGGCAGGGCTGCCCGCGGTTCCTGCGGGTGCGGGGAGCAGTCACACGACTGCTCGCTGGAACCTCTGACTTGCTCATAACCTCATGAAATCCGCGGCACGCAGGGAGCAAAGAAGCTGTAACTTCATCTGTCTTTATGTAACTTCTGGTGCTTCATGTAGCGGATGCCCGTCACCCTGATGTTATCCCATGGCCTCCTCCCGTTCTCGTGTCCCCCTTATGCTGGTCCCGTCCTGCTCCCATCCCAGTACGCAACCCATACGCGGTCCCTGTCCCGTATTCTTGGTCGCTGTCCCCATTCCAAATACCTGTCCTCATTCCCTGTCCCTGTCCCCTTTCACCGCACGCCGCCGCCATCACTCCGGCCCCCACAGCCCTCACGTGACCAGGAACACTCAGCCCTGCTCCCGCCCACCAATCACAGCGCGCGATCGCTCCTGTATTTGCATAACGACGCCCTTTGGTTCCGTCCCGCCCAGCGCCGGCTGCAGCCACTTCCGGGCGCTGTTTGCTCCCAGTCCATTCCCAGTGCTCCCAGTAAGAGTGATAGTTCTTTCCCGCTGCTCTTAGGGTCGCTCCCGGTACTCCTTTGCAACCCCCGCACGGCAGAGTGTGGCTGCTCTTTGGGTGTCGGCACCGCCCGGGCCTGGAGCGGAAGAGGAGCGGGAGGAAGAGGACGGACAGAGGAGAAAGAGGGGACGCAAGACGAGGAAAAGGAAGAGCGGCAGCACGAACACCACGCCGTTTCCTCGCCCGCCCGCTAAGGCCGCAGCTCCCCCGCATCCGGCAACATCGCCCCCCCCGGAAGCCGCAGGTGAGCGGGGAGGGGGAGTTCGCCATAAATCCATCGGGGGGCCTCCGGGAGGTGTTTTGTTTTTTTTATGGGCAGGGTTTTTTGGATCTTGCAGGACCCCAAAGCCGAGCCGGAAAAGGCCCTTGAGGGATCTTGGAGGTTTCACGTGGCGATCACCCTCTACCGGCTGTCACAGGGACGATATCTGCGGACGATACCTGGGGATCTCCGGGAGAGTTGCGGGGAAAGGCAGGAGCTCCGGAGCAGGGAGAGCGCAGAGTTGTCCCGGAGACGGGGGACCCTGGCAGAATAGAGGTAGGTGAGCCTGGAGATAAGCGGGGTCCGCGACTGCCGAGGCTGAAAGTGGCACTGATATCTGCAGCGATACTTGGGCACCGGGACCATCAAACCCAGTGCGCTCAGGCCTTGTTTTCCTCCCCAATCAGGATTTCCCATACCCAAACCTTGGCTCAATGGAGGAGGAGGCCATGAGGAAGAGCAATCTGGCCAGGGAGCCCCAGGCAGGTGAGGAGGAAGTCAGTGCCCCTTTCCCCCTCTCTCCTGCTCCATCTCCCAGCCCAGCCTGGCCCCCGGCTGCAGCATAACCCCACTGCCGATGCTGTCCTGCTGGGGATGCCTTGGGGATCTCCTTCCCCTTCCCTGTGGTGTGGAGGCAAATGCCATCCTCTCCTTGTTCCTCCCCCAGACAAGGAGCTGAGTGCAGAGCCCAGGGAAGACAAATCCCCACAGCAGAACCTTGTGGAAGAGGCCGCTTTGAGCGGCTCCACAGCACAGGAATCCAACGGGGAGGAAAAGCCCCGGAGATCCCAAATGGGGAGGGTCTGCAAACGCAGATCTCAGGTATCTGAGGAGGAAAGATCCACCCTGGGGTTGATATGCGACCGGGGCTCAGAGCTGGGGGTCCCTGAGCAGCTTCAGGATGGGGAGAAGCCCTACAAGTGTTCAAAATGTGAGAAGAGCTACAGCAAGAGATCACACCTGATTGACCACTGGAGAATCCACACAGGGGAACGGCCCTACGAGTGTGGGGAGTGTGGGAAGAGCTTCAGGTCAAGCTCTGAACTGACTGTCCATCAGAGGAGGCACTCTGGGGAGAGGCCCTACAAGTGTGACCAATGCAGGAAGAGGTTTCTGACCAGCTCCCATCTCCTCATGCACCATAGGATCCACACGGATGAGAGGCCCTTCCGCTGCCCCGACTGCGGGATGGGCTTCAACCGCAACTCTACCCTCACCACCCACTGGCGCATCCACACGGGGGAGAGGCCCTACGAGTGTGGGGAGTGTGGGAAGAGCTTCAGCCAGAGCTCTGCCCTGATTGTCCACCAGAGGATCCACACTGGGGAGAGGCCCTATGAGTGTTCTGAGTGTGGCAAGAGCTTCAAGACGAGGTCTGAACTGGTCATCCACCAGAGGAGCCACATGGGGGAACGGCCCCATGAGTGTGTGGAGTGTGGGAAGAGTTTCAGCCAGAAGTCAGACCTGACTGCTCACTTAAGAACGCACACTGGGGAGAGGCCCCATGAGTGTGAGGAGTGTGGGAAGAGCTTCAGTTTGAGGTCCAACCTCATCCGCCATCAGAGGGGTCACACAGGAGAACGGCCTTACGAGTGTGGGGAGTGTGGGAAGAGCTTCAAGAGGAGCTGCGACCGGATCCGCCACCAGATGGTCCACACCAGGGAGAGGCCATACAATTGTGACAAATGCAGGAAGAGGTTTCAGAGCAGCTCCCATCTCCTCCTGCACCAGCGCATTCACACAGATGAGAGGCCCTTCCGCTGCCCTGATTGTGGAAAAGGCTTCAACCGCAACGACAGCCTTGTCAGGCACCAACGCATCCACACCGGGGAGAAGCCTTATAAGTGTCCCAAGTGTGGGAAGAGCTTCTCACAGAGCTCTAACTTGACCCAACACCAACGGAGCTACCACTAAGGGAAGCCCTGCGATTCCCCTGAGTGCAGGAAGAGCTTCGTGCACTGCTCCAGCTCCATCCCCCATGGGATGATCCGTGCTGGATGAGCCCCGGTGACCCCCAGTGGGCAGAGCTCCAGTGATCTGTGGTGCTGCTGATCCATGTTGGGAAGACACCTTACTGGGGCCTCCACATCCTCCTGGCTCCCTGTGGCAACCTGGAAAAATCCACAGACAAACATGAGAAATTGTTGTGGAGAGTGGATTTGTCGACTTCTGACCCCAGAAAAATTTCACTTCTTGCATCTTCTGGTGGCATCAAGGAATGCTATGGTGCCTTGGAAGTCTTCTCTGGCATAAATCCATGGTTTCAATTCTGTCTTGCCCATGGGCATCTTCCACAGGCAAATACGGTCTAATTGGGTTAAAACCCATGGTTTTGGAGATAGTGGGGTGGAAACCCCTCCAAAAAAGGTTCTTCCCACCCACCCAAGAATGTGGATGTTCTGCCAGCAAGGACAATTAAATCTGTTTGTTTTGGCTTTGAAATGAAAAGGTTTCTGTTCATCCGTTTGAAAGCATAAAATTGAGGTAAAAATAAAGATGTTGAACTAAGCCATGGATGGGGACATGTGGGAGACAATGACATGGGTGCGTGGGGACACAGATATGGATGTGGACATGAACTGGGACAGCGTCAGTGCCACCCCCTGTGCCACCATAGTGCCACCAGCACCTTCATCTCAGCCATGATGAAGTGATGCCCAATGCAGTTCCTGCCACCACGTCCCCACTGTCACCACCACCATGGTGTCCCAGCCAAATGTCACCCCCCACCAGGGCAGGATGGGAATTTGTTCAGCTGGGGACAGGTGGCCCAGAAGGGAGTGACAGGCACCAGGGTGTCCCAGGGCCACTGTGCTCAGGCATCCGAACCACCCCTGGGGACAGGGCAAGGGTCAGTGTCACTTGCGGAGTCACGTGGCTCCACAGTGGTTGTCACCAGACACCTGATGTCATGATCCTCACAGGTGTGGTGGCATTGTCCCCTGATGTGTGTCCTGCTGGCTTCCTGTCCCCTCCCCTCTGTATGTTCCCATTGCCTGTGGTCCTGGAGCTACAAAAACGCCTCTGGTCCCACCTGCACCTGGCACGCAGATGTGGCCAGGCACCTGTCGCCCTGTCCCCCTGGCAGACTGTCACTCTGCCCCCTGGTCCCCTGTCAGCTTGTCCCTCTGTCCCCCTGGCAGCCTGTAACCCTGTCCCCTGTTCCCCTGTCCCCAGCAGTACTGGGGGCTGTGGGGGGCTGGTGTGTGCACTCACTAGTTGTAGACCCCCTGGCTGGGCAAGAGAACAAAAAAATTGGCACCCCTGGGTGGGCAGGGCCACCTCAGGGATTTGGGTCCCCACAAATTGGGACCCTGAAAAGTGGGGATGCCAGGTCAGGAGTGTTCCGCCTCCCACCCGCAAATCCAGCCCCTGGACCTCCCCCAGATCAGTCTCCTTCATCCCATCATTCCCAAATTCAGGCCCAAAAATGATTCTCTCAATCCCACCAACCCCAAATCCAATCCCAAAATGCCTCTACTCATCCCACTGTCCAAAACCCAGCCCTGGATGCCCCAAAATTATTCTCCCCATCCCATCAGTCATAAACTGAAATCCCAAAATGCCTCTCTGCATCCCACCACCCCCAGATCCAATCCCGAAAATTACTCTCCCCCTCAATCCCCAAATCCAGCCCCATGGATTCCTCAAACTCAAATCCCCCCATCCCACCAATCCCAAATCCACCCTGGTAAACCCCCCAAACCTGACTCTCCCCCCACACATGGAGCTGGAAGCCTGTCCAGCCACCCCCAAGCCCCCTGCCCCACTGAAGGCCTACAAGTGGCCACTGTGATCACCATCACCCCCAGAGGGGACCCCGAAAGGGGCAAGGGGGCCCCGGGGAGCCAGCGCTGGGCGCAGCTGCAGGGCTGGAAACGCTCCTACAGCCACCACAACACCAACGGTGACAGGGCTGTCCCCAAGTCCAGCGTGTGCTGGTCGCTGTTCCAGAGGGCGTTTTCCACCCCCTCCAAGGCACTCAAGGAGCCGTGGGGACATGAGGAGACACGAAGGGACACAAGGGGCCAAGGACACCCCTATAGTGGTATCTACATTCCGTGGGCAGGAGGAGGGGGGTGATAGGTTATGGGGTGATGAATTTTGGGGTTATGATGAGCAGGGTTATCCTGCAGCCGGGAGCCAACCTGGGCTGGGAGATGGATCAGGAGAGGGGCAAAGAGGCAGTGACTTCCTCCTCACCTGCCTGGGCCTCCCAGGACATTTTCCTCTTCCTTGGATCTTCCTCCTCCAGGAGGCCAAACATTAGGAAATGGAAATCCTATTTTGGGGGAAAAACAAGGTGTAAGCACATGTCAGTCTTGGATGTTCCTCCTGCCCAAGCCCATCTGTAGAAGTCACCAGGTGTCTAGTGTCCATAAAAACCTCCAGACCATCAAGATTCAACCACCCTTGAAAAACCCAAACCACCCAGATTCTGCAAAAAACATCCACTCAGGAGTTCCCCATCTCTGGTCTCTCCACCTCCGGGTTCAGACGGTCTCTCCTGTCTGGGCCTCTGCAGCTCCAGTGTGTATTGGTATCCCCTCTCTCTGGGCTGCTGGGGCTCCTGGCAATCCCACAGGTTCCCCTTCTCTGGGCTCCCCAGCTGGCTGTCACAGGGGCTCCAGGGGTACCGCCTGTCCGGGCTCCCCGTTTCAGGGCCCAGGGGGACCCATGGCTCTCCCCTGTCCATGCCCCCAACATCCCCAGGCTGCCGGGGTTCCCCCTGGCCGGCTTCACCTTTCAGGCTCTCAGGGGCCCCCTTATAGGCAGGTCCACCCCGCGCAGGGTGCACGGGGTCCCCCAGGTCCGGTACCGCCCCTCTCCACTCTCCCAGCCCCGGCGGTACCGGGTCATCGCTACGGGGCTCCGTAATGACAATGCAGCGCTTAACCCGAGCAGCCCAAGCCCCACCGCGGGAGGGACCCACACATCCCCCGCCCCAGCGCCGGGGCTCGCCGGCAGCCAACACAGGCACCCCCCAAAATTCTGCTGACTCGGAGCCGCCGGGCAAGCGCCCGGCCCTGGGGCCCGAGCACAGAGCTCTGCCCGGGGGCTCCAGGGGAAAGGTGGCGGCGCTCGGCAGCGACCGCAGCCGACGACGATTTCCCCGTCACCGGGACAAAATCCTGCCCCAAAGGAGGCGCTTGGAACGCTCGCCTGCGGCTCCTCCCTGCCCCAAAGATCCCGGCAGCTGCCCCTCTGTCGCAGGGAGGGCTTTGCAGCAGGGGGCTCTGCGGGCCCACCCAGGTTGTGCCGCCTCCCAGACCGTGCCGCCTTCCCAGGCCATGCCCGCCCCACTGCGGATTTTCGGCCCGGGCTCTCTCGCTCTTCCCGGCTCCGGAACAGTCCCGGGCTAAGCGGGCACCGCCCGCCCGGCGCCGCAGGGCCCCGAGCCCCTGCTCAGCAAAGGGCCAGTGTCCATTGCCGGCCCCTTGCCGCCGGCTCCGGCCATTCCCCACCCCCGGCACAACCCGCAGCTCCCACCTCCCTCCAGCCGGGCACTGCGGCTTCCCCAACGAGACAGAATATTCCCTTCATGGGATCTTTGTCAGCTCTGCTCAGATGTGCCAAAACAGCTGCTGCTGACACAATCCTATCCCACGCATAATGCCACCTTCAGTTCTGACACCCCGTTAAAAAATCCAAGAGCAAAAGAGACAGCTGATTCCAGAATCTTGCAAAATCACATCCCACAATATTTTGCTATAAAAATCACAAATATTAACAGAAGCTGAGAAAGTCAACATTAGAAATCAAGGTTCCAACACTGGGACTGGAGGAGTTCAGGCCATCCATGTGATTGGAATGAGCCCTCTCTTTCTGACATGTGAGCAATCCCATCGAATTTCCCAAATCAGGGAAAAAGGGAGCTTTGGCAAAAGCAGCTTCACACACAGCAAAGACACAGAACAGGGCAGGGCAAGCAGCTGCCAAAATTGTAACTTGTACTTCCAATTAAGAAATATGTTTTGAGTTTTACTACTAATATGGCTATTAGCCACTATTTATAAAACTCAACAGGACTAAAAATAGTAGGAATAATAAGAAAAAGAACTGCAAAATTATTAGGAAAAAAAAGAGCAATAAAAATAATTAATAATGATTAAAAAAAACCTACCATACTTGTACTCAATTTGCATGGCCAGGTTTTGGTCAGGGCGGCTCCAGGAGTGCCTTCTGTGAGAGGCTGCTGCAAGCAGCTGCTCCTCCGTGTCCCGCAGAGGCAACGCCAGCCGGCTCCAGGACGGACCGGCCGCAGGCCAAGGCTGGGCCAGGTAGAAATGGTGGCAACGCCTTGGGGAGAAGAGAGTTCAGGAAAAGAAAATGGTTTCTGGGGTAGTTGTAAGTGTGAGCAGGGCAGAGCAGGGAGAGAAGATGGGAGAGGAACAAGTGTGCACACAGGCAGGGCAGGGCAGGAGGAGGGGCAGGAGCTGCTGCAGGTGCTGGAGCTGATGGCCCTGAGATTCCGTGGTGCAGTCCGTGCTGAGGCAGCTGGGCCCCTGCAGCCCATGGAGGGCACAGAGTGCAGAGATGCACCTGCAGCGCCTGCAGGAGCCCGTGCCGGAGCAGGGGGATGCCTGAGCACAGGCTGTGAGCCCAGGAGAAACCTGTGCTGGAGCAGGGACCTGGCAGGGACCTGCAAAGCCCTGGAGAGAGGAGCCCAGGCTGGAGCAGGGTCCTGCTAGGAGCTTGTGAGCCCATGGCAGAGTGACCCATGCTGCAGCAGTTTGTGAAGAACTGCTGTACAGGAGATGAACTCATGTTGGAGAAGTTCATGGAGAAGTATCCTTGGGGGGGAGCACTGGCACAGCCGGGGAACAACTCCTCTCCCTGAGCAGCAGGAGAAAACATGGGATGAAGTAAGCAGAACCCCCATTCTCTGTCTCCCTGCACCCACTGGGGGGGAGGTAGAGCTGGGAAGGAGGGAGGGATGGGCAGAAGATGTTTTTCAAGCTTTGACTTCTCACTAACTGCTCTGATTTTGATAGCAATAAATTCAATGAATGTCTCTAATTTCAATCCTGGTTTGCTTATGATGACATATGCTGAGTGATCTGTCCCAGTCCTTATCTTAAGCCATGAAGCTTTCATTCAGTTTTCTCTCTCCTGTCCATCTCTGGAAGGGAATGAGAAAGCAGCTTTGGTGGGTGCCTGGCACCCAGCCAGGGTACACTGACTACACTTCCTTTCTGTCCTTCTTTCTTTCTCTCCAGAGGTGACAGTGCAGAGGCTGAGTGGGGCTTTGATGGAGGGAGTGAAGGTGGCGGGGAGTAGCGGGGCCAGGAGGCACAGGGATGTGGGACAGGCATCAGAGGGGCGCAGGCAGCTGGCAGGGGGCAAGGCCTGTCCCCCTGGGCCAGCAGCAGCCCCGTGCCCTGCCCAAGGCGCTGCCAGCAGGGGCTGGGCCCCAGAGGCAGGGGGAGAGCCCAGGCCCGGGGGCGGCG
Source organism: Aegithalos caudatus (assembly GCA_013389925.1). NCBI lineage: Eukaryota > Metazoa > Chordata > Aves > Passeriformes > Aegithalidae > Aegithalos > Aegithalos caudatus. The sequence goes on from WEIU01022148.1 coordinate 17,820, forward strand.
TTTCTGCCCCGAGCCCCGTCCAGCCCAGCCTCCCCCGTGTGCGCAGTGACCGCTGGCACGGGCTGCACTGGACAGTGTGACCTGCTGGGGACATTGAGAGCTCCCCACTGTGACACTGCCCTTGGCATTGCACAGGCACCAAACAAATCACAGCCAGCCCTGCTCCTCCTTGTCATGGCCCAGGCACCAGAGCACATCCCAGCCCTGCTCCTTGTGCTATCAGAAGTCCTACAAATTTCCCCAGTGTGGGAAGAGCTTCTCACAGAGCTCTAACTTGACCCAGCACCAACAGAACCACCACTGAGGGAAGCCCTGAGAGTGCCCTGAGTGCAGGAAGAGCTTCCTGTGCTGCTCCAGCTGCATCCCCCATGGGAGGATCCGCGCTGGATGATCCCAAGTGACCCCCGGTGGGCAGAGCCCTGGTGATCTGTGGTGCCGCTGATCCGTTTTGGGAAGACACCTGTCTGGGGCTCCACATCCTCCTGGCTCCCCATGGGCACTTGGACCAACATCAGAAATCCATTGTGGAGACCAGATTTGTTGATTTCTGACCCCAGGAATATCTCACTTTTTGCATCTTTTGGTGGCATCAAGCCATACTGCATGGCCTTGGAGGTCTTGTCCAACATAAATCCATCATTTCAATTCTCTCTGGCCCATGGGCAGCTTCCACAGCCAAATGGGGATAGACCAGGGAAAAACCCATGATTGTGGAGACAGTGGGGTTCATACCCCTCAAAAAAAAGTCTTTTGCACCCACCCAAGCATGTGGATGTTTGCTGACAGGGACGTATAAATCCTTTTGTTTTGGCCTTGAAATGAAAAGGTTTCTCTTCATGCCTTTGAAAGCCCTGAAATTGGGGTAAAAATAAAGATGTTGAACTAAGGCATGGATGGGGACATGCTGGGGACACAGACATGGGTGGGGCCATGGGGGGACATCAGGGACATGCATGGGGACATGAACTGGGACAGCATCAATGCCACCCCCTGTGCCACCACAGTGCCACCCAACCTTCATCTCAGCAATGGTGAAGCGCTGCCTCCTGCCACCACATCCCCACTGTCACCACTGCAGTGTCCCAGCTGAATGTCAACCCCTACCAGGGTGGGATGGGGAACTTGTTCAGCTGGGGACAAGTGGCCTGGAACTGAGTGACAGCCACCAGGGTGTCTCAGGGCCACCATGCTCAGGACATCCCAACTTCCCGTGCGGACAGCCTGGGGACAGGGCAAGGGTCAGTGTCTCCTGTGCTGTCACATTGCCCTGCTCTGGGTGTCACCAGAGGTTTTCTTGTGACAACATTCCAACAGGTGTGGTGATGGTGTCTTCTGATGGGTGTCCTGGTGGCATTGTGTCCCTTCCCTCTGTATGTCCCCTTCCCCATCATGTCTCCCTGTCAGCTCTCTGTGTGTCCCTGTCTCCCCTGTGAGTCTCTGTCCCCGTCTCCCCTATGTGTCCCTGTCCTCTTCCGTGTCTCCATGTCCCTCCCCCTGTATCCCTGTCTCCTGCCCCTAGCGGGGCCAAAGTTCCCAAAGGTCCCTGGGTTGTGTCCCGCAGGGTGACCCGTGTCCTTTAAGGTGTCTGTGTGTCCCTCAAGGTGTTTACCTCAAGGGTTTAAAGTGTAATATGACCTTGCAAGGACCTTGGAGCCTTTAGGGGGGCCGGCCCTTGGCGATTGACGTTTGGTTTCAGCCACTGAGGGGACAGGAAAAACGACTCTTTGAAGAAACTATGTAAGTTGTGAATCAGCGGACCCTTTCTCTTTCTGCCCTGGGGCTGC
>WEIU01022150.1:1900-14634 GCA_013389925.1 Aegithalos caudatus
TTCTCTAAATCCATGAAGCTTAAATAAATTAACATGGGAAGCAAGTGGCATAAATTATTATTTCATAACTTTTTTTTAAATAGCATTTAACATTATATCAGGTAAAATCTGAACAAAATTATCAGATTGAAATACTGGTAAAATATCATCACTGTATTCTCCGTGGATGTGCTACTGTTGTATAAATAGCTATTGATTAAAATTCTGAGAAAGTCGCTCTCTCTGCCACAATCCATTAAGCACTGTATAGTATTAACACAACTGAAAGAATTTGGAAAGTAGATGTTTGTTTGAAAAATGAAAGGTGGGAAAAACAAGACCAGGAAGCAGTTCTGTATTTCAGAGACAAATGCAGTTCCTCTCACAGATGTTCCTCAGGGAAATAAACAGCAGCAGCCAGGGCAAGTCAAGAAAGCTCTCTAGAAGAAAAGCAAGATTCGTAAAGTACTCCACCACATGCTCACATTCCTCTGGGAACTGTTATCTTGCTCAAACAAATCCAACTCACTAAAACTGACAGTTGTGCACTGCTCTTTATTCTTAAAGGATTAACATTAGGGAAAAAAATATGAAGTGAAAGTATCTTTCAAGATGCAAACTACATGAGAGACTATATAATCACTGCTGCTAAAGAAGGGGGTATGTGCTGAGACTCCAGTCTCTTTTTCTTGTGCAGGACTGGCACAAGAGATCTGCTGAGAGACTGCTTTTCAAGCTGGTTTACATTCTTAAGAAGAAAAAAATAGGAAACTGACCCACCAATTTATCCTTAGAGAGCAGTAAATACATGGAAAAACCTCTTAGAGACTGAATACCTCTTTACGTACACATTTATGAACATTTCAGAGCTATTATTTTGATGTACATAATATACGGTGCTTTGTGTATTTGAATATTTGTATATGAATATTTTCCAAGTGTACTGCCTTTTAAAAATTTAATCCCAGTGAACTGTAGCTTTACAGAACAAATTGTTATAGAATTCATTTCTATACCTTCAGCCATCTGAAAACTACCAGGACAGCCATGAATTGAAAACTGTGATTCATTGGGTTATCCTGAGACTAGAGGAAACCTAGACTTGCAGCTTATATTGTATACCCTACTTTGAGTAAAACCCTCTTGAGAGATTTAACCACTTCCTATGATAAAATCCCAAGATCTGAATGGAAACTGTACCACACAATTTCTATGAAACAAATCAAGTATCATTATATAATTATAATAAGCCCTAAACCACACAAGTCCAAGGGAGTAAACAGTTTCATTGGACAATACTGTACTTATTTTAGAAGTTAGACAAGGTGATTCACAGCTGTGGTGATCCACAGATATGGATCCCTGTCTCTGCTAAGCAAATGGCTCTCTTGGCAAGCTGTAGCAGTTGTTTCTAAAAGGATTGAAAATATGTTGTTGCTTTATCTAAAGGGTGAATTCAGATATACAAATGAGAAGCAACAGATCAAAAATATCACAAAGATAGTATTGTGAACAAAGAGCAGCTGACCACAATTCTAGTTTTCCTAATCCCATTCATTCTTTACTCTCCTGAAAGGCAGGAAAGGAAATAGATGTCCCTCATTTAGCATTTATCTGAAGCACTAGGATAATAAATAAAACATCTTATGTTAATTGTAACAGACCAGACAGAATATACTTGTGCTTACTACTCCAATTCAAGCAGTAGAAGCAAAATATTTTTGCCTCAAAACTTTGTGTTTTTCTGCTTAATTCAAGATTATGCAAAACAAAAAGAAGACGCAGGATATACATTAAGAAATGCGGAAACTAATTAGGCTTCTAAAACTGAAGATGCGAAGCCCACTGTCACCCATCTTTGCTTATAACCGTTTTCATTTTTAATAGGAGCTAGCAGGTAGTATTTTACAGTTTCAGGATGCACATTCACTGTCTCATCAGCCATAAACTCATAAACATTCCTTGCACCTACTCAAAATAAAGCCTATCAGGAAGGTTTTACACATTTTCTAAATGTATTTTGCTGTCCTGACCTCCCTTTTCTGAAAAATCAGCAGTTCAGATTATTCTACTCCTGTAATTCAAAGCACTGCACAGTAGTTTTTTGAGAAACTTTAGCAATATTTTGAAATTAGCACCAGTACAGAGGCTTCTTTCCTAGGACATTCTTCCACATGTTTATTTAAGCTCAACTTCTTAACCCTTGCCTTGAAGGAATTTGCCAATAAGATCATACAGAAACCCTAAACTGACAGGCAACTGCCTCAGTGGGATACTGTGCACATTCACAGGTGCTAGAGATCTTTGAAACAACTGATTAAGATGCACAGAGGTCAAGTGCAAGAGAAAAACCTTTTCTAGAAGGGGAGGATGGAGAATGAGAGTCCATTACCTCTGCTTGTAGTGTAAATGCATTTCTCTGTCCAACCTCAACAATACCCCACCCCCCAGTTTACTTTTACTTACTTTTACTTACTTTTACTTACTGAAACACTACTAAGGATTATAAGAGCAATATGTGAAATATACAGACAAGTAAGGAATTCTATCAATAATGCAATTTAAATGGGTTCAAGTTATGCTAAGCAAAAATTGTGATATCAATACACACACAAATGCACAATAAATAAGATACAGAGCTCAAGAAAAACAAGGACTCAAGGAGATTATCTTTTCTATTTATACTGCAAATCTTTCTTACAATAGTATTAAAAAAAGAAATTATCAGAAGTGTTAATCTAATCTTGCTACTTTACTAGTAGCTCCTGCAGTAAAGATGCTTATGTACCTAAACTTATTTCAGCTGCAGGTACAAATAAAGTGGCAGAATAAATGATTTTCAGATTAAGGAAATTTCAAACTGCAACACAAAGATGCAACACTGGTGAAATGTATCCAAAGTGTTTTTTCTATCTTATCAAGTTCACATATGAAAAACACAGATANACCCAATTACCCGGGTTTTCATATGAGGAGAAAAAAAAAAAAAAAAAAAAAAAAAAAAAAAAAAAAAAAAAAAAAAAAAAAAAAAAAAAAAAAAAAAAAATTAAGCCAATTTCAAGTTCTTCCAAAACAGATTACATAGGAGAAATTTAGTAAATCCAGATTACAAAGCTTGCACTTTTCTAATTAAATGCATAATCATAGATGCAGATTCATGTTAGTAATGCTAAATGTCTTCTGTTTTAATGAGCCATTTGAAATGAAATGGTTGCCTGCAATTAGACATCTGCAGCCCAAGGACAGCAAGCCAACTGTGTAGTCTGTCTGCCAGAATTACAGTTGCATTCCTCAGCAGGACAATAAGGAGAATGGATAATTGTAATTATAACATATACATCCCTTAGTGTTCTGTGGTTAAAAGAGTGTGAACAACAAGAGCTCTTAATACATTTAATTGCTGGCTGCTAATAAAGGGTTGTCAAAAAAAGAATCATTTTTTAAATATATTCCAATTCCACAATGAATTACAAACCAAGGTCACTAACTACCCACCTGAGGACTTATCTCCAGAAAACTGTCTCTTAGACCCTATAAATATCTAGTCACACTGGCCTGGTATTCAGAGAGTTGCAAGTTCGTAGGAAAGTAAGTTGAAAAGATGAGAGACAATGGATATATGTTGCAAATTCTTTATTCACATTCACTTTGGAAATATCTTTGCAAGCTCTTTTCATTAAAACTTGAATGAAGATCCTAAATACTTTTTAGATGTGTGTATTTCTGCCTCTTCCCTTATGCACTTAATATATCTGAATATTTCACCTATCAAAATGCTTCCATTCCCTTATAGGAATAAGAGAAAAAAAGAAATTGAAATTTATCCATTCAAATCCAGGCAGAAATCATAGATGTGTTCCCTGAGAGAATGCTTCTCTCACTTTGCCAAATTATTAAAAAAAAATTTAATTTAATGACCTTCAGATTTCATCTTTAATTCACTGCTGCTCAGCTTTGCACTTTACTGTGAGGATTCAAGACTAAAGACATTATTTCTTCTGTCTTTGCTATATATTATGAACATGGAATGAAAATTCACTGTGATGTTAATATAAGTTCTTCTGCAGCAAGCAGCCACCTGAACTGCTTTATTCTGTGAAACCACAGTTTTTTAAAATATAATTCATTAATAGCATTGACAAAATAAGTGAGAGCATCAAAAAGAAATAAGAGTTCTTCCAAGCTTATACACAGGCTATCATGTTTAAGTTATTAGGTAAGATTTCTTTAATGCAATTGCTTTCCTTCATTTTTACTTTCATCAGCTCCTAGATAAAGGTGAAACTGAGATTTTACATTTCTTGAATTGAATAGATTCTATTTTCCAGATGAGGCATTTGACTAATTTATTGTATCCTCTTAAATACTTCTCTCGAGTAAATTAGCCAACTTGCTAAATTTCTATAATTTTTGAAACTGTGAAAAATATCTTTATTCTAATACTTAGTATTGTTACACTGAACCTTTAGGATCTCAGACCTCTAAATGCAACCCACATGCCTTATGAACTCCATAACCAATGCACAGGACATTTCAGAACACAATTTATCTTAGCCAGCACTCTAATTCTGCTAGCCAGCAGTAACTGTTCAGCACAAAATAAAGTCTCTTTATTTTTTAAATATTTGTGAAAGCGTTGAATGTCCATACACAGGCATCTAAAGGCTGCAAACTCCTCCTCAGCAGGTCTCAGACGCTCATTTGTAAAGAGACAGAAAACTCACTCCTTTAGAAAAAATTTCCTCTATTTAACCAGAATATAGAGAAAACACACATTCTCCTGTGACTGGCAGATGGGAAGCCTGCTGGAGTATAACAAATTAGGGAAAAAACTACTAGATATCTAGTTGTGGATGAAAAAAATGAGTATATAGATTCTAGTTGTCAAAAAGCATAAAACCAAAGCTTGGTTTTCAAGTGCTACCCAGGAATGGTTGAGATAGTCATCCTGCTCTTCTCTGAGAATAACTGTCTTCAAAGTAGAGCAAGACAAATAAAAGATAAAGCAACATAAGATAAAGAGGATTTAATATCATAAGATTCTGAACAGAAACAACTAAAATTTTCTAGATCTTGCAATTTCACTTTTTTCTTCTTTCACTGGAGGGAAGAAAATATGAGGAGGACATCAAGTTGCAAGTCAAAATCTAACTGGGCTAAAAATACTAAATATAAGACATTATGCTGGGCATAAAACATAAAAAATAATTTATATTTGTGTAAATATAAGTTCTTCTTAAACTTGATGTTCAAAAAGCTCTGCAAGTTTCTGGATACTATTTATTACTTTCAGTGCCCCCGTCAGTTTTTCCAGTTAAAAACCTCTGGTCTTCTTCTACAGTCATCACCGTAAGCCACCTGTGATTCTCATGCTGTCTACAAGCAATAATAGATGTCTACACTCTATGCTGTCATACTTCATTCCTTATTTGTATGTTCCAATGAATGACATGGGTCCAAGCAATTATTGAGGATATGACTCAGCTAGTTCTTTTTAAAACATAAAAAATAAAAGCATTACTTTTAAAAGCCATCCCTGTTCACCAGCTTTCACTAAACTTCTGGATTATCACTGACATATTGGTACAAAGCCAAGCAACAGTTTATTTCACACGGTTGTTCTTCATTTTCTATTAAAAGTACAGAGCAGCCAAGTAGAACTATATTTAATGAGGATTGGATCTCTTCTTTGTCATCATGAGGTGTTATTCAGAGTACAAAAGTTGTTTCTTTAATCTACCCACAGAGTAGAAAAGTGCTGTAATAGGTAAAGAAATTCTTTGCTTTGTAGAATCACAAAATGGTTTGGATTGGAAGAGACCTTAAAAACACTTTATTTCCAAAACTGTCTGCCACGGACAGGACACCTTCCACTAGACCAGGTTTCTCAATGCTCCATCCAACCTGGCCTTAAACACTTCCAGTGATGAAGTAACTTCTTCTGGCATCCACAACCCCTTATGGCAAACTGTCCTCTATTCTGGGCAAACTGTTCCTGTGTTTCACACTCTCATAGTAAAGAATTTCTTGCTAATATCTAATCTAAACATACTCTCCTTTCAGTCTGAAGTCCTATCACTACATGCCCTTGTGAAAATACCCCTCCAGCTTTCTTGCAGGCTCCCTTCAGATACTGCAAGGTGGCTCAAAGGCCACCCCGGAGCCTTCTCAATGATGAATAGTCACAATTCTCTCAGCTTTTCCTGATAGGAGAGTTGTTTTATTCCTCCGATCATCTCTGTGGTCCTCATCTAGATTTGGTCCAAGAGGTCCATGTCCTTCCTGTTCTGGGGAGATCAGAACTGGACCCCAGAACTCCAGATGGGGTCTCAGGAAAGAAGCATAGAGGGGGAAAATTACTTCCAGCAAGTTGTTGGTCACAATTCTTGTGATGCAGCTCAGGATACAATCGGCTTTCCAGGCTGCAAACACACATTTGACCTGGATAGCTTGGATCAATGGACAAGGTATATTGTATGAAGTTCAACAAGGCAGAGTGCTGGATCCCACACTTCAGTCACCACAGCCCCATGCAACAATACACACTGTGGGAACAGTGGTTGGAAGGTTGCCCAGCAGAAAAGGATGTGGGGTTGCTGGTCAACAGCTGCTGAACATGAGCCAGCATATGCCCAGGTGGCCAGGAAGGCAAACAGCATACTGTGCCAGCAGAAGTAGGGTAGAGATTGTCCCCCTGTACTTGTCACTTGTGAGGCCGTACCACAAGTACTGTGTCCAATTCTGGGCCCTTCACCTAAAAAAGACATTGAGGTATTGGAGTATGTCCAGAGAAGGATGATGAAACTGGTGAAAGGTCTACACAGGAAGTCCTGTGTGGAGTGGCTGAAGGAGCAGGGGTTGTTTAGTGGGAAGAGGAGGCTGAGGGAGACCTCTACAACTACCTCAAAGTGGGTTGTAGCCAGATGAAGGCCTCTTCTCTCAGGCAACCAGTGACAAGAGGATATGACCTCAAGCTCTGCAGGTGAAGTTCAAGTGAGACATCAGGAGGAACGTTTTTCACCGAAAGGGTGGTTTAAGCATTGGAATGAGCTGCCTAGGAAGGTGGTAGAGTCACCACACCTGGAAGTGTTCAAGAAATGACTGGATACGGTCATAGTGCTAGGATAGCTGACATGGTGGTGTTTGGTCTAAGGTTAGGATCTGTATCTTGGAGGTTTTTTCCATCCTTAATGATTTCATTGTCACTCATCTCCAACCTCTCATCCACCAGCACCCCAAGTCCTTCTCGGCAGGGCCGCTCTCAATCCCTTCATCCCCCAGCCTGTATTGATAGCAGTTGCCCACACCCAGGTGCAGCACCTTGTGCTTGGTCTTGTTAAAACCCATAAGGTTCCCATGGGCCCACTTCTTGAGCTTGCCCAGGTCCCTCTGGATGGCAACGTGTCCTTCAGGTGTGTCACCTGCACCTCTCAGTCCAGTGTCATCTGCAAATTTGCTGAGGGTGTACCGAAGGACATCACTTGCCAATGATGTCCAGCTGGAGCTCTAAGTCATTGACCTTTACCCTCTGGATGTGACCATCCAATCAACTCCTTATCCACCAAACTCTCCACCCATCAAATCCGTCTCCATCAATTTAGAGAGTAGGATGTTGTGGGAAGACTGTGTCAAAGGCATTATTATAAGTCCAGACAGATGACACTTGTAGCCCTTCCCATGTCCTCTGATGTATTTGCTCCATTGTAGAAGGCCACTAGGTTGGTCAGGCAGTTACTCTTGGTGAAGCTGTGCTGGTTGTCTTGAATCACATCCCTGTCCTTAATGGCTCAAAGTAAAATAGTTACATACAAGCAAAGCAGAATAATAAAAAAAAAAAAATCTTCAAAAATTTAAAGTTATACAGATAGTGTGCATTCCTTTTTAAGCCTAATCAGAATGGGACACAGGAGAAAAATTAAAATTCTAATGCCCAGTTCCAGTTTTATCTGTAAAAGATTTCTATTTTCCTAGCATTAAATAAGAATACTTTTCATATATCAGAAGAAAAAATGTTATTTCAAGTTTGGGCTAAACAATTTTTTTATTTTACTGAAATTTTTAATAAAACAATCCCAGCCAGACACACAAGATTTAACTCTCTGTTAACAATGCTCAAATGATAGGATAAACTTTTCTGATTATATACAAATGGATTTTCAAAATATATTTATATTTTTAGCTATTAGAAGAAAATATTTGTTCTTCTCTGAACAGTATTAGCCTTTGAATTGTATCTATATCTGCACCAGATAGGTATCTAAAAATGCACTAAAAATGGTAAATAGAGAACTCATTTAATCATACAGAACTATGTACCAACAGAGGGGGTTATAATATCCTTTGCTGAAACAAGGTAAACAACGTTTAATGCTAGATTGAAAGATACTCCATAGGAGTCCATTAAATGAGAACTTTAGCCTTTTGAAAAGGACATACAGTGCAGAGCTTCAGCTATCTACTTAATTTTTCAAAGCTCAATCTGTAAAGAAAAACCTACCAGCCTATTAAAAAAAAAAAAAAAAGCCTTCATTCTATGATTCTGTTAGATATCCACTCGACACTTAGACATAATTATTCATAGATTTGAATAACAGCTTTGTGCACTGTCTTTAGGGGGGTTGTGTCTATAGAGGTTTAGCTGACTTCTATTAGTAATTTCTAATTTAATTTCTATAATGAACTAAACAAATGAGAATTCCACACATGAATAATACATATTCCAAGTAAAATCCTATCTCTATTGTCATAAAAGCAGCAGCCCATCACTCTTTTCTTCTTCTTGCTTCCCATCTCTTCCAGGTAGAATCATATTTGAATAATATATTATTTATGTCTGCAGCAAAAATAATTTTAAAAGTCTTTGGAAAATTAATAAATGAAACACTGCTTTTGTTTCACAGCCTATAGCAAAAAAGGAAAAACAATCACAGCGTGGTTTATAAATGTCTACAAAGAAAAATCATTAAAATTCACATCTTGTTGACATTGACAGACTTGTGTCTAAAGAACCAAGTACAAATCTAGATCTTTATATATAGCCATAAACCATGTTTTAGGATACAGTAACCAGAGTAATACAGAACTGAATTTAGAAAAAAAAATAAAAAAGCTTAGAAACTTAATATGCAGTTCTAGCTTTCTTAAATCTCAATACTTTTCACCACTGTCCAGAAATCCACAAGTCTTTCAACTTGTTTAAGTAATTCTGTCAAATATTGATTTTTTAAAGTATGTTCCTCAGAAATATAGAGTAAAAACTGAAAATATACATTCAACCTAATTTCACAAAAAATGGACCCCAATACTAATATACTTTTAACATATTGATGAATTCCTACAAATAATTCATTGCTCTGTTCCAAATGATTCATATTGCACATTTTAGGTCTTAAAATTGATATATGTCAAAACTAGTAAATTTTTTTACAATTTTCCAGCATTTACTTCTCTCTATTTTCAGCTACTGTCAGGTTCTTTAGGACAAAGTCATTAACTTAGTGATCAAATGGTTGAGAGGTTATACATATACACTGTTCCTCTCTGAACATAAAAATATCTGATCTTGCAAATGCAGCTTTCTTCAAATCATGGCATATCACAAAGCAGTCAAGTCCTATTCAAAATCAGTTTCTGAAAACTCCAGTTTCAGATGGATTTTTTGAGACTACACCTATAAATCATGTCTGCATAGGCATTTCTATGCCACTTTTTTGTGCTCTGTGATTCAACTTCATATTCATCAATCACATATTGAAGGGGGTTACAAGTTCACAGCAAGCAAGGATAGCATGTTCCACATATGGAAGAAAACAGTTTCATAACCAGTGGGGATTAAACAGTAAGCCCTTGTCCTAGGGTGACAGTCCTATAAAGCAAGTGGAAAAAACCCACACTAATTAAATTTTGTATGTTCTAGTTCTGGGTTGTGAGTGGGTGGTATTTTCATTAAGAGATAGCCCCAAATTTTAAAGGAAAGTATGGCCCTTCTGACTGTTGGCTGCTGTAAGAAACATTACAAATTAAGCAGTAAACAGTAACAGAAGGTATAGAATTTACTTCTATGTATAGAAATGGTATTTAACTCTCATTTCTAACTTTAATGAACTGTTTAATGTGTACTTCTAGTGATTAATAGCCAGTAAAAAAATACTATTCCTCAGTACCTGCATCATAGGTGAACAATTACAGCACATTTACAGGATCACAGAATGGTTTGGGTTGGAAAGGACATGCAAGATAATCTAGTTCCAACACCCCCATTGCGGGGACACTTCTGGGGAAAGTAGCAGAGACACTTCTCACTAGACTAGGTTTCTTAAAACCCCACCCAACCTAACCTTAAACACTGCCATGGATGGAACATCCACAACTTCTCTGGGCATCCTGTTCCAGTGCCTCACCACCCTCGCTATCAGTAAAGAATTTCTCCTCTATATGTGACATTAATTTTCCCTCTTTCAGTTTAAACCCATTCCTGTTTGTCCTATCAGTACAGTTCCTGATGAAGAGTCTTTCTCTGGCTTCCTTGTAAGCCCTCATGAAGTACTGGATGGCTGTAATGAGGTGTCATCTTACTATCAGTTAAAGCACATTTGCTAAGGACTATAGTCAGTAAATGATAATGATATTTGTCATCTCTGAGTAGGTATTAGGTCATTTACAAGACTGAGTGAAAATATAAAGCAATACTAAACTTCTAACACTAAACTTCTGGTACATGTTAGGAAATACACATAAAATAAAAATTATGTTTTCAAGTCAGAACAGACTAGAACAGATCATATGTGGAAAAGTATGGAAAACACTAGCAAAAATTCTTAATTGAGCCAATCATAATGTGCATCTATTCTTCTTGTGCATCTAAAGCTTAAAGTTTCAGTTTATTTACTGTTAGTAATTTTACTGGTTCAGTTTATTTGGTGGAAAAAATCTAAATAGTTTCACAGTATAAACATTTATTATCTAAATAATCAATCTCTTTTTGCACTCCTACCCACTTCTCTCTTCCAGCTGTAGTAGCAACGTTCAAGAAATATCTATCAATGTAGACAGTGGGAAAGAAATTTTAATGGCCTTATATATAACAAAACACTTTGCATTAGCTCTTACATGATCAGCCATCAGGAGTTGAATTGAAAAGAGAAAGAGCAACAGCATGTGTTAGAAAAGAGACTCCACTTTCTTCCAGATGTGATACTAGGAGAGAGATTTCACACATGTGGAAGTCCTAGATGAAAAGAGGCAAATAAGGGAAGTCTGGGAGAATAATTCACTGAGGCATTGGCTGACTCATCAGTCTTGACTTCACAGGAGACATGCCCTAACTCTGTTGTAAAAGTTCACTGACAACTGTTACTGCCTCACATACTTAAAAGACACAAATCCATAAGAAACAAGCTTTTCCTACCGTTAATGCTCAAGGTTCTACTTATACTGTTGTAACAATGAAATGAAGTAAAATCAATCAAGCAGCCAGGGTCACACTACTGGCAGCAAAACATGTACAGCCATTGTATATTTCAGTGCCAACTCATAATGGTCTTAGAAGCAGAACATAAGAAATACAGTCATTTTCTATGTTATTTTTGGAATTCGAAGCACATTTATGTATTACTAGAAGTACAATGGTTCATAAAATCTAAAACTTGCTGTAGGGCAAAGAAAGTTCAGTTCATGCAAAATTCAAGCTGTGAATATATATAGTGACAAATACACACTACTCAGTGTTTCTAGCACTACAGGCAATTCTCTGTCTGAACTTCCACCAAGAATTATGTAAGCTCCATATAGTCATAAAACAGATTTAGCTTTCAGTGTAACAAACATTTATAAAATACAGGCTATGTTTTCAAGTTTAGGATGGACAAATGTGTAGGGACCCTTTTTTATTGCCATTTTAATTGCAGAAAGCATCTTCTTCTCCAAGATGATTAAGACACTTTCATATGCATTTACAAGTATTTTTTAACATAGGATACTTTTATCTTAGCTAAAATATTCCCAGTGAGAAGAAAATAATTCCTCAGTGAGAATGTATTTTAATGTTTCAAAAACAAATCTTTCTCAGACTTTTTTGAGTTGAAGCTTAGAATTTGATTCCTATTATTAATATCTAGATATGGATTTGGTGTGGTAATTTTTTCTCATTCAGATAAAAGGGAATAATTAGAATCTTATTTCAATGACTAGTGATCCTGGTGTAAATTCACATCATCTCTGGTGATCCATTAATTGCCACAGATGTAATTACTGCAGCAAAGTAATATTGCTAAGAGGGCAATACATTATAGGAAAGGCATACAACAGAATTCTGACACTTCTAACTGCAACTCCACCAGGAGAAAGTGCAAAGTTTATTCTGTTTTATTCCTTTATTTTCTCATTATCTCATGAGAAACATCTGCCTTTGTAAACAGTTCCATCTTGTCTGTAGAAAACAGGAATCTGAAGAAAAGCCAAAGCAATTATTAGTAACATAAGCATTTAAATCCAAAAACATGATAAAGTTCAGCTCTCCAAGGAGGAAGAGTACATATGCTATACCACAGTGTTTTTAACTTACATTCTTTGCTTAAGTGTATGATGCTAGGTTCATACAAGGTGAATGCTTAGAACTTAAACCTACAGCTATTCTTGCCATTTTCTGAAAGACCATGTGTCAAAGAGAACAGATCTCCATTTCATGAACATCATCTTATTTTAAAAAATCAATTTAAAAAAAATGATACCTAAGAGAAGTCCAATCATCACCAACA
>WEIU01022151.1:9982-50655 GCA_013389925.1 Aegithalos caudatus
CCCATTGACGCAGAAACTGGTAGAGTCTGGTGATGAAAAGCTTCAAGAAGTTTTGCCCTTTTGCTAGTTCTTCATATTTTTGAGCAGATAGTTACTTTGAAGCAGATCACATCAGGAGAATTTGTAGTGCAACATCTTCCTTTCCTTCCACATACAGTTCTGTACAAGTAAGAAAACTCCAGAGGGAGGATAGTAAGTGTGCATTTTTTAACAAGTCAAAACTGCATTTTTAGGAGAGGATAAGTTTGCTTATGCAGATAGTCAGATCCACTCAAATCCAAATATATATTATTAAAGAAGAATATATTTGGATATTTGGTTAGTATCAAAATTAGTAAAATAATATTGAATCCCAGGCAGAGAAACTCTTACATCCATTAACCATCTCAGGTTAGACAAAGGAGGTTCCTGAATGTACATGACAAGTTATATACTGTACCTGAAAGTCTCAGAACTCTTACTTAATCATAGATTTTCTACCTTTAAGTGTTTTGTTTAGGATCGCGGAGTTTTTTTCGGGGTTTTTTTTGGTTTTTTTTTTTTTTTTTAGATTGAGTTTTCCTCGTTAAATCTGCATCTCTGTTAAAGTTCATTTGATATCTGGATTTAGACATGATGGGATTAAAAGGTGGTGGTCCTGATCTGTACATTTTATGGTTTTGGGCCTGATTCCTTGTCAGAAAAGTCTCAGAAAATCATATACTCAGTGTAAACAACATCAGAAGTAGCACATTTGCTTTTGTAAAAGAAAACCAGTGTTTTGTAGAGCCAGAGTTGTCTTTATCCCAGGGTAATTTAGGGTTCATGTAAAATCAGTGAAGATCTTCACAGTCTAGCAGTGAAGTTTTAGCTCTAAGCTTCTTTAAGCCAGCAGTTTTGTACTGCATAAGGAGATGATGGAGAAACATGTGCCATGCACTGTACACTTAAGAAATAAGCTATCCACAACAGGAAAAGCCTAGGGGCCAAATTCTGAAATACTTCATAAAAAAATGGAAAAATTGTTGGAAGGTTGCCTGAGTAAAAAATATGTAAGGACATCAAGAGCTAAGTTCATACTGTTAGATAAATACAATAAAAACAAAATCTAACATGATGACATTCTAATAAGATTTGTTAAATATCTTGTGCAAATAGTTACGAAACTTGTCTTTATGAGATGATTTGCAGAGCATTTAGGGAAATTGTGAAGTATCTTGCTGGCACACTAAAGAAATCCCTAGAGCTTGTCTGCTCTTCATAGAAGTAGAATATCTAGCAGCTGTTTGATGAAGAATTTAAGTAAAACAAAAATAGAATAGATTAATATTGCAGATGTCTTTAGTACTTCCTTAGACTTGTTTGTTTGGTTTGGGGATTAATAGTTGTGGGGTCTGTATGAAAACCCTATGTAAACCCTGACTTTTATTTCAACTTTTAAATCTGACTCTTTTGGTGAGGAGAGAACACAGAAATTGTTGCACTCAAGTTCACTAAATCCCAAGATCTCCTTCAGCAGATACTTTAAACAGAAGGTGGCAGATCCCTCTAATAAGCAGAGTTTGGGGTTTTTTGATTTGATGAAAGTAAATTTACAATACAAAATAAGCATCTACTGGCTTTAGCAGAGAAATGTGTTTTCTTCCATCACAGATAGTGCTTCTGGTTTAGCTGCTAAGTCAGGTTAGAGCAAGGCTAGAAACTGCAGGAGAACATCAAAATAAAACAAAAAAGAACAACGACGCTCCCTGCCTCCCCCCAAACAAACAACAAAAACAAAACCTGAGCACAAGCATTAAGCATGAGCAGAGTTAACATGTGGACAAAATATTAGAGGAAATTAAGTGCCTTGCCTCTTGCTGTCCTAAAATTAAGGCCATCTGGCTGGTGGGGCTCTCTGCTTTAGCCTGGCAAAATACAGTGTGTGCTGGTAGGGGAATTCAGAGGAACACAGTGGTTCCTTAAGGTGGTGGTGATCTGACTGGAAAACCTGTTGATCCTTTGTTCTTTCCATGAGTGTCTCACACCACTGAGAGCCAGTTATCATGAGCCTGGAGGTGGCCCACTGTTTTGCTTGGAGATGATTGGACGTTTTTGTGCTGTTCAGTTTCCTTGTCCTATGACTGTTAGCTCCATGCATTGTTGCTTGGAAATGTGTCCGTGTACCCTTGGAGGACTTGGAGAGGCAGCCTTGGGCAGGAGCATTCTTCTGGTTTTTATTCCTTCAGGGACAAAGGCTTGCATCCTAAGCATCTTGAAATGTTGTGTTTTGTTTTGTTTTGTTTTTTTCCCCTAGCCAGCAACATAAGATGCATAAATTATGTAGGCTGAATATTACAAAGATTGAAGCATTTTTATTTTCTCTGTTATAGAGAGTTGGACTTGATGATCCCTATGTGTTCCTTCCAACTTGAGCTCTCTGTGATGTGTAGTGTGCCTGCTGAGGTGAGAGGGTAGTCAGCAAGATTTTGCCTTGGTTGAGTTGCAGAGAAAAAGAAATGCTGATTAGTCTATGAAAGTGTACCTTTGTAATGCCTCCATAGCAGCAATAGAGTAGCAGTTGGACTATTACAGACCTGAAAAAAAAGGAAGAAATTTCATATTATATATTCAACAATTTCTTTTATTCCATATTGTGTGTATTTTACAAATAGGTCTATTTATAATTGTAAGACAACATTACATTAAAAATTTGCATTTTCTTGTGGTACAAGAGTGAAATCAAGGAACAAGTAGATTTTATAGAAAGGAATCTCAAAGATAATTTTAAACACTGAGAGTAATTTAACAACTGAGATTGCAGGGAGTGAATTAGCAAATGCTGAACTACAGACTCATGGGAATTAGTGGGTGTGGGTTTGTGGTTTGTGTTACAGAGGAAGTTAGACCCCAGATGACCAGAATGATCCTTCTTGGAACTGCAGCTGCCCAGTGATGCATCCTGCTGTGTTATGGTGTGTTTTTTTCCACTAGCTAGATTGCAGGTGTCTGAGGTTGTACAGCAAGGAGTATATGGCAATGGAAAGTGAAGTCTTTGGGATATGTTACTGCAGCTGCTTGCTGGGCTGCTTGCTGGGAGTTGGCTCTACTATGGAAAGGCTCTGGCTGAAGCCATGGGTATTTGAGGCATGGTGGTCTTGCCTTGATCATCCTGGCACTCCTGATACTTAAATCATGCTCCATGGTTAGGAATTCCCCACATTCAAGATGTGATGTCTGCCAGTTCAATTAGGATAGCTGTAAGGCCAAGTCTCTAACAGGAAAAGCTTTTAACCAAAATCTGATCTGTAAGATAACATGAAACAAATAGAGACATTTAAAAAAATCTCCGAGCCTTTGAGGCAGAAATGTGTTTAAAAGAATAACTCCACATAGTAACTTTTTTTTTCCTCTGAAATTTTCTTCTTACAGGAAGAATTAGTTAAAACAGGGATAGCCCAGTGTTACAGAGTTCAGCTCCTATGAGTCAGACTGGAGTCTAGCTACTATTTTTTGGCTACCTTTATTATAGCATGCCTGTGTTTGTCATCACTCCTCTCCATTTTCTAATGTCAGAATGAATCATTTTAGGAATGTTTGTATCAGTTCTGTATGAAACCAGACAAGCTGGAGCTTACTGAGCTTCCAAGGTTCTTATTTTCTTGTCAGTTGACAAAGTTGAAACCTTTTTTTTTTTTTTTTTTTTTTTTTTTTTTTTTTTTTTTTTTTTTGTTGGTTNTTATTTTCCCTTTTACAGGGGGAAAAAATATGTTGGTTGTGTTTAGTTCTTTTTTTTTTTTTTTCCTCTCACTTCTGCCTCTTTTCCAAACATGTCAAGTCTCTAATGTGTTTCTCTTGGTCTGGGTAAGGGTTCATTGGGTGTGGAGTGAGGATGGACTGATGAATATGGGTTTGCAGTGCAGCTGGTTCCCCCTGGCAGGCAGGAGCATGGAAGCAGGGTCTCTGCACTGTTTACAGTCCCTGCCAGGATATCTGCAAATCCATATTAGGATCATATCATGGTTTTTCCCTCAAAGTGAAAGACTTCTTTGAAGGAGTTTCCTTTTACGTAAACAAATCCCACAATGAGCTTTTGAATTCCCCCAGTCAGACGCTTTGTTCTTCCAGCTGTAGCACAGATCTTCTTTGTAATTTTGGTCACTGTTGAGGCCACCTACTGCAGCACCAAATGCAGAAGGTGATATTTACTCTGGTGCAGTTTACCTGAGTGCAGTATCTCCACTGGAACTTGTAAGGAGCTTTATTTGCAGAACCACTGGGGGTTTGGAACTTGGGCATCCCTTTCATCTCCTTTCTTCTGATAACAGATATTCCTCAGTGTTATCCTGGTGCATGCATTAGCATTTCTGTGATAGTCAGTAATCAAAACTTAACACCTCTCTAAAGAGGCTTCACAGTTCTTATGGTAGGGGTACACAGAAGAACTGGACACATTTAGGAATTAACTTTCTATTTTCTTGCTAGTTTGCTGTTGTCTCACCCCATTCTCTGCACCCCAATACCTAAAAAGTTTTAAAATATTGAATTGTATTTCATAACATTAAAATAACTTCAGTAAGGTTTGTCTCATTTCTTGTTCTGCACAGGATTTTTGACAGGGAGTAGATAAACAGTGATGTTAAATATTCAAGGTACTCTAAGCTAGAAGCACAGATGTTCATAACACAGTTTGCAGTTTCTGTGTGCTGGGCTCTCATGCACAGATTTCTCCATTGCTCATTCCCTTGAGCAGATTTATGTTCTGGTATAGAATCAGAGTCACACAGATTGGAAAAGATTGTAACCCAGCACTGCCATGTCCCCACTAACCCATGCCCTTGAGCACCACATCTGCATATCTTTTGAACACTTCCAGGGATGGTGACTGCACCACTTTCTCAGACAGCCTGTTCCAATGCTTGCCATGTTTTGGTGAAGAAATTTTTCCTAATACCCCATCTAAATCTCCGCTGGTGCAACTTGGGGCCATTATATAGTGGTTATAAAATAGAACTGCTATGATCTAACAGTAATTAGTTTGCTCATTTGCATTCATATAAAAGCAAGGCAGAAGACAACAGAGAACAATATATAAAATTCAATATACATATCACGATATGAAATTGTTAAAATCTATTAATCTAGTAGTGTATTATAAATTAGTTAAATCCTTCAGTTTATCTTGGCATACAGATAGATAGTAGAGCTATGGTTACTGGTGAATGTAATTAATTTAGTGGTTTATAAGCATAAAGTTGTCCAGGATTGTTGCGCAATCCTTGTGTGATAACTTGCATTTGTATTCCAGGTTAGCTTGAAGAAAAAAAGGAAAAAATATATGGAAAGTTGATTTTTTTATCAAGATGTAGAACAACATGTTCTAAATTTTGTCTACATATAAAATACTATAACTTTGTTGAATGTGAAAATATGTACAGAAAGAGGCATTGTGAATTGAGGGAAGTCTTCCATCTTAAAGATAAGAACATAGTTTAATTTCTCTGAGGATGTAAATCTGCACAGCTCTATTAAATTTAACAGAATACCTTTGGCTTCCAGTTGTTTTTGGAGAAGGTCCAGATGCTGGCAAATAACCTGATTATTGTAGACATTAATACCTATAAAATCTTCCACTTGTTAAAGGTATAGATCACTTGAGGTTAGAATAAGATGAACATTACTTCATGTAATTACAGTATCTTCAACAGTTAATTTGTGTATCACAGCATTTTAATCAAATGAATGTAGCAAACAAGTTCAAAATATGGAAAGAATTCCTGAAAAGCACTGGTGGCCTTTAGTTTAACGTTGTCTACTCTCCCTTCTCATTACAGGCTATTCAAGTTAGTGATTTCCCTTTTTGGAAAACAAAGTTGATTTAATGAAAAGGACCTAAGATAAAGTATGTTTTTGCTACTTTAAAATTTACTAATCTTCATAATTTTCCACTGGACAGTGTACTGGGCAATAAAGGAATAGTAGGGGACTGTATACACCCTTCAACGCAGTACAGTGGATTGTTTCTTAGGGCTCTCAGGTTAAAAGCAGCAGGGGGAAACCAAAATTTTATTTGCCAAAACACTGTTTCAAAATAATTTTAACTGGTTTTGTTCACACCCTCAGAGAGGGCATGATTCATTTCTGAGGTGGCTTTGGCACACCTTCATTTAGCCAAGGCAGTAACCACAGGTACTTGTATGTGATGGGAATTGTCTGCTGGAAAGGAGCTCAGCAGAGAATGGCCAGGGAATCCCATGATGTGCCCTTGCAGCAGAGAAAGCCAGCAGCTTCCTGAACTGTATTAGGCAGGGTGTTACCAGCAGATGGAGAGAGGTGACCCTTCTCCAATCAGCAATATATCTGGAGCTCTGTGCCCAGTTCTGGACTTCCCAGTGCAAGAGAGACAGGGATGTATTGAAGCACAAAGTCATGAGGATGAGTAAGGAGCTGGAGCATCTTGGAGTATGAGGAGAGGCTGAGAAAGCTGAACTGAGGGACAAATGAAGAAAATAAAATTAGTCTCCTCAGAGGCACCCAGTGACAGGACAACACAAACTGATATACAGGAGGTTTCATCTGGACCTGAGAGAAACCCGGCTTTTTCTCTGAGGGTGGCACAGGTTGCCCGGACAGGCTGTGGAGTCTCCATCCTTGGAGACATCCAAAGCACAATGGGATGCTATCCTGGACCATCTGCTCTTGCAGACTATGCTCTCACAAGGGGATCAAAGTAGCCAATCTCCACTGGTGCATCCTAGTCTCAGCTATCATATGAGATTCTGTGATTTTGTGATGGTTAAATATATAAGGGAATATTTTCATTGCACTTCATTACACATTCCCAGTGGTCTGTTAATAACATAGGAAAATTTACCCACTTTTATGATTAAACTTCTGAAAAACTGTCCTTTGAATATTTCTTAAACTGCTGGAATATATTCTCCAACAGTCTGGAAAAAGCCACTGTTTAGAGCCTTAATTGTGTTTACAGAGATGAAAGAGGTAAAATAAGTGTTCTGTGCAGTAAAAAATGTAAATATAAACTTCAAAGTTAAAATTACAGGGGTATAGGAAAATCTGAATGTCAGAAGAGGCCTTTGGAGATCATCTGGCTCGACCTTCTGGTGCAAGGCCTGTGGATGAGGTTATTCAGTGTCACGTGAAGCTGAATTAGCAGGAGAAGTTGTGCCATTTCCCTGGCTGCTTATTCCATGATGCAGAACACTTTTCTTATATCCAGATGAAATTTCCCCTGAAGCAACTTATACTCTGTTGTCTTGTTGCCGTGCACAATGCCGAAGAGAGAGAGCACATTCATCATCTCTATAGCTTTTTTTTAAGTTATTGGTAGACAGACATCTCCCCAAGGCTTCTCTTCTTTGGGTTACCTAAGCACATTCCCTTATTGAGCCCTCTTTGGGTGTCAGGTTCTCCAATCCTTGCACTGCTTTGGTGGTCCTTTGCTGGATCACCTACATTATTTCTCTCCTTTAAAATGGGGGAAATTCACTCCATGTAGCCCAGATGGACATGTTTCTTCTGATAAGATTTAGCAGCACAAGGAGATTTTTCCACAACCCTATGAGGATGTTTCATAGCTAGTTATAAGTAGCTTTCCTATATTTATATTTATATTTCCTATATTTAGTTTTCCTAAAGTCTAAAGAGAAATAAATCTCACTTTTATTGGATAATTTTTCAGTGTAGTGCAGAAAAGAGTTAGTCATAAGGGTGATGTAAGGTATATAACAGGTTTGAACTTACTCTGATGGGAGGCAAGGGGTATTCTGCCATTAACTTTGTGGAAGCAGGGAATAACAATTTTGTAGAAGATGTGCTGAACTGAGACTGTGGATAGCTGGGCTAAGAAAATCAGTCAACCTCCTGTGAAAAAACACAGAGAGCCCTGGGGAAGCACAAAGTGAAAAACCCTACATAAACCTCCAGATCGGACCTTTTTGCTGGCAGTATACAACTTCCCACTTGAGAGGCTGCCTACTTGCTTTTATATGGAGAATTAGTCTTGATATTTTTGTTGAAATAATGAGATATATGCAATGAGATATAGCAAACACTGGCCTCATTGTGTGAAGTTTGTCTGCATCCCTCCCTTGATGCTGTTTTTCTTTGCAGCCTAAGACTTGCTGAAATAATTGGGACTCTGTTTCTCTTTTTTTTTTGGGAAAACTTGGAAGATAACGAGGATTTACGTATAAGCCTATCAAGTAATCAGTAGTTGTAAAAAGAGTGCTCTTCCCCCTCAGGAAAATGGAGTGATGAGCTGGGACTTTGTATTCCCTGTTTAGGTTTTCCAAGATGTATATAATGCTAACCTTTTAGCTGTGTCTGCTAAATACAGAACTGACAGGGGCTGATTCTCAGCCCTGAGGTCAGTGGTTTCACGCTGCCCAGAACAGATTATCCTGGGAACACTTGCAGCAAAGGTCAGAGTGGAGCCAAGAAATATCTTCGTAAGTGTGGTGCAGGAGTATTTGGTGCATGGATTCTCTACCTGGGCCCCTTTTATTTATAATGTAAATGTGTTCCTTTAATGTAAGCCCTTCCCTCAAAACTTCTATTTGTCCTCAGCAGTAGAAGAAAAAGGAAAAGGGACAGAGCATCATCTTTTTTGTATCAGTTTCATAATAGAGCTAGGATTGATCATTAACAGATTCTAAGAAAGGCATCAAAACTCAGGAGTAATATCTCTTATCAAAAAGAAACTAATGGTGTTGGTTTATAAAAGGAAAGTGAAGACTTTTTTCTTGAGTAATGTTGCTTGTCCTCTTTATGTGTGCATCATTTGGTGTACCTGCAAAAGCTGTCCAGGCAGTGCATTTGAAATGTCCCTCTAGCTAGCAAGGAATGAAAGTGAGGGGAGTCCTTAGTCCTTGACTGGAGGTTTCTAAATACCATAGTGTGGATAATATTGTAAGTTACAACATTCCTGTGTAGATAGTCACAATCAATAGCCCTGAAGTGACGGCATATGTGTGGAGTGAGAGAATGGTGGTTGCAATGGAGTTTTTATGATATGCCTTGGAATCTGTGCTTTTCCTTTGGAAACTGTAAGCTCTTGTGAAGTGCAGCAAAATCTCAGTTCCCATTTAGAAGAAAACATCAGTTGTATGAGAATAGTCAGCTTGAAAACATGGGTCTTGACATTCAAGAATCAAAAGTCTCTTAAATGATTTAAGAGTGATGGGACAATTCCTTATTTTGAATGATGTGTCAGTAGTAAAGGACTTTTGTTGATATCCTTGTTGAGTACTGCTTAGTGAAGTGGCTGTTCCAAATCACACCCCCAAGCAAGCATCCAGACTCCTCTGTGACTAGAAGAAAGGGTTAAGTCTGAATAGATACTTGATATTCTTGGCTTCCCCAGATGTGTTGATGATAGACTTGCTTCTTTAAGGGTACAGCTGCTGGTGTGGCTGTTGAGGAATGACCTGTTTACACCAGGTTCTGTCTTAACAACTGTACTTTGAATGCATTTTGTTTTNTTAATATATTTAATATTTTTAGTGCCCTACAGATACCAAAGCAACGTTTGGGGTCCACCTAAAAGTAGTAGGAGACTGGACAGGTATGTAGAAAAACAATTCATTTTCAGAGACAAATGCCTTTACTTGAACTGCTCTCACTTTCTGGCTTCAGCACAATTGTTCCTTGACTGTGGTGTATTCTCACTAGAGATTGTTCATGCTTGTTTTCCCAAAGCTGTTTTTATTATGTTCTTGATGCAATCCCTGCTTTATTCAGATGTACCATTTCCTCAAATAACATGTTTTTCCAACTGCTAACTGATCTTCTGATTGCACTGTAATAATTTTCAGTCCTCCTCCATTTCTGCCTCTTTTTATTGTTTTTGGGTAGCCAGCTACCCCTGTGCAGTATAGTGCCTCTGTACACAGTAGAGTCTGCAGAAATGCTGAAATGTGCAGCTCCCAGATAAGCGGATTTTGATGCCAACAGTTTGGATGGCAGCCAGGTTAATTAACGCCTGTGGTACACTGAGATTACAGGTTTGCTTTCATGTTCTTCCATGCTCTTCCATTGCTCTTTGATTGTCCTCCAGACCAGGGGTGTAAGCCAGGATTCCCTGCAGAGGAATAGGGCAATTTGGTGCTCCTTGTGACAGCTGTATACTCAAGTGATAGTTGTCCTTATTCCTTAGTGTCTAACTTTGTTCTTGCTCAGCATAGCATTTCCTTGTAAGGAAGACAGATACACAGCAGGGTCTGGTTCATTTCTTACAAAGAAATGTTCTCCATGTTAATTTGTATCAGCTTGTGTGTTTGTGGAATTGAGTCAAATGAGCCTGTCGCCCTAAAAGGGATTAGACCAATGCAGTGATAATAAGTCTATGCATATTTGTTGAACTTTCTAGTCTGGCTCCATACTTGCCTCTGCAGGACTTCAGTAAGCAAAGGCTGGGAGGGCAATGCCATATGCATATGTGTGCCATAATCCCCCTGATTTTCTCTCCTTGCTTGAAGTGTTGGCCAGACAGGGGCAGATTAGCCTCTGGTCTGCCTCCTAATGATGGCTCTTTTGTTGTTAAGCATCATTGCTACATGGGAGATGACAGTAGGCTGCTTGGAAAAGTGGGATGGAGAAGTACTAGCTAAACGATTTTTCTAAAATAAGTGGCACCTTTACAGTTTTCTGACTACCTCTGTGGTGTGAATTGCTCTCTTTTAGCATTTGTGTATTATTCTCCCAAGTCAGTATCTGTAGTCTTCACTGAAAGGAAGGTCTGTCTAGGTTGCACTGTATGATATTCAGGACACTGTCACATTACAGAGCCATTTGTTGTAGTAGTTCTGCTAAACAGAGATCTCTCTCCCAGTGTCAGATGTGCTGGTGAGAGGCAGACGGTTTACTCAGCCCTTTATGCTGCATCAGTACCATAGAGCCCTGTCCTCACTCATTCCCTTAAGCCCTGTGACAATTAATAGTCTCTAATCTGCTGACTGCTTGAGGAAGGATTATTATATTTGCCACGTTCCTTATTATCTTTCTTAAGCATGCTCTAAAGGCTGCTTCTGCAGACAGGATATTAGACTGGAGAAGTTTTTATGAGACATACTGTCATTTGTGCTCTTTTCATGACCTATTCTCTCAGCCTTTATCCTATTTATTAAAATTCTCTTTTGTACTGCCGTCTCCCATTCCTGACAGTTTATAGCTGACACCAAAGAGACTTGACAATTTATTTCAGAGAACTCAATTACAAGACTAAATTAAAAGGGTGCAAGAGAGGTGCAGATATGCCATGAAATGCAGAGAAGAACGGGTTAGTTGAGGCATTTCTCCTCTGGATAGTTTCTGCTGCCTGCACCTGGCAGATGTGGTGAAGGAATATTTCCTGCTGCTAAGGACAGGAGAGGGAGTACAGATTGCTGGCAAACCAATTTTGCAAGTTGTTTTGGGTCAAGTCTCTTAACTGATATTTTGAAAATGTAATAGAACACCTTGTTTTGTAGGTTGGGAAAGCAACTGCATGTCGAGAGAAAAGGGATAATAGTATTTTCAACTCCTGATGAGAAGTTGCTGTTGATGGGATGTCATTTGTTGCCTGTATCTCAGTGTATATAATTTTAGATTTCAAATAAAATAAGCTGAAAGAAGCAGCTTTTGGAAAAGTCAGTAGTTCTAGAAATAATGCTTTGCATAAGAACCAATACCTAGTAGATTTTCAGGCAGTACTGTTATTTGCTTTTTAAAATCAATTATTTGAATAATGGAAAATGTAGGACAGAAAAAGTAAGTAAGAGAAGAAGAAGCTACAAAAACAGTAGCTCTGAGACTTTGCAAACCAACTAGTAATCTAGACCCCCTGTTTCATGCTCCATTCAAACGAAATGGTGCTATCTGAGCTTAGAACAGCTGAGAACCTGCCCCCCTCAGAAACAGATTTGGATAAAAGCACAAATTTCCTTTCCATTATATAAGCACCCACCTCCTTTTCCAATACAAATCTATTTCTCACCCATGTTGTGGTGGTATTAATAACTGTGTAGTGCTTAACTTTCATGTTCATCAGAGAAGACACACAGATATCTTTGGAGCACATATTTTCACCTGAAATGATTTCCAGTTCCCTTTGTAGACCTCTGACCTGTTTATATGTCTAGTTTAGGATAAGACAAGCCAGGCCCCAAGCATGCCTTTTTCTCTTCATTAATTGTAAAGAGTGTATATATATCTCTATATCTGTATCTATCTCACTGCCTCAGAGGAGGGTAGTTTAGTTAAATGGCAACTGGTTGTGATTTTTCCCATGTAAACGTTTCTAATTTGACTTTTCTTTCCATTTTTTGCCACGTGCCATGGGTACTGTGAGCAGGGGTAGAGCTATCTTAGACCTTCCTAAAAATGTTTGTGATTATGCAATTGCTGTCCTTGTGCTGACGTGTGACTGCTTAAGTCAGAACCTATTGTATTAACAAAACATTTCATGGCACTGTGAAACCTGTGGCTGTGGAACACAGCTTAGTTGGGCAGTCAGGACTTGGGTGCCCAATTTAGGATGTGTTTACAGTGGCTGATCTGTGCTGATTGCACATGTGCAGGGTGGGTTAGCCCCATGGTGCAGAGCTGAGTCAGCCTGTCCTCCTCTGTGGCTTCCTCAGGCTGAGCAGGTTTAAAGCCTGCAGTAACATCAAGGATCCTGCAGTGGCTCATGCACGGGTCATAGCTGTGAGATGCATGGATGAGCTAATAATCTGACCTTTTTACTGGCCATCCCCTCTAAATACCTGCTTTGTTCTGCTTCTCTTGGTACCTGTGCTCTGCTATTTTTCCTTTAGCTTTGAAGTAATTGTTAGCTTAGTATTGAAAACACAATTTTTTGGAAGGGTTTTTTTGTCCCACTTACTGTCTAGTTTGTCCTCAGCATTGTCATCTATCAGCCTTATGTCTCTTCTGTCCTTGCTGCTGCCTCAAGTACTACTGCTTGTTTAGTTTTAAAGCTGACATTTCATCTGGCACCTCTGAAGGGAAAAAGAGAGGCCATGGGCCATGCCTCATGTCCAACAACTTGACAGCAGTGAAAAAAGACACGGTAGTGTATCAAGACAATGTGTCTCATTCACTAGACAAACTTCAGGGTGTGGGACAGAAAGTGATATTGATGATGCAGAAATAACAGGCTTCAGAAGCCATGCAGTGTGTTGTTGTGGAAAACAAATACACAGCACTCAGAGGTGTTGAGGTGAACTGCATGCCTTAAGGCAGTGAAACATTGCTGTCATGTTGCAGTTGTTGCTGGAGCAAATGTGGCACCGTGTTTAGAACACTGATGGTGTTCTGTGCTTTACAATAATTAGTATAATCTTTATCTAGTAGTGACACCATCCTGTTGTGTAATTGTGTATGTTCCTAGTGATATTTTCAATGCTTGTCCCGAGCGCTGGGATATTTATTGTGAGAACTTGAGTACCACCCATTGAATCTGAGAGTTCTGTCCTATGAGTTACTAAATGTCATGGCAGCAGGAGGTGGTGATGTGTGCAGGAGCTGTCCAGATAGAGCCAGAACAGACAAATTATGGACTACTGATGTGCTTCACCCTAATAAACTCCAGAGTTCATCAGAAAATATATATCTTTGCTTAATTTTTTTGCTACAGATGAGGTTATGCCTGGTCAGTGGGTCATTCAGGTACAAGTGACCTTATTTGGAATCCTGACATGGCATGATGGGAATTTTTGTCACATATCGTCACAGTCCTTTTTCTGGAAGGTCCAGCTTTGAAGCAGGAAGTTTCAGGAGGGAAAAACAAACAAACCATTTTTCAGTTAAAAACAACAATTTTCCAGAGCATGGTAAATGTATGAAAGCATGGAACTTGTTTAATTCCCTATGGAGTAAGACCTGAGACAGTAAACAGCACACACCCCAAATTACTTGTTTTTAAACAGAAAAAAAANGGGCAGTTATTTGGGACTGTGGAGCCTGACTAAGGATTTTTCTCACACTGGTCAGAAGAAGAAAATTACATACTTTTAAGTATCTCTGAAGATGAATGAACATTCTAGTCTGGGAGAGTTTGTCAGGAGTATCTGCATGACCATGTTAAGCTCTTGCAGCTACTAATTTAGGGGATGCCTGAAGCATCCCAAGGCTGTGCATTCCTGCACTTGCCTGGAACTTCTCATCAAATGTAGGATCTAGCAAAGAGGCAATATTTTATATTCAGTAACCCTGAGAACAGTTTTAGATGCATTGAAGTAGTGGATCACTCAGTACCTCCTGTACTGTTAGTGAATCTTGATTCTGACTGGAGGCATGTGCAGAACAGAAGATGACAAGAAGGAATAATAAGACTACAAAGTCTGTCCACAAGAAATGACAAGGTTGTCCCAGGTTCACTGTAATTGCTACTGAGTTTCTTTAAAAATATCTTCTCACTGGTGATGAACATTTGGTCAACTCTTTTGCTATTACCTCAAGCTCTGTTTGATTTGGGCCTTTTCCATTCCATAGTAACATTTTTTTGTGTTTAGTTATTCTATGAGATTCCTGGCAGGGTGTAAAGGTGTTAATGACGTGGTGCTGTCAGTTGTTCCAGCAAAATCTGTGTGCGGTTTTGGAAGAACAAGACAGAGATGAGATAGGTGTTATTTTCCACTGATAGATTTTATGACTAGCAATTTTTGTATTGTCTAGGAATATTACTTACACTTCTGAGGAAGATAGCAGAATTGAGTGCTAAAAAGGTTTAATTGTGCTTCCTTTTAATATAATTTGACATTAGTAATAAAACGATATGATTACATTACTGGAAGTTAATATGCCTTAACACTATAATGAGCCATAGTGTACTGTAAAGAATATTAATTTTATTCTTCATTGCCATTAACTTTCATTATTTATTTCATGTATTCCTGAAAAAAGCTAAATAAAAGACAGGATTAAGAGACTGAAGAAAAAGAAGAACAGATTTAGTTTACTGACTAAAAAGGGTTGAAAGCCCTTTTCCTCTGGTTAAAGAGCTAATGCTGAAGGTGAATACATCTGAATTTTTGGCTCCAGACCCAGATTGTTTTACATTAGTTGAACTCCAGCTGACTTAGTACCAAAAACAGTGTAACTTGAGTCAAATCCAATTTGAACGGTTAATGAGTTTTACGTCTAGAGGTGGAAAAATATTTGGGTGAGAAAGCTACTTTGAGGGGAATTTTCTCCTACGTGGAAGTCCTTTCTTGATGTTATTTGTTATATGTAAACTTCCACATTTTTGCATATCCCAGGCACTTTCTAATCATGTAATGACTATAGAAAATGACATGACTCAACAATGTAAATTTATTTTTATCCTTTGATACATTATGCACTGGGTGTGCAGATGTTGCTGTAGTTGTAGTTCCAAGAACACAACATTGCAGGATTTCTTGTCATACCTCAGACATTTTCAGCACTGCTAGGAGCTACAGGAGTGGAGCCTGTGGAGCACCTTAGCATGTAGCAGCTCATAGAGTCAGAATGAATGTAGTGAAAAAAACGCCAAAAGCTCTCCACTTTGAAAATAGAATTACAAGAGAGAAAAGCTCTAGGATGTAATCGAGTGGACTGCCAGGCATATTTCTAGTTTTGTAATCAATGTGTGCTGTGTTTGCCTGCTTAAGAAGGCAAAGTTGCTGTTCTGGAGTTGCCTCTGTTTCACCATTTTTCTGTTAATGTCTGCTAAGGGAACACTTTTTCTTACATCATTTCTGTGCAGAGGTACTCAGCTGCTTCAAGCACTGAATATACAAAGTTTGGCTGGATTTACAGGTCCCTTTGTGTGAGCATGGTTTCTAGAGGAATATGAGAGTTCACATCAAAATACCAGCTCTTCATGCATATCTGCACTTCCCTGGGGCAATAGATTATCTTAGATGTCATCCAAGTTCTGTTGAAGAATCCTTGCCAAATGTCTAGCTTTGTTCCCAGTTTATTGTTACTTCTCCCTTGGGGACAGAAGAAAAAAACAGACATATTTCAGATTTGGAATTTTGTGTTACCACATTTTAACTAAAAATTGTTGGTTAAAGTATCTTAAAAGTAGATTTGAAAGGGTTCTTTTTGGGATCCTTTTCTAACAGATTGGAAAAATTGCTGTAGTTAATAAGGAAAAATCTGTTTCAGCTTTAGAACATTAAAAAAAAAAATTGGAAAAACTTGTGTAGGAACTGTAGGTATTTATAAATTTTATGATCAGAAGGAACATGCTTTACATGCTCCCAACTCCCGTATGATGCTTCATGGTTTCTCAGCATAATTTCTATATGGAAGTTATATTACAAATTTGGGTTCATAATATTCTGTAGAGTTTTCAGCTTCAACCTTTCATGGACTCCTGTTGAGCTCTTTGTAAAAATGAAGTTCAACTTTGTGATGATTACGTAACTTATGAGGGTTTTTCCTTATTTTTTGTTTTTTCCATTCTCTTTGCTTTTTTCCTCATTTCAGTGCAAGAGCCACTACTGGGAAATGTGTGTACATTTTAGTATTGTCCATTTGTGTGCAATATGTACAGAAAATGAACATGGCACCTTTGAACCTTCTATTTGGTTATCTGTTCGATTAAATCCGAGTTCTGAGACCTTGTATTTGTCTGGTTCTTTGCTTCCTGCACCCTCCCCACTTTTAACATTCCCTTGAAATACAGGAGTGGAGTTGCATTTCAATGGCAGTCTTGTTGGTTTGGGCTCTGGCGTGATTTAAAGTGTAGTTCTCTTTTGCATGAAGACCACCAGTAATGGTGGTGGTTGACCTCTCACATTACCCTCTATTGCACTTTATTCCTTGGTCTCTTCTACCTGTCTGCTTATTTCTGCTGGTGCTTGGATTAGAAGGGAGGGAAGGCAGGGCCATCACTCACTCGGAATTTGTGCTGTGTTTAACAGTTAATTCTGTGGGAGTTGATTAAAACTCCCCCAGCATTGCAAATGTCATTGTGATCAAATAACGTGGTGAAATGAGGTTTCCTATTTTCACAACAAGCATTATATAACTGCTTCTTGGCATAATATTAGCTTTGAAGTTCTAGTTAGGATATCCCATGTCCTTTATTGCAGTATTTTTCCTCATTCTTTCTCTAAATATATTTACTCCACTTTTGGCCAGCTGTATGTCCTTAGCCTGAATTTCAGTCATCCTTAAAACAGCAGTTAGCTGTTCCAAAATGGCTTTCCCTTCCAAAATGCATTAAAGTCAGTTCTGGTCTTGTTTGTAGGAGGCAAATCCTACACCCCAAATTTCATCATCAGTTCCCTACAGTCCATTGCAACTCAGATTTGCATTCATGTGTCACACCCTCCTGTTGCTCAGTCCTGTCCTTTTGTATATGTATTGTTTCTCAGACACATCAAATACAAGCTGGAAAATTTGAGTTTCACCATAAGGAAATAGTTTGTGATCCAAGAACTTTTAAGGAGCATCGTGCAACCACAGCCCCCTTTTGCCTCAGTCCTCTGCTGGAGAAGGATCCCTTTAAATCATGAATATTAATAAAAATTTGCCACCAACCACTTGTATAGTTATCAAGTGCAAAAGTAGGATTCAGGTGTATGTAATAGCTTCAAAAAAGTTGACTTCTTCCTTTAAAGAAACAAACAATTTTCCTTTAATGAAACCAAACCTTAGAACTGAAAGCATCATGTCATGAGAACTGGCAAACAGCAAGTTTTCACGGCTTCTCCAAACAGATACTTTGATATCTGCTATGAACAGCAGGGTTTGGTTTAAAATATTTATGGCTACGCATTTTGTATGAACTCCACACAAAAATACATGCTAATTGCATCTCTGTACTCAACTTTGAACCTTGTGGTCTTGTGCCCCAAAGTTTGGATACTCCAGTGCAGAACACAGGGGTGGAGGCAAGTTCCTAGTGGGAATGGAGTCAGACTGCCACTGCAGTCCTTTTCTTAATATAAAGGCATCTTTTTGTGTCAGTACACTAAATTAATTCGTAATTAAAACCCATTTTTTTTCCTTTCATCAGATCCTTAAATTACAAAAGGCAGTGAGGCAGAAATGCTTCAAATATAGTACACTATAAAGTTTAAGATACAGCAAAGTAAATTAATTTACTAGTGCTTCCCAGTTTTGAGGGAGACTTGAACTGGTGGCTGCTACATGCTGAATGTGGCATTTCTTTGAGACAGAGGACTCAATTATCTCACTATTAACTAAAGTGCTGTGAGGAGAGACTGTAGGAGGGAATTCATCGTCTGGAAATCACTTTCTGAAACTCAAAGGAGATTGCATTGTGGTACATGGACTAGACTGTGCTGTGACAGCAATAAATAGCCTTTTGGTATGTAGTGCAGCAGCTGATGGGGCAGGGTGCAGCATGTATTTCGTTTCACTGATATTATAACCCACATTTCTGCAGCTTGTGCATGTTCCTGTTCTTCTTTCTCTTACTTTAAAGCTTTTTTCCTCAAGATGGGGGCAAGGTGTCCGAGCTTGTTTCAAAAAGGATAAGACTCTTATTAATATAATTTGTAACAATTGTAGCAGGTAAAATCAAATTACATTATAATGACATAATATTTCATGAGAGGGAGATTTTGTAGGAAGAAGTAATAACTTTCAGTAGATCAGCTGAAACAGCTGAAAGAAAACATGTTGCCTGTCTGCCTTCAGCAGGTTTCACAAAGAAGCAGCAAAGTCAAACCAAAGCAAAGGGAATGAAATAAAGTTCTTGGATACTTTTTTAAAGCAGTTTTTTTCCTTGAGAAATATGAACATTAATATTGCCTAGTAAATGAATAAAATGTAAAATATAACACCTCTTTTTTTAAAAATAAAAAGTTCATTTAACTTTTTAATAGAAAAATACTTATTGTTTCTCAAATAATTCATATGGTCAAGAATACTGTTCAAAAGCCAAAAATATCACTTGTAAACGCTCTCCTAACTGCCTCTTAGGATTTGTATGTCTCCAGCTTTCTTTATCTTCTCTTGGCTGGGTTCCCAGTTTAGGGTATATTTGCTGTAATATGCCATGGTCTCACTCTCTCCTGGAGAGAGACACTCACATCTTGGCAGAGTGCAGTTTCTGGCAGGGAAACCAGGAAAAGAGTTGGACATGTGAGAAAACTTAACTATGACTTGCATGAAGTCTTGCATTTTATTTATATATATGTGCCCACACCTGTCCCTAAACTTTCAGCATTTGGATGTATTTTTTAAATTTAAGTACCTTTTTCCTCTTCTAATATCAATATCCTTGATAAAAAACGGTTTGATTGGAAGTCTTTGACCATCTATAGATGGTAAAACTTGGACAATGGTTTACAGAAAGCATTGCTGTGTTCTTAGTAATTTGAAGGGAATCTATTGTGCATATAGAAGCTGATAACGGGTGGATGACTGCTGAGCTTTTTGACTTGCCTGCAATCAGAAAACTTTTAAGATAAAATGTTAGTAAAACTTAAAATTCTGTAGTGAACACCATGATCATAATAAGAGAGAATGCTTCTCTGCAGGGGAGAGAGCCTGGAAAGTCTGTGAATCCAAATAAATATATTACTGTTTTTGTATGTATTGGAGAAAAGACACTCAGTGGAGGTGACAGCAACTTCTTTCAGTGTTGAAGGGGGATTTTGGGGAGAGGAGGAATTTCAGAGCTTATTGTCTATTTTGGGTATTACTTAAGTATCTGCTGTGAGGATTTTTACTGTACTGTCAGTGATAAGAAGTACACCTACAGCCTCCAAAAGCTCTTCTCATGTTATATGAAATTAAAATAAATCAGTGGGCAGTTTGTGCTCTTCACTGCGACAAGCAGCTTTAAGGACTATCTCCTGTCATAAATTTAACATATTCCCTTATTCATTAAACACACTGTAAGTGCCATTTCCTCAAGGAAAATGCCACGGACACCCACGCACATTTCAGAGTCAAAGCTGTGGTGCTTTGCTGTGCTTTGCCAAGTGACTGGTGCCAGCCTGACGGCACAGGGCTTTCCCTCAAGGATTTCACTTACACTATGTCAGCTGAGTGTCTCTTGAGTTTAGCTGTGACTGATTTGAAAAAAAAAAAACCAAAATTTTTAATTGAAGACATTTTCATATTTCTGTTGTTTGATGTTTTCATTTTTTAATGGGTTGAGGGAATTAGGCTAACTGTGCGCTATTATTTACAAGCCTGGCAAATGAAATTTTCTCGGTGCAATTTCAAAAACCCAGCAATTCCTTAATCCAAAAATTTGTTAAGAAAGAATATTTCTTCAGGAGTATCCCATACTTGCCAGCACATATGCACCAGAAAGTGCCATGTCTGCATAAAGATGATTTTATAATTTCTGTGCTGTTATGTACTGCTGAGTTTGAGATGGCACATTGATGTATTGCTATATGCCCGGTTGTGACTGGTAACTGATATCTAATGATAGTTTATACTTTTAGGAATTGGAAAAATGACTTTTTCAAGATAAAGATGTATCAAGTCGTTTCCTTAAAGTGATGTGAGGAACTGCTTGATCCAAACCATGTAAAAACACTTGTTGTTTGTTCTAGAGAACACTTACCAGTTTAGTATTGCACAGTAAAATTTTTCATTTTTTCTCTCCTCTTCAAAGCTGGGAATACTTTTTCTGTTGACTTGAGTAATAACAGACTTTCTGTTATGCAAAAACATGCCTATTTAATATTTCATTATGTTCATAACATTATAGTTGAAAGATGGAGATGACAACCTCGTAGAAAATCCCACAGCATATTTTAACAAAAGTCTACACAAGAGCTAGTGCTAAGTCAACAAATATAAGTATTTGTAAGAAATTATGAATTAGGAATAAATGAAAACTACCCAGACTAGGTTGTTTGTAGTAGTTTATATTCAGGCAGTTGTCTGGCTTAAGTTCTCAAGAATGACTTGTCAAATTCAAATGTAAAAAGAAACAACAGAATTTCTCACATCATGGTGAAATTAAATTATCCATGTTTTGGATACATTTTCTGATACACTTGTGTGCATTACATTTTATCACCTATCAAAAACAAAAAACAAAAAACAAAAAACAAAACAAAACAAAAAAAAAAAAAAAAAAAAAAAAAAAAAAAACAAACAAAAAAACAAAAAAAAAAACCAAAAAAAACCCAAAAAAAAAACCAAAAAAACCAAGGAGGAAAACAGTATCCAATGGCTCATTTAATTTGTCAGTCATTCAAATGATTTCCTGCTAAGGTTTTGATACTGCCCTTTGAGAGATGTTATAAGAAATGGAGCCTCAGATGTGATTAGATCTTTGGAAAAAATGTACATTTCTTCCCACTGGATCATCCCCAGCTGACTAGCAAAATTTATATAGGAAATAAGATCCAGCTGAGCTCTGATCACATTATCCTGTGTAATGCTTCAGTGTAACTAGTGTTTTTAGAGAAGAATTTGTGTGTGTTCTCTGAAAGAGACAGGCAGCTGAAAACACAGGGAAAATAATTTTTAGATATCAATGTAGTCCCTTAGTACGTTGTTTCTGCTTTTGTTTCTTATTTGCAGCCCCATTATTACTTCTAGCAGTTCAGTTCAGCCAAGTGTTTGGCTGGGCAGGCATTTCCCGCTGCTCACTCCGAGTGCAGTATCCAGCACAGTGCAGCTTCCCCTCCGGGAACAGCTGAGCACCTCCCGTGCAGGTATTCACACAACCTGCCTGTGAGCAAGGCCAGGATATGCCTGATGATCCCTCTAGGGTCAGCTAAGCCTTGGTGATTCACAGCATAGTTGATCAGCAGCTTAGCTCAAGCTGCTGTTGGAGGGATGATCTCCACTTTATATCCCAAGGCTGAGAGTGAGGGTGAATGAACAAGGAAGATTCCCATTCTCTTTCACAAACTCCTTTTTTCTTTGACATTCCCCTTCTTCTCCCATCCCTGCCCCAGCTAAGAGAGGCCGGTATTTAACCTGCCCAGTCTGTCTGAAGCTTATTTCAGGGCAGCGTCTTGCCCTGCACGGCTATCAGCTGTGCAGACAGTTGTCCCCTAAATGGCTGCGTCCCTCTTGTCTGACAGATATGGGTTTGCAGTTTCACCCAAAGGTGGCAATTAGCAGGAGCAGCACAAAACATTGCTATTCATGTTTTTTTATCACAAGCAGATCTGCTGATAATATCCTAGAATCATGGAACGGTTTGAGCTGGAAGGGATTTTAAAGGTCATCTAGTTCCAGCCTTGGAGACACATAAAACCCAGCTAAATGTGGCCATGAGTAACCTGCTCTTTCTAACCATGGTTAGAGCAGGACTAGATTATCTCCTAAGATTTCTTCTGCCCTCAACAATTCTGTGATTCTCTATAGTTATTATTTAGTAATTTATTTGCATATTTGAGAGTAATGATGAAGTTGTATCTGTATTAGTAAGAGGGTGAAATGATTCTATGCTTGCAGTTTAAATTGTCACCAAATATGAATAGGCAAAAGCCCAAGAATGAGTTCACAGTGACTGATAGTGGTTTTGTTATGGTACAAAATTTCAGTCTTGGATGCGATTAATTCCATTATTTTGTGACTGCCATATTAATCTGTTTAATGAAAAGTTCTTGTAGCTTGTTCAAATGTATATAATGTATGACACTTTCAAACTTATTTTTAGACCTGGCTAAAAATACCAGTGGATGTATGCGTGTGGGTATGTGCTGGTGTTTAATATATTTGGTGACAAGCTAATACATATGGCTGGCAATGAGGCCATGGCAGCCCAAGAATAACACTTTGGAGTCATGATAACTATTTCCATGAAGACATCAGCTCAGCAGCAATAAAGAGTAAAGTTATTAGGAGTGGAGTAGAGGATAAATCCAAGGAGATGAGTGTGCAGCTGGTGGGTGTTTCTGTGGTGCTACCAGGACTTCAATCCTTTGTGCAGATCTGGTCTTCATCACTCAGACATGACACTGGCCAGGGTTCAGGAAGGAACGACAAAGATGATCAAAAGCATGGAGAGGTTTCCAAACATGGAATAACTGACTATGCAGGGACTCTTTAGCCTGAAAAAGATATAATTCAGGGGAATATAGCCAAAGTCTGCAAAACCATGCATAACGCTGGAAGAGTGGGTGGGTGGAGCCTGGCTGTTCACAGTTTCTGCCAGTATCAGAGTTTTTTGCCATCAAATACAGCCTGTGAGATTTCAGAGCAAACATAAAGTGATGAATCTTCATGTAGTAGGTGAAAAACGCACGGTACTCCTTGTCAAAAAGTGTGGAATAGATTAAGTTTACATGGGGCAAGTACTTTAAAAAGAAGTCTAAGAATTTCTTAATAGCTGAACCACCTTAGACTCAGGAGATGCACTGACATAGAAAAGCTTGAAAGCAGAAGGGTCTCAACCTGTGATCATTCTTCCATAGACACGTCTTCAAGTGAATCCAGATATTAGAGTTGGGGAGCCTTGGTGTGAATCAGTACAGCCTAATGAATTGTGTCTTTGCTCAGGCTTTTAGAGGCAAACCCTCTGGAGATGTGCAGAGCTGATAGTATTGCAGTAATTGCACAGCTGGATAGTAGCTCTATTTCACTGTTAAAAAAATCCACATAGCTTTTGAAAGGTTGGAGTTTCTCCAGATTCTGTATCAGATTAAAAGTTACAAAGAGAACCAGTTGAATCCCCCCTGCTTTGCATAGTTTGAGTATTTTTTTTCTTTATCTATGAAGTAAGGACTTTTTAGAACAAGTGTCACTACGTTATCTTAAAACCCAAAAGTACATAGTGGTGCCTAATCATTTCTTCTGGCTTGTTGTGAAAGAGGAAAGTTCAGCACTAGTGAAGGAAATGGTATTTGAGATTCCCCTGCATTTCTGCATTTGCTCATGGCGAATTCAAAAAGCAAAGTATGGCCCTTCATGGCCAAAGGCAGCTACTGTAGAATGAGGTGCTATAAAAAATCTTTTCAGATATTCCTTTTTGTTTCCTTCAGAGCATGCACTTATAAAGGCATTTTTAAAGTTGAAGTTTTGTGTTGTTTAGAAACCGTGTTTTACTGTTGCACTGAGTAAAGAGCTGAATTGTGGAATGAGCTCTACTGTCATGACAGAAATAGTCTTATAAGTATCTTATCTCTAAGGCAAAAAATGTTCCTTGACTAAGGTTCCTTGATAATTTTGAACACCAGAAGTCAGCTAATTCCCAGCTCCACCAGGGAGTTGCTGTGTAATCTTCAGAAGGATTTCTAACTCAGCAGTGGAGCATCGAGACTGCTTGACTGTGGTGGTGTGTCCACTTCTCTTCCCTGGCTGCCTGGGGAGCCCAGGTCTGGCAGTGTAGCTAACAGGCACTCTGGGTCACTCAGGGATGTCTTGTCAGGTCAGTTGTACAAAATGCAGTCTAAATATGGTCCTTAGAATTTCTCCTGCCTCTTTTGAAACAAAACAAGTGATGTTTTTTCCTTCCTGTCATTTATCTTCCTGGGAAAAGAACTGCTTTTTGCTCTGTTTCTTCATTGGCTGATATATGGCTATATATACCTAAATCATACAAGATGTGTGATTATAGTGTAAATTAGGGAGATCTAGTTAGAAATAAATCTGTCCAAGCTAATTTTGATGTAGCAGTTGGGACAATTTATGGACATTAGAAAGCACCTAGAATTCCATCAGGAAAAGGGTTTGCTGATGCTGGAATCAGGGAGCGATAATGATTGAGTCCACTTGCCTTTCTGTGAATATAAACTGCAAAGGGTCTATATATAGTTTTCAACTTTCTGGGTTTTCACTAGTTTTCAGGGTTTTTCAGTAGCTCTGTAAATAATGACTCTATTTAGTCTTACAGATGACTGATCAGGAGGGAAGGAAATGGTGGTGAAAAATAGGACAATTAAACTCTGTGAAGCTTAATGGACTGAGAACCATGGAAGTTCAATCTGGTCTAAAAGCCTGTCTCTATTGGCAAAATATGTATGTTTCAGGGGAATTCCAAGGCTGATGATGTAATCATTTTAGAACCTTTTGATCATCAGCATTAACTCATCATCTTTTTTTTTTTTTTCCTCCCCTTTTAATCTGATGGAGGATATTTGTAGCACGAACTCTTCAAGAGGAGAGAAGTGGTAGCTCCTTAATTTCAGGAACTTTGGCCATTAATAAGCCACAGGTCAAACTAAAATATCAGACATTTCATTTTTATGCCATCTTGTTGCTCATGATCGTTTTATAGCCCTGAACCGGCAAAGACTCCTTCCTAAAAGCCTTTTATTTTTACAAGGCACTGCAGAACTACTTATGACAGCATTTCCAAATTTACAGAGCTTGAAAACCAGTCAGATTAGTGCATCTAAAATCCTATTAAATATCATCATCAGTTTTAAGAAAACTGACTTATTTTTAAATTTATTTTGTTTTAATGACTGCAAATTATTATTTATGACATGAAAGATGTTCATACCACTGTGCATTTTGAATAAAACTAGGCAGACTTTTAGTTTGAAATTGCAGGACTTAGAAATGTCCTTGTGGTGAAAGGTGGAACCTGTATTTGTTTCTCAGTGAATGCAGAAGAGGTAATTACAGAAACATGACTATAAAATATCCAAATGTAGAAGAGTGTCACTATGGATAGACCATTTGGTAGACAGCTTGGCTGGCTGCTGACCTGCAGTTTCTGTACTTTATGACTGATTAAGCTATTCTGTTCTCCCACTCTCTGGTTGGTTTCTCATCACATTTCTATTTATTCTTATTAACTTAATTTTTTTTTAAAATTCCATAAAACTGATATTTTAAAAATCCTTATCCTGTTAAGCCAATTGCCATTGGTTTTACAGTGTTCATAATTAAGATGATTTTATGCAATTCAACCTTTTTTTATTAGCGGTTCAGAAAATGGTCTAAAGGTGTTGGGTGAGAGATGGTTGGGATAAACAAACCAGTAATGTCTCAGACTTCAGTTATATAGTGCAGCAACCTCATAGTTTCATACCCATCAAACTCTGAAGGAGCAGGAATTTGATTTTTCAAACCCTTGGAATTCAGCAGAGTGAAATCACAGTGAAAGTGGAGTGACTGCTGTTATTTTCTGTAAGGTATTTTGTAGCAAGAAGAAGTGAGAAAAGACAACCACAAGACCTGACTTTTAAAGTCGAACTTTGCACAACTGCAGTGTGTGACTTTTGGCATAATTTTTGAAGTGCTAAAGCAGTAAGAGCTTCAGGGACGTGACAGCTTTAAAAAACAAGGCCAGTGCTCATTGTGCCACAGTGTGTTTCTGTCTACAGAATGTGAATAATAATGTGTTTTAACTCACAGGGACCTTCAATACAAAATATTTTTCTTTGCTTTGAGAAGCCGCAGATATTAAAATTGTTCAAAAATTTCCTTTGTCTCTCTTTCCACTTGTGTAACTGTGTATCCTGGAAGAAGGAAACTTGACTGCATAACCAGTTTTGGTGACCTTCAGACCATATACCTATTCTTGCTCTCATTTTTCTGACATTACTGTCAACTCACCATACTGAGCACAACCCCATTCTGTTTGAGAAAAAATATGGCATTAATCTAAATATTTTAAAGGGAAAATTTCTCTTGAAATGCATCCTTCTGTCCTTGTAGATTAACTGGCTTGGCATAACATGTATTACCATAAAGATGGTAAGGGCATCTATAACTGAGATTCCTGTAGCTGACTTGTGAATGTTATGCTGGGAGGGGGAGGAGGAGCAAAAGATAAAATAGAGAGAAGAAAAAATAGATAAAAGACAGGGAAGAAGGTGTATAAATGTATGGGACAGGTTAAATCCGTAAAGATTTTAATAGCAAACTCTCTTCTTTATAGTCTGCAGCTTCTGATTTAGGAGAAAAGGGCATAAGACTGTGTTATTACAACCAGTCTCCAGTCATCACAGGTAATTAATTATGCTACACGTCTAGCTGAATGTGTATGGTCTCAATGAGACTGCCCATATTTAACTGAGGACTTCTCACTGATAAAGGATTTGGAAGGAGTTGTACACTCAAAATGAAAGCCAGGAGGAAGCTGAGGTGCTCATCATACTGAAAACATAAGTCTGAGCATAAGATGGGGCTGTGCAACCCTTCTTGACGTCCCTGAGAACTTTGTCCTGTGGGCAGACTTACGAGAGCATCAGTTAGACAGGCTGCAGTGTCACACTCAGCAGTGCCACACTCTGAGAGCAGCTATAGCAATCAGTGGTATAGCTGATCTCAGAACAGTGTGAACAGTCCTGTAGCTAGTACAGACTGAAACTCATGCAAATTGTATGAATAGAATGAGGAACAGGAAAGGTAATTGCCAGTTTTCAAAAGTAAGTAACCTTGGCTAAGTGAATGTTATTCTTTTTTTTATTTTAACAATTGAGACCAACACCTAGACAAAAAGCATCACAGGAAAAAGGATTCAATTTTGGAAGACATCTCTCTAAAAATATCCAAATAATGAAAAGATTGTGACTTGTTTTAGTCCTATTGAACAACTACAGATTGCAAATCAAAATAATGTAAAAATGTTCTAATTATTGGTTTCATTAGTTCTCAAGTCTTTCATTATTGTAGCATGAATTAGAACAAGGTCTTAGTTTTCTGAAAAAATTCTTCCCCCTTTGGGAAGCTATCATCGTGACTTTTTTTCTTGTGAATTGAAAAGCCTTCTCTTGTAAAGCATTAGTCTTCTCATGTTTACTTTTGTAAGAGCACCAAAAATACCTGTGCTGTGAGTAGTTACTAAGGCTCTTGTCACCTCCCTCATCATGTTGATGGATGGTCCTTAAAGGCAATAGTGTCATTTGTACTAACGTGACTTTGGTAGTATGCACACATATGTGTAATACCAGAATGTCATAGAGCTGAAAAGTGGCACATGTAGACGATGGTCCCATGGGACAAATCAGTCCTAAAGATTCCTGCATGCCATTTCTCTTAAGAGGATTTACAGGACATGGAGGTTAATGTGCTGGGAGGAGCTGTAGAACAGATTTGAGATGAGGTGCAACACTACCATATAGTGTGTTTCTGTGGTGTCATGGTTTCAGCTGAAGCAGAGTCAATCTTCTTAGTAATAGTTAGTACAGTGCTGTGTTTTGGATTTAGGATGAGAATAATGTTGATTGCACACTGATGTTTTAGTTGTTGCCAAGTAGTCTTTGTGCTAAGACAAGGACTTTTTGTCTTTACATGTCCTTCCAGAGAAGGCTGGAAGGCATGAGGAGCTGGGAGGGGCTCAGCCAGATCAGCTGACCCCAACTGGTCATAGGGATATTCTGTATCATATGGCATCATGTTCAGGGCATTAACTGTGAGGAAAGCTGGCCAGGAGCCACTGCTCAGAAACTGGCTGGGCATTGGTTGGCAAGTGTGAGCTGATTGCATTGTGCATCACTTGTTTTGTATATTCTAATTATTTTTATTATTACCACCATGAATATCATTTCTCCCCTTGTCTGTCCTAATAAACTGTCTTTGTCTCAACCCATGAGTTTTCTTGCTTTTACTCCTCTGATTCTGTCCCCCATCCCACCATGGGGGGAATGAGCAAGCAGCTGTATGGGGCTTGGTTTCTGTCTGAGCTTAAACCACACCACACGGAAAAATGAGTAAAGTCATATGGTGAAAAGAAAATACATCTGCCTGGGAAATTTGCCATAGTGTGGGGGAAAAAAAACACTTGACTTTAACTAAAACAAGATCTAGTAGGAAAACTGTTCAGTCCAATTTCAGATGCCATAACTTGGCTGCATCTGCTCCAGTATTGGCCAGCCCTGTCACATTACTATTCAAAATATTTTCAAGATCACTGCTTGCTGAATCGAGTCCTGGAGTGCAGCCAGGTAGCCTTGATCAATGTGAAAGGGCAGCAGCACAAGAAAAAGTCACAGAGGAGGAGATAGAGATGGAATATAGCTCTCTGCCTGGGTGATATCCGTCTCAAACAGAGCAATGGGGCAGGATATATCTGAATACTCACTGAAATTTGTTTTGTCTCTCCCAGAGAAGCACAGATTCTTACCAAGATCTGAGAAGTCAGTTTCACTCACCTACCTGTAATGTGGTGTTGTGCAGCACTGAGCTGAGTAAGAGCATGTCTCTCCATGTTTTACATCACTGTCACACTTGGTTACAGGCCCTCAGAAGTAAATCAGCCATGCTACCACAAAGACACATCCTTAACCATGGTGTATCACACTGTGTTCTAGGGATCAAAATCCTCAAGTCATGGAAAGAAGTGCTGTCACTCAGTGTTTGTAAATTTCCTCCCATTCCTCCACCAGGCACACACAAAGGCTGTTGTTTGAATGAAGGTGTTTGTAAAGGACACCTGGAAATGCAAGGGTAGCTTGGGTTGTGTGGGGAGATGACTGAAGCAGAGGGGAAAGTTAAAGGGCTAGCTCTGAAACATGAGGGGATATTTTACATCAGTGAAAACCTTCTGAAGCCTTTCAGTTCTTGTCCATTGGCTTTTGAAGATGGTAATGTCTTTAGGTAATGATCTTTAAGGATGATAGGGCATGTGTGTGTACAGCCTACTGCCACATACCAGAAGACT
Organism: Aegithalos caudatus; assembly: GCA_013389925.1. Classification (NCBI taxonomy): domain Eukaryota; kingdom Metazoa; phylum Chordata; class Aves; order Passeriformes; family Aegithalidae; genus Aegithalos; species Aegithalos caudatus. The sequence continues at coordinate 39,432 of WEIU01022151.1, forward strand.
GAAAGAAAAGCAAATTTCTTCCTAAAAAATCAAGCGGAAGTCAAGAAGTAGTGTAATGGCAACTTTTTCCTCAAGACAGTGAGCAGGCTGTTTGCTGAAAGATTCTTACTGGATTTAACCTTCTTCTTTACAGCACTGCATTTATTGCATTTATTTTTGTTGGCCACATCTGCTCTTTGTTCTAGTTAGGTACAGGAAGACTAAGTTACATTTTGAAGATGGGAGAAGGATTTTGGAGGTAGGAGTGCTTCTTTCTATCAGAATTGAATATGAGGAGGTGTAGAAACAAAGGAACAAAGATAAGCCCTTCTTTCTTCACTGGCCGATCCTGGTATCTTATCCAAGATGTTTGCAATGCATCTTAGCTAGCTGAGAAAAGACTAGAGGTGTGAGACAGCTTACCTTTAAAACTGAGGCCTTAAAAAGAGACTTTCCTTCTTAAATTAACTGGGCTTTTTTCAAAGTATTACAACTTTATGAAGTATTGTTTGGATGGGTTTCTTTCCACTTTAGAGGCTACATAGCAGAATTATATCCAAGTTAACGGAGTTTAGTTTTAGTGACAGAACAATACATAAAACTACATTTTTTTTGTCCTGTAATTTCTTTATCCATAAACTTGGTGTTAGAGGATATTTTAAGATACACAGGAATCTAAGAGGAGCGGGACTACACTGACCCTCAGATTCATTTTCCAGAATGAAAACTTTGTGGAAGAGGGTTAGTTTAGAGAACTCCATGGTACAGCTGCCACACACAATGCAGGCTATAAACTGGTTTAGCAAAAGAAGGATAATACCTACAACTGAACACTTTCAGCCATAAAGTATTGGAGGAAGGGTAGGAGGTGCAAAGGGCATTGGTTCTGTGCCACTGTAGGACAGATTATAGTAGCAGCTGATGGAAGGAAAGAAGGAAACAGCATATCACATGCAATGGAGAGCTACAGGATGTAGTAAAGGAATTTGATCTGGGTGAGAAATCCTATTCTATCCCTGAATCTGGGTATCACGAGAATTTTGAGGAGGTTTCCATCTTTCACAACTGAGGAATCTGACTGATAGAAGGTCTTGCAGATCCCACTTGACTTACTGTGTATAACCACTTCTAGAGAAAAGTGTCAGAGAAACACAGCTCGCAAACTACAACCACCCATTAATTTGGTGGTCAGTGAAATTAAGTTACAAAAGCTTTACCTCCTGCAGATAATCCTATCATGCAGTTTTTTAAATAGATAACTGATAAAAATGCAGTCTGGTCTTCCAACCGTCCTTAAAAACATTGAGTCAATTACTGAAGGTTTTGTACTGCGTTTAGTTTATATGAATTAATCTACATTTGTTTTGGCTATTATGATTCTTGAGTGGCTGGTGATTTCTTAGGGGCTCCTCCTTTCTGTTTAGACTAGGCTCTTCAAAGTAGGGATTCTTTATGGCTGTGTGTCTATGATATCCAGAAAATCTCTGTGCAGACCTCAGAAACTTATAGCTGCTATTAAAATTCAGTGTTGAGTAAAAAAAAAGAAAAAAGACATTTTAAAATATTAAAAGGTTTTACAGGAAATAGTGATTTTTAGTCCCTCTATGCTTAGTTTTGTCTTCTGCTAAATATTGCTGGAGAAGAGAATTCACTGATTTTACTGCTTGCTTACTTGTGGCCTGAACGTATAATGCAGAGTCACAGTCTGGGTTTGTTTTTGTTTTTTTTTCTTTTCTTCTTTTTTTTTTCTTTATCCTGACAGAAAGATTTCGGGATTTACTGCTTCTACATTCAAATCAAGATACAGAGATTCTGCCCATCTTTCAGCAGAGACGCTATCCCAAGTAAGTAAGATTGTCTTCTTGGGAGAAATAGAATCCTTATCTATTTGCAGCAAGGGAGAGTAAAGCATTTATAGCACTGTACATGCTTTTGGTGCAAAGTACTTAGGCAGAGCTGTCAGGGAGCCACGCTAGCACTGATCTCTGCAGTCTTTTGAGTGGTGTCAAGGAGAAGCAGACACGCATTGCAAGCACGCCCAGCTGTCAGAGGGGGAGGTGGTGGAGCACAGATGTTGAGTTGCCTGGATCAGTGTCTGATGGAGCTTTGTTTCTCTGTTGACACAGGTAGATGTTTTGTCAGGCTAATCCTCTGTTTTGTCTTCTGGGATTCCATCATTTATGGTGACAGATTCCCTTGAATTTTAACAGGCTTTCCTCTGAAAGCCTGCAAACACTGAGACATTTTTTTTTCTTCCTTTTTTAAGGGTGTATGTTCGCCTATATCCCTAAAGAGATGGAAAGAGTAGTGTTGAGTGTTAAGGAGGTCTTGAATGTATTGTGTATCCTGGATAATACCTCTTATTTTTCCAAGTGACATACCTGAGTGAAACAATAAAAGCTCTTTGCTATTATATTGACTAGAAGAAGCAGTCATTTTCAGCTTGAACAGAGGCAGTGAAGGGGAAAGTAGAAATAGTCCTCACATTAACCCTGACCAGAATGAGCAATGAAAGAATGTGCAGGGTGGACATGGAAGGAGGTAGAATAAAGAATGTACAAAAATAGTCCCTCAGTGTTGATGGAAATAAGCAAAGTTATTTAGTTATTATTGTTAGGAGTTTTCTGAAATAGATAAGTCAGTGAAGCTAGGTTTTAAGTCTGATAACACAATTTTTTTTTAAGAGCAGACAATTAGCAAGGCTGAGTGCTGAGAGCCAGTCACCTCCTCACTGTGAATACTTGAAAATAAAATTACTCAAGGATGAAGTCCTGATTCTGGAGTTGGTGAAATTTTGCTTTGACTTAAAGGGAGACACAGTTTCATCACCCTAAAATTCTTGTTTGCATTGTCCATTGTCACTATATTGCTGGAATACTTTAGAGGTACAATGTATAAATTAGTGAAAGGCACCTTATGCGTATGAATTGATCTGTTTGTTTCATTAGGACTTCCATGAATTATTGCTTTTCTCCTCATCCTTTAGAACCCTGGCAGTGCTATGCTTCGCTTGGCTTAGATGATTTCATTTTTGATATGAGCACTGTCAGACCAGTCTGAGAAACCAGTTCATTGTCCTTCCTCAAAGAACAGACTTATCTTTATATAAATCATTCCTAAGATGTTTGACTTTCCATTTCATTACATTCAATTTATTGCTAGCATTCTTGGCAAAAGGTCTACTAACAATATTACACAATGTCAGATTCGTGGGCAAATGAGTTGTCTGTTGACTTCTGACAGAGGATGTGTTCAACTCTTCAAAGATCACAGAACAAATAGCTTGTATGGAGCTCTCTGCTGCTATTTGAAGTTACAGTGGCCTTGCATCACAAAAAGGATACATGTTTTCAGCCATGTTACTTGGGAGGATTGATTCCTCTAACACAGAAGTCAGCCAAATTTTAGGACCTAACCGAAAAGAAGTTTTTGCATATGTTCTTAAAAGCAATAGGTTATTTTTTTAGCATCATTAATTGGTGCAAATTTGCTTGCTTGTTACAGGAATTTATAATATATTACAGCTCATTTAGAAACTGATTGAACAGTACTGACATATCCAAGTTTTTGCAGGGGTTGTCCTTTGAACAAGGTATTTGTGTTCAGCAAATTAGAAAACCTGTTTATCTTCATCATATATTTTGTTTTGTTCCCATATCATTTTTTCACCTTTCCTATTCTCATTTTCACAGAAGGGTCAGGTAACAGAAATTAAGGTAATGAAGAGACATCTCATTAATCAGTGTCTGTTCATTGACTTAGGCTGAGCAGTAGCTGGTTGTACTACATTAGGATCTGAGCAGGAACATTATTTTAAGGAGATGTTGTCATAGGGCACAAACTGGACTCATAATTATTAAAGAAATCCTAAGAATATTGAAGGTTAAAAATAGAAGAAAATTCTTAGTAATGACTTGGCTGAATAGCTTGACTAAGCAGGGCTTAGTAGGTAGAAAGGATAAAAGTTTTCAAATATTTGAGAGAAATGTACAAAGGAAGGAGATTGAATAGGAGAATGTGCAGCACCACTCAGGATATTCAGAATCATTGCAATAAATATTAAAGGCTAAATGGGCAAACTCTAATCCATCAACTTTTGGAAGAAATAGAAACCTTGGTGTTCTTGCCTTATTTACGTTCTTGTTAATTTATTACATTAAGACCTGAACTCTTTCCCAGGTAACAGCAGGATCATTTCGGGTGCATGTTGTTCTCAGAGATGTCCATGCACAGGAATGATTGGAAGGAGTTTTCTGGAATATGCATGAATGTTTTCCTGGATTTTCTGGGGTAAATGTGTCAAAGAAGCATGCTTTGCCCTCCTAGTTGATGGAGAAATGTGGGATCTTTTTATTGTCCTTGTGTTTGCCTGAGTATATTTGGATAGCCTTGGCTTGGCTGAGGAGACAATACCTGCTCTGGCAAGCAGAGGAGCATAGAGAGAGGCCTGATCTTACAAAGATCAGGTCTTACAAAGCCACACAGCACATCACCTTGGCTTCTTGAGGTGCCACTCTGTGCCCACAAGTCGCATGGCATCCTGAGCTCCAGCTGTCACCGTGGTCTGTGGGCTGAGGCGCAGTGCCCTGCCAGCACACCCACCCAGCCAGCCCAGCCTGCAGTGTTTGTCCTCTCACATTTCTCTGTGGGGTTGCAGAGCAGGAGGAGCTTGGCTCTATCTTAGCTTCAGTTTCATGCCTAGAGTAGAGTTTTTAGTGAAACACACTGCACTGCATGTAATCATATGTCACAGAACTAGCAAGAGAAGTCTAATCCAGGCAAGTCTTTTTGATACCTCAAGTGACTAATGTGGTTCAGCAATCAGATGTGACTAAACTCCCCTCATCCACCTCATCTGGAATCTGACCTGTCCACAAAGAGAAATATTTTGAGGGGAAAACCTGTCTCCTTGCTGACATGAAGCCATTAGCATGTCCACAAGGATTTGCATTCCTGAAACTAAGAATAAACCTGCAGCTGTGGGTAACCAAATGGTTTGGGGTGCATAGCTGCTGCTGAGAGTCGCTGCCCTCTGCACGCAAAACAAATGACAGACACATCTGCAGTGTGGTCCTGCTCCCCTCACTCCACAACCCTGCTTAAGTCACTGAGGAGTGTTACACACAGTTTATCAGGCCTGTCAGCTAGCCAAAGTTTTTGCAACAAATTTTATCCTGACTCCTTACTTTTCAAGTAAACGTTACGGCCCCTGTATCTCATAAAAGATCTTAAAGGGTTTCACATTTAGCACATTTCTTCAGGAGCTTTTCTCATGTTGGTATCCAATTCATGCTTACCCACTTTGCCAGTGACATTTCCTACATTTTTTTTTCACAGTTTCACTCATAAAATGCAAGAGCTGCTAGAGTGCAGCAAAGGCTACACAGGATTGCTCCTGAAGAAGGCACTATGCTCATTAATTTGCCTGCAGGGTCCAGCATGTGGTAGTGTGGTTCGTGTTAGCAGGGGCTTAGGTTGCTCCATCCCCTTAGGGTCTGGAGTCTTTCCCTGTTGACTCCACTCTGCTCCTGACTGCCTGTGCTGTGTGCACAAGGGAAGGATGTGCAATTGCCTTGAAGTGCCAGGAAGAAGTGCCACTTGTAGCTGGGCCTGATAGTGTCAAAAAGAAAAGCCAACCCAAAAGAACACAATGATAAGGGAAGTGATAAAAGAAGTGCAAGAGTGAGAAATTAGGTTGGTGGGTGAATAGGGCAGGAGAGAGGCTGGCACAGCACAAAACAGCACTTCAAGAGGGATGTGCCAGAAATGCCATTGACGTTTATAGGTTTTTAGCAGTTTTTTTCTGTCTAGAAGTGACTTGACAGTTCAGCCATACTTTATATTTTCAAGTTATTGCTGAAATCCTCACATAAATATGTGGGGTTTTTTAGACGGATTATTTGCTTCTTTTTTTTTCCCATTCAGAAATATTTGCATTCTTCACTCTTATCTTCTGTGGGTTTGGTAAAAAAGTTTTTGGATGATTCAGAGATTTTAAGAACAGAAGGAGCAGTTATGTTCCAGCTAATTTGAGTCCCTTCTTAACATAAGCCATAGAGCATTACTGATAATCCCTGCAGCAAGTTTCTCATTCAGCCAGAGCAGGAATTTAGGATCAAATTGAGATGTTAAAAACTGAAATACTCACAAGCCTTTAGATCAGGTTGTTTCAGTTGTCAGTTACTTCACCTGTGATATTTTTTTTTAACTTCAGTTTCCAGTTTCTGCCATCTCACTGCATCATTTTCTGCTGAACAAGAAAGTCCTGTACCATCTGAAATGACACCTCCATAGGAAAGGGTAGAGGTCAGTTTAAAACTTGCTGTTCTCTTGAACAAAATAAATAATTATTTCTTGCAGGTTAAGGGATGCTAAAAACGTCTCTCTCCCAAAATTTTAAAACCTTTCAAAAGTTTTCCCACTTATTTTTAAAATGAAGCAAAATAAACAAACAGAAAAAAAAAAAAAAGGCAGGAATGAAGAAAAACAAATTTTTGGTGACTGTTTCTATAACGTGCACATAGAGAAATAACAGCACTTCCTTATAGTCAAATAGGGAGATAATCTAAACTCATAAATTTAACTGTATAAGAAATAAATCTTATTTAAATAGAATGACAAAGTCTTATATTTTTGAGAAAAAAAAAAAATGAAAACCGAGCAGGTATGATGAAATAATATTCCAAATGCATTTAGTTTCCATAAGTCATGGAGTTAGAAACTATTCTTTGGCATATATTCAAGGTAGTCTTCTTGTGTATGCACAAAAATGATGGCAATTTTCACGTCACAAAAAATCCCAGAAAAATAAAGCATCTTGATATATATGTGTGTGTATGTATCTTCAGATACATATTTGTGAAGGTCATCTTTGAAAAGCTGCTGAAAAGTTTCAGCTCAAACAAAGCTAAATGGTGTTATTCAGTTCTCATCATGGAGAAGTCTAGACAAGCAGACAGCAGAAAGTTAGTGCCCTCCCTAAACCATTGTGTCGTCTGGTCCCCAATTACTATTCATTTTAATGATAATGGATCTGTAATGGATCTGTGGCAATTTCCTACAGCTTGAGATCTGAGCCAAGAAACAGATAAAATTTCATAAATAATACCCCAGGAATAAAACTTGTGTCTTATTTGCAGCTGTCTTGAGAACATTTTTCTTTTTAGAGGAAAATAATTTGTGTCTAACTGAAGAAAGTAGTTAGTTGTGGCTGTTGGAAGTGATCCTGCTCAGTCAGCGCATCCACTGAGATTCCCTTGAATCACAGATTGGAACATGCATGAGAGCAGCTAGTAGGATCATGGCCTAGAAACCCAGTTCTGTTTGCTTTAGAAACAAAGGCAACATCTTTTCTGGTGTTCTTCAAGGGGAAAAATCATGACCTATGTGTTCATCACCAAGTCTCCATTGCAAAGGCAAAGAATTCTTAATTTTAAAAAGAGGTGGAGAACTTTTAAGGAGTGGTTTTCTATAAAAGGCTTCCTGTGAAGTACTTTACAAAAGATGTCCTCTTGTTATAGAGGAATAACTGAGGCATGGTACTCTGATGTGAGTTACCAGCATCATCCAGGAACAATTCTCCTTGGGATGAGACCAGAAATAGAAATCAGGTCTTCCACAGTCCTTTCAGTTCCGTGCAGTTGGCTCTCTCATCTGAAATAACATCTATCATGTTTTCCGCTGCAAAAACACATGGCTTGCCCATATTGCCGAAATCAGATGGGAAGGTGCCAAATGAAGGAGCCTTTCAGAAGTGCCCACACAAGCACTTTAAATGCTTTGTGTAGCATTGTACATGAAGCGTGAAAATTACTGATTTTGAAATGCTCCAAGTTTTATTTCAAAATGCAGTCTAGAAGCAAACTATCTCATCATAGGAGTCCTCAGAAACCTGAGTTTCAGAGAATTTTGTTGACTTGAATAAAAGAGACTTTGATGACTTGATAAAAAAGAGACCTACTTAAGGAATCTGGATCAACCTTTAAAAGAAATTCAGGCTGTTTATAAAGAAGAGTATTTTAGGGGGTTTCAATTTTGTCTTTTTTTAAATATTTTTTCTTTTTTATTTTTTTTTTTATGTGACTTTTTGCAGCGATAATACCTTATTCTGTAGAGTTTACAAACCACTGCAAGGCTGACCTCTGTGATAATGAAACCGCCATTCTAAGTAAAGTGCATTTTCCTGTCATTAGGGGTTTTTACAAAATGGAAAGAACAGTAGCAATGGGGTAGCTGCTAGCTGTTCATTAAAAAGAGCAATCGTTACAGGACTAAAAATGCAAGTATTGGATCTAAATTTTTTTTAAACTGAAATGAAAACTGAAAGAAAGAGGACAGTAATTCATACTGTGCATTACATCTTTGAGCTCAGATTCTACAAAGAACTCGTGTGGACCCATCCAGATAATATCAAATGGGACCAAGTCAGTGTCTTGAAACATTAGGACTACACATTAAGATATGGGTCATAAATTCCTCGAGACATAGGCTATATTTGTCCAGAATACCAGTACAGTACTCCATTAACTCGCAAAATAAAGACAATTTTGTTCTGTTTTTAAAAGCCTTAAGTTCATGTAAGAATGGCACAGAGTGAACCAGTCCCCTTAAAGTCAAGGGGAATTTTGCTGCTAACTTCAACAGGGCTCAAACCTCAAATCTGGGACACAAGTACAAATTTTCTAGGTAGAAAGATGTGGGGAAAAAAATAAAAGATTTGTGCAGCAGCATACATGCAAAATTGAAGCTATCTGTGCATAGGTATTCTATTTCAAGTACCAAGCATTCTAGAATGCTACTTGAACTTACCTGTTTATCACAGCATAGTTGTGGCTCAATAGCAGGCATGAACTGTTTTATGAAAAACATTGTGATACTCCCAGTTGAGAATGGGAAATGGATGACTGAGAACAAAAGATAATTAAACCTTTCACAACTTTTGGAGATGAAATCTTTGCTCTGTTCAAAGTGAATTGGGTAAGACAAATCATTAGAGCTGGTTTTCATTTGGCTATTTGGGAGTATGAGCTTGGTCCTTGATAAGGCTTGTGAATTAATTGATATATACATGTCTACTACTGAACAGCATCATGAGACTGTGGGAATTATCTGCCACCAGATGTCTTAAATGATTTTTTTAAAAACAATTAAAACAGAAGTTATAGTAGTTTGTTGCTGAAATTATTAGTGGGGTTCTTCGATTCATTATGTAAGAGAGTTAAAATGATCCTTTCCGCCCTTGTATCCAATTTTATCATAGTTTTAAAAATAAAGTCTTGTATTAGTTTAAAAAAGTAGTTTCACAATTACCATAGTTACAGAAATCCAAGCACCAGGCTCTGGAAAAGAAGAGAAACAAGTGCTAAGGAGTTTTAGTTGTTGACAGTAATATTTTCTCCTGGATGCAGCAGTCCTGTGCAACCTACTCCAGGTGAGGGTTGGACTAGATTACCTCCAGAGGTCTCTACCAGCTCCAACCATTCTGTGGTTCCATGTGACTCTGGATAAAAAGGGGCAGCATCATTCATTCAGTCCATACGCCTACCTCCACATTAGCATTTTTATTTTTGGCCCCATTCTTTCAGTGTGGGACCCCAAGGCTGTTTTCTTTCATAGAAGTTGTTAAAGGAGGCAACATTTTTGATTGGTATTTTATTAGTAAGTCTTGGTGAAAAGGGAAGAAAAGAAAGATTCCAGCTATAATAAAGGGCAATGTTACGCCCCTAAACATTTGGAGGAAGAAAAAAAAAAAAAAAAAGCTGCCCACCATGTCATCCTTTGTGTTTCATGTAAGACATAAGCCATAAATGTACTTCCTGGTCTTTAACAATAGTAGAAATTTATCAACGCTCATTGCAGTTCTGGCCATTTGCCAAAGAGGTTTGAAGATGCAGTTAAACTGTCAGATAAGCATTTCATGTGTACCACGAGTGTCTCTTCATGCTTTAATACTGCAGAGGAGAGGAAAGCACAAACATTTAAGACAAAGGAGACTGTTACGGTGTTCTAGTTTTGCATAAAATGGGCAAGGATGGCTTATTCTTTTCAGTACATGAGCCTGGGTTTCAGTTTTAGCAGCCTTTTGGTGTGTAGCATTGGTGGAATTGATCAATTCTGCATGCCAGGCTCTTTAATGTATATGTAAGGGAGACACTTCACATTTCTTTTTATGAAGTATGTTGGCCTTTAAACTCTTGGTGATAATCAGAGACAGCAACAGGCCCATGTTGATCTAACAGCCATTCCCTGTCTCTTCAGAGAAATATATAGGAGACCTGGGCTGTGGGATGCCAGAAGGACCACCCTGAACTGAGCGAGTCCAAATAAACATCAGCCCCATTTCATGGAGGAAGCTCTCTCAGCATCTGGGCTTGAGTTAGCTTAGAGCTATGAAGTCATAAAAAGTGGCAGTGGTGGATAAGCTGTCTCATCCTATAGTATGTTATTGTAGATGTTAATTATACTCAGTCATGAGGACAGGAGTTGACTGCTGGTTGATAGTGCCCAGTGGGCCAAGCCTAGCCCCAAGGAAACTTCCTCTATGACCTTGTCAAGTGCTTTGAAAGAATCACAAGTGCTTTTGAATGTCCAGACAGCTAGCAGCTGGAAAACATTGTTAGCAGCTGCAGGACTGCAACAGCCCAGTTGCAGATATTAGCTGCCAAATCCTTTCTGATTGTTGCCTAATCATCTGGATGAGGCTGTTCACAAGCAGAATTGGAGACCAAAGGACATAAGTCCAAACACAAAAGCTGTTTGAATAGAAGATATGTACTGATTTGTTGGATGGTGAAGATAAATTTGACGATATTCAGAGTTCCTGGTTGTTGTTTTTTAATAGAAGAATCTTGTGGGTTACAGGTTTGCAGAAAATTATTAGTCTAAGCATCTGCACCTAACGAGAGGCAGCACGTGTGTCAGGTGAGGTGATTAGCAATGCATTTCTGTTGTATCATGAATGCGGTGACATTTTTTCTTCCCTTAAGGCAATGAGAGAAGGTGTCTTGTAGGCACCAACCAGAAAGAGAAGATACGAAAATCATTTGCTTTAAAGCCTAATAACTTTCATATAACACTTTGCTTTGTGTCTTAATTACCCATTGCTGTCAAGATATCTTTATAAAACAAGGTTTAAATTGAATTTGTGTGGGGTTGAAAGTCATGTAGAATCAAACTCTCATTTAAAACCAAACATTTAAAACTTTCTCATTCCCCTGGAAGCTTGTATAAAGCAAAATTGTTGCCT
>WEIU01022151.1:58097-147560 GCA_013389925.1 Aegithalos caudatus
AAGCAGAAGTACAGTTTGCAGTGAGATAAGCAGATAACTGTGTCAGTGAATGGATTGTGGAGAAATATGGCAAGCACATTCTACCTCATTGTGGTTGCTGGTCTGCAGCATTTTATTACTTAATGATGTAACAAATAAATTTTAAAAAGCAAACAAGATACAGTAGGTAATTACAAATGCTCTTCTTTTAATTTTTCTTGATTACCTCAAGCAAAATTGGTAGGACGCAAGCTTATGGAGAGGAAAGGCACTTAAAATAGAAATTGAAATTGGTAAGGAAAAAGGTGTGCAATGGGATTTCTTGTTATAATAAAATGAAATTGTGTGTTCTTTAATCCAAGGAACACATCTTGAGAACATTTTGTAAAAATGACCTTAAAAAGGTTGCCATGTAAAAGAATTAATGCAACAGTAATTAAGAATATTGACCCAAAATTTTGGTACAGGAAGTACAGGTACTTTCAGAGAACAAAGTTGCCTCGATTTATAATTACATTTGATTGTAGTTCACATAGTGATTTTACAGACCTTTTTAATGGAGTAAGTGAATGGTGTAAACTGTTGCTTCTCTCCTGTAATAGTCAGCAATGAGTAATCAGAAATATGGGTTCCCCATAAATACTTCATGCAATATTTAGATAATATTATTCAGTTCTGAAGGAAACTAACTTGGTCTGAGAGGTTGCTTTCAGATTGCTGTGGGAGTCATGAACAAGGAAGAGCTGTGTTTATAAGGATGTCTGTCAGAGTTGCAAGTCTGTTCTCTGTTGCCATCAGTGGTAATTTGATCTCCATGTGTTTTTGAACTTCTCCTTCATAGTTAGGGGATTCTTTTCTTCTTCTCCTCCTCCTCACTCCTCTGTCCAGCTCCCAAAAGGTAATTCTACAACTTTTGCTGCTGCAGTGTTCCAGCCCACTCCAGTGGAATCTTCTCAAACTGTGCCTTAGAAAACTACGAATCTCAGCTCGGGATTTACAGGAGAAGCATTATCCATGAAAATATGGGTGCCTGCTCACCTGTTCCACTTTCTTACCCTTATCATCATGCCTTCAACATACTTCTGCTTGCTAAGGATGTTGTAGAGCTGGAAATAATTCTTTAATTACCTCTGGGTCCTTTAGAGTAAAAAGCTGAAAAAAGATGATTTTTGGGTTTTATATGCGCAGTCAGAGAGAAATAAATGGAACTGAGATCTACTAAAACTGATGGATCTTACAGGACGCTAAAAATAATAATAATGATTTAGCAGGTTTGTATTTGAAGAAAATTGGGTGCTAGTTGATTCTATAATTTTTTGAGCCATCCATATTATAATCAGATATTTCACTACCTGATCAAGGAATCCCCTTTGGCAGAAAAGAGAAGAAAACTTCTGCAAGCTCTAGTACATACTGTAAGAATATATTTGAAGCTGTAAGAAAAAAAAATGTGAATAATCAATCAGAAATTAAACTCAAGCAGTTAAAAAAATCAGGAGAGGATGGCTAATGAAACCTGAATTAGAAGCATAACCCTTTGCAATCTTGCACAAAACAGTATAAAAGTTTAATTGGACCCACTGGGTTTTGCAAGCTCGCTTTTCTAAGGGGCTGCTGATTTCTTTAATGGAAACATCATCCTTCACAGTGTCAGGAGAACACATGGGAATCTCTGATCACACATGCCAGATGTCACATTTTGTGACACTTTAAGACCTTGAAAAGCTGTTGTAGTTTTGGAAATCCATAAAAACCAAGGATGGCATGCTTTGTTCACTAGTGGTTCTTTTCTAAAAGGCTATTGGTACTGAAATGCTGTCAGTAATCACAACCCCTCTGCTAACATAGTGTCAGAGTGTACACGTATAAATTGAGGCTTAAATAATTATGTGAAGTATTGTATGTTGACTTCATAAAATGTAGTGGCTGTCTTGATTTTTGCTGCAGAAAATATTTTAAAATCTTTGATAGTAGTAAATGCAGCTTCTTTGAAAACTCGCATGATTTGTTCTACCTAGGCTTTTACTGAAAAATGTGAATTGAGCTTTGGACTCCAAAATGTTCTAGAACAGTGCAGTAATCTTTTGCTTTCTGCAGGCTATGAAAGATTGTCTCTGATACAAGTTTCAGATTTGGATGGCTTCCAGCAATCCTTCTCTGATCTCTGTTAGGCTAGTGCCCTGCAGAAGGAGTCAGGCATCAGGAAGCCATTCTGGTAGACAGAACCACACAGCAGAGAGACAAACCAACTTAAACTGGAGAAACAGCAGACAACAGATGGAGACAATCAGACAGCAAAATTCAGAGAAACAGTGAGACAGTACTGATCCAGAATATGACTGAGCTACAGTGTGCACATCAAGAGCCTGGTTTTTAGATATCAGAGGAAAGAGAAGTCTTAAGAAGGAATTTGAAGGGAGATAATGAAATAGCTCTGCAGATGTTTACTGAGATTCCCTCCCAGGCATGAAGGAAAATGTGGGAGGAACATGGAGGCACTTGTTTGAGTATTTGTCATGTGGGGGTGGAAGCTGATATAGTGGGTTATCAGAAAGAGATGATTGCTTCTCTCTGGTGCAGAAGAGTTAGTTAGAGCAGCAGAAGAACATAAGGAAACTGCTTCAGCCATCAGACGGTCAGTTCCTTGGAGTTCTCAGGCTGAATCCATCAGTACTGAGATTTGGTTTTGGTAGGACAAGTAGAGGAGAAGACCGAGTGTGGGAGAAGGGTTGTTTAGTTGATTTTATGATGATTTTGGAGAAAGTCAATGATGTTCCTAAAAGGAATCAGGAGAGGGCTTCAGGTCCATTACCTTTATTGACTGTGTCTCATGTTCTGTATCCAGAACTTAGTGTGCTCACACAAAGATACCTACATGTGGGTCTTAGTAAGAACTGAATTCCAAGGATATAAAATTTCATGCTGCTGGTTTAAATCCTTCTTCAGGTGACATTGGTAAGAGCTTTGCCTGAAACTTCAGTCAGACTAGGATTTCACTTTTTGTGCTCTATGCCGTTCTTTGTATCCAAGCATTTTGTTCAGCTTGCAGATGATGATACTGCTTTAATTAAAATTTCCTCTGAGCTCTTGATTTAACTCCCCTATCCATCTGTTATTCCACTAATATCCCAGATAATATCTTACAGTAGCTCCCAGAGAGCCTAGAAAAAAAAGTGATAACATCATTTACTATGGGGTTGTGAAGTACAATCAAAGCACTATCTTTTCTAAGGGCTCCTACACCCTGAAGTAAAGCATGGCACTGAGAGCTAAGTCCAAGAGGTGTAAGCAGGTGTCTTATGGAAAATAGTGACCTGGATCTCAAAAGCAGTACAGCTACCTGTGTCCCTGAGACTGCCCCTTGGTTTAGGGGCAGCCTATGTTAGTGCAACAGTCTTGCCCAGCATTGGAACAAGCTGGTTTTGTGCTTGTTGGGCTATTTTGGTACCACTGCACTGTAGAATGGGAGTGTGCTTTAAATAGAAAATATCTATAAGATGCTTTTTAATAATGTGCTCTGCTATTTTTTGTGATGTATTCTATTTTGAAGAGCTTTTTTTTTTTCTTTTTCTGAGTTAAAAATTGTGCCACAATAATAAACAAGAGCACTCCCAAGACTGGAAGTGAATACATGTGAAAAGAACGACTCATTACTTGAATAAGTTTGCCTGAAGGGGCAATTTCTAAACTTTTAGTAAAATTCCATTCCTTTCCTTCATGTTAATTAAATGAAAAGCTAGGGGGATAGGAGAGCATAGCATAGTAGTGTGATATATCTGGGCCACAGCTCAAGAAGCATCTTACCCCCCCTTGGCTTTTTATTGAGTGCTGTGATATTTCATTTTCAGTAATGAACTGTTTTTATGCAAAAGTTTTCAGTCCTACCAAATGAAAAGAGGAACATGTTGACAGGAAACAAAAATTGCATAATCTCTGCAGAACTCTGTGACTGAATCACGGCTCTGTTCAACCCTGTGCCATTTGATATGGCATCAGGAGGTTTCTTGCTTCCACTGACTTGAATAAGAAAAGAATAAATGACCACTGCCATTAAGGCATCAGGGCCACATTTGTCCCAGCTATAAATTATCCCTGTAGTAAAATGGGATTAAATAGTGCAAGTTTATGACCTCCAGCAAAATCTTCCAGGGAGATCATGTTATGCTTGGAATCAGTCTTTTCGGCCTGGAACTGGTGGAGTGGGTTAATGCAGTAGCAATATTTCTACAGGTTTTCCCCCATTTCTCTTTTTCACACTTGGAAGCAGTGACTTCTGGATCCTTTGTGCTGGACCACATGCAGACACAGCAGGAGGCTCTTGGCTTCTCTGACTGCATCTGCTGTCCAAGCAACTGCTCCTCACTCCCTCAGAGGAAGACACAGTGGGCAAATAGAAATACTTTGCAGGCCAGATGGGGCTAATGGACCACAAACTGGACCATTCTGACCAAAATGCATATTTAATTGCAGGTTGTTTCTTGAATTTCTGGCATGCACTGTGCTTGACTGGTTTCTGGTGACCAGATCTAGTTTTGCATTTTTCCACTTCTGATCATGTCAGTATTATTCAGAGGCACTCAGACTTTCCAGGAATTGCTTAATCCCACTGAGATCAGACATACATGCATACATTCAGGTAGTCCTCAAGTAGTGCAATTATATTAAGTGGTACCCCTATAATATATAATTGTTGTCTGTGGTAATTTCTGGAAAAATGTGCTTTGATTGTTTTTATTTCATTAGGTTGTACTTTTCACTCAAAATGTTGTCTTTAAGTTTGTGTGCCAAAGGAAAGTTAATGCTGCTTGTCCAGAATGTAAGGAATTTCCCTCAGGACTGTGCTTTTCTCCTTCATACCTTTAGAAGCAATTCTCTGGATTTCAACAGCTAGGTGGGGGCTGATTAGGGTAACATAAATGAGGTCTGCCAGGAATGGCAGGGTTGCTGGTCTTTGTTATCCAGTTGTTTTGGGTTTTTTGGTTTTGTTTGTTTGTTTATTTGTTTTGGGGTTTTTGTTTGTTTGTTTTTTACGTACTCTGATATCCCAAAATTAAATCTCTGTGTACATCTGTTAGATGTTCATCTGAGACCCATAACGTTTGTGGACTTCTTTCAGATTATCCCTTGGACCAGATTATTTCAGTGTTACAACCTTCTTCTTAATATTTCATTTATTGTTTATTAAATAAGAGATGCTCCTTTACCTCCTCTGTCAAATAGTGCAACTTTTAGATCTCTTAAAGCAGCTGCTGCTGCACTCTGCACCAGCAGTGGTATCATTTTGTTAGTGGAAAATAAACCCTTGTTAAGTAAATGTGGTATAAAGTGTTATGCAAGATGAAACATTTAATGACCAGATACCTAAAATTCTGTTTATAATCTATGCACATGGTCAGTTAAGCTTTTCTTGGCTCCATTATGTAAAACAATATGTTTGTCCTAAGTAAGGAGTGAATTTGTTTTTCTAATATTCCCATGATACTGGAACTGGCATACCTGACATTGCAAAGCTTTGAGATTCTCCAAGAGAACGTTTGTAGAATATTGTAGAGACCATAAATGCAGAAATGAGAGTAAGCATATTTAGATTGAAGATGGCTTAGTTGAAAAAATTTGGTTGATGAAAAACATTTCCAATGCCTTTTGTTGATGTCTGTGGCTGAGTCAGTGTCTTCTCCCTTTCTCTCCAGGTAGGACACCAAGTAGGAGTTTGTATGACAGGACATAGTTAAGGACCAGCCTTCAGATCCATCAGAAAGTTGGTAGTTAACTGTGTTCAATTAAGACACCAGAGAAGAAGGAGGCTAACATCAAGCAATAATAGCAGAGGTCTGGAAAAAAAATCCTAAAAAAGACCATATTGGCCAAAGACACCCAGACAAGATGTTGTCTTGACTGGTAAGGTGATGCCAAGGGTCAGATGACAAAACTAAAAGAAATTAGATCAGACTGAGAACTTAAGTTATGGCTAAAATCCAGATCCCAAAGGAATTAATCAGATGAGCTTTGGAAGGCTTTGTCTGGGAAAAGATATGTCTTCTCTGCTTTTAGTTCTCTTGCTGTTGTTATAAAGAAGCATCCGAGGCCCTTTCATTAGACATGGAGTATGTGCAGCTTAGCTGTGCAATAAGTATCAGTGTGTGTGTGTGCATGAAATGGATGTGTGTGGAAGCTTTTTAGTGGACTCAGGCCAAAGCTTGCTCTGTCAAGCAGACCTGTGGGCAAATGCTGTTCACTGAGCTGCTGCACACAGTGCTGCTCCCACCACACTTGGCTGTATTCAGCAGTTATGTAAAATGTGCTGATCCAGCAAGCCACTCATACACAGAACAGGCCTTGAGTAAATGTCCTGTTCAAGTTCTCTTTGCAGCAGTTTCTAAAGAGGAATCTGTTACTGAGGTAAGATATGCAGTTGGTTTTCCATAGGTGGAATAGATGTATGAAATCTTACAGCCCATAAATTATGAGCTGTCTGTGGTTGACCTTGCTCAAATTGTCAGCAGTGTAGGAAAGATCTTGTAGGAGGTCAAACTCTTGAAAATACCTGAAGCCAACTTTTAAATGATAGTAAATCTTATATCCAGTAGTATCTGAAGTATTAGAAATGGGTTGGAAATGGAACACAATCTTCTAAATAATCTTTAAAATCAAGTGGAAAATTTGCTTATGAGAATAGAATGACAGGCATGAGTGAAAGGGGGAAAACTCAGCAGTTTTTCTCACTTTTCAGAAAACATGTATAAGATGAACCTCCTAGGCAGGCCTAGCCAAAATATTTTCTTTCCTACATATGACCCACCAAGTTATTATTTCTAATACAGCCTTTTCTTTTTCCTCTAATACCAGATAAAATAGGAAGCCGTAATTTAGTCACCTCCACTTGTTCAATTAAAAAATAGCTTGTCTAATCATGGAACATGCCAAGAGATTTTAGATAACAGTTTTTCTTACTGCCTGTACATTCATTTCTGCCTACATAAAGTTCTCCAGGAGAAAGATTTTCATATTCTGCATCCCAAGACTAGTAAAAATTTAAAACAAATTCTTTGTAGGGTTTTAATTCCAGCTTGTTTCTCTTTACCTTTGTCTGATCTTAACAGCTTCCTCTAAAAGTGTGCTTTTTGCTCTTTATGCAGACTGTATGTGGATGGACCTTTTGGAAGTCCCTTTGAGGAATCCCTGAACTACGAGGTCAGCCTCTGCGTGGCTGGAGGTATTGGGGTTACACCATTTGCATCTGTGCTCAACACACTGCTGTAAGTGAGCTTAAGCCTTTAAAGACATTTTGCCCCAGTTTACAGCAACAGTACATGTCGGAAAGGCTTTGAGTGTCTTAGAAAATTTCCACTGGCATAACTGAATTATTCCTTGAAAAGATGTGGAGGACTGGTGTGTCCCTAAAGGGCATAAACCCTCTGATACCAGCCCGGTAAACCCAAGAGTTGTGGCAGAGATGTGCCAGAGATGCATCTGAGCTGGGGCAGTGTCACCAGCCTTGGTATCCTGCCACTGGCCAAGCCTGTGATTAATCTGGTCACGGCCCTTCAGCAAGACTTCTTCCCCTAGTCCCAGCTTAGATGAGCCTGTGTACTATAACAGTTTTTGGGAGTCAGACAACTGTGACAATCCTTCTGCTGGAAATGCAGGACCAGCTCTCCTGGTTTGACTTTTTAAATGTCTAAGCTTGTGGTTTTAGTAGAAGCGATCAACCTGAATTCAGGTAGCATGCAGATGTTTAACCCCATTTGAAAATTTTAAATTTTAGGTATGTATTATTCCATTTTCCCCTTCTTGTTTTTCTCTCTATTTTTAGATTTCATTTTAATGTAAAGCTTTTGATATTCTATGCAGATTAAACCTTTCACCTCTTGTTTTTCTGTCACATTGGCAGCATGGTTCCTACTAAATCTTTTGCTGAAATAGGCTTCCTTTTATGACTGCTATTGATTTTATTTTTATTTGCTAGAGTTATTGGTTAAGGGCTACAGTCACAGGTCAAGCACCCCTGTTTCAAAGGCCCTGTATAAACAGCCAGCCAAAGCAGCAGACCTTCCCTGAGAGGCTGAGTGTCCAGCTGGCTTTGGGAGGGCTTTACAAGCACAAATTAAAGCATTTCTTACAAGAGGGACATGCCGCTGGTCAGCTCTAACTCCAAAGTGCAGTTGAAGTGTGGAATTTAGATGCTGTACACATTCTTCTGTCCTTAGCCTGGGCTGGACCTGACAGTGCCAAGTCCTACTGAAAGTTATTGACCTTGTGTGTCTCATAGTACTGCAGCCCACAAAGACCATGTTGGGCTCCCTCATTTTCTTTTCTTGAGAGCATATGGATCACCCTCTCAAAACCAAGGTACATTTTTGCTGAAAGCCTGGGGCTCAGGTGGATAAAATGACTCTTTTCCTTGTGATGGATTATCCCTGACAGTGTTTAGCAAAAAATGTTGTGGAACACCAAGAAGGGCCAGCAGGAGGTATTTAGATGTTTGCCTCTCCCAGTGCATTATCCAACGCCGTAGGAATTTGCACAGACACTGCAAAAAAATTGTAGCGTCCAAAGGATTTTGCGATGTCCATTTATCTGCATAAAGCCATAAATTGACTTGCAAGGAGCTAATTCCATAACCTGCCTTTGTAGTCACTCTTCCCTTTGTGCACTGTGCAATATACAAGAGAATCATTCTGGGGAAAAGTAACAGTCTTAGTCTGCTTCCCTCCTCAGTATTTAAACATCAACAGAGCACTGGTTTAGTGGCTGATCTGCCTGTCTTTGGAAGCAGTCTTTGCCCTGGCTTGAAAGAAGATATTGGCAGGTATGAACATGCAAACTGCCTGATGGTGCCAGCCCTGCAGAGCAGCCAGGCCAGTCCTGTTGTGTCAAGGACATGCAGGTCTAGGAGAGATCCAGAACTTGTCCTTGAAATCTTGTTTCCTGCTCTGTTGTTTTCCTGTTGTGTGTGCATAATTTGATTCATGCCCCTGCCCTTCCCTCCACTTAGCTGTTGAACCCTGTGCCCTATTTTGAGAAATTACAACGAACTTTACAGAAAGCCAGAGGCTTTAATGCATGAGAGTCTGTAAATAATGACTGTTATGGGCAGTGTTACACAGGAATACACAAGAAATGTTACATGCAAGTGTTTGTAATGGGGGATTGCACCTCTTCTGCACAATATATCCCACTGGAGGAAGAGCCAGGCATATGTGTCTGAGGTGCTATTTTAAATCTATGATGAACTTGTTTGATGAAGTCTTGCAGTCCAGCCTCTTTGTCCATCTGCAGTGTTTCTTCACAGAGAGTGGTGTTTGTTACTGAACTGGGGCATTTCAATACAAATACCTTCCATTTTTCTTTCTTTTATTCCTTTCTATGGTGAAAGGCACTTATTTTTCTTGCTACTGTTTATAGTTCTCTTGTCATATCTGACCAGACTGTGACCCTTCCTAAGTGCTTGTCATAGTCTAGGCAGTCAGAAAGAGAGGGAGGAAATGATGTTTAGAAAGTCAGCAATTAACAAATAAAAAATTGGAAATCAGTACTTGAAAGACACTGTACTCCCAGTGTGAAAGCACTTTTTTTACTCTCTTCGGGGAGTTTACATGAAAGGTGAGTTCTCAGTTCTCCATGCTGCTGAGGTGCTGCTGATGTCTCCATCCTTGCTCTTCAGGGGAGGGGTGTGGGGAAGCAAGATATTGGCTGGAGGCATCACTTACATAGATATATTAGCCCTATATCCTTGCTGGATATGCCAGCAACTCTAGAGTTTGGAATAAGGTACAGTGGGTATGGTGAGATGTATCATGAAACTTTCTTACCAGGCCTGACTCCTAGGATTGGCATTTTAAGTGAACAGGCTATGGCCTTCTCTATCTGAAAATCATTCCACGAGGAAAAGGAGGAAACTGTGCATTGACCATTTCAATGATCAGAACAACAAAAACCAGTGTTGGCTAACTAAGACAATGCTTCCTGAATACTTGTGCTTTATTTGAATTCATTATTCATCAGGATATTTTTATTTCTATTTTCTTTCCCAGTTCATTCATATCCTTTCTTTGTATTTCTTTGTGTTTTAATTGAATTAGAAATCTAACACGAGAGTCTTGTTTTTCTAAATGCAATGGCACTCCTGTTTTTCTAAATGCAATGCATGGCTGCACTTTATCCACCAGCATTTTCTGAGGTCTGTAATATATCACACAGCTCCCTAACACAATGGAACTCTGATTTGATTTGGTCTTTGTGATTTTGCTATGGTATTAATTACAATCAACCAGAGCCTTTCACATAGAAAGGCAGAATTAAGTCCTGACATTATTGCATTTGTCAGTATTTTACACTTACAGGCCTCTTTATAAACCTAATAAAGCATTGACATAATACACTTGAACTTAGAATGTCTCCTTTGCTTTGAAATAAAAGTTCGATGATGATACATGAATCCATATTTGCTGCCAAAATCATCTGTAGAGCTGACAACTTCCTAGTGTGGAAGCAGTGATGGCTGTTAGCTCTGTGCTAGATATTTAATATTCTCAGGATAATCTGAGTAGGCTGTGTTGGTCACTTCAGTGTCTGATGTATCATAGCTTGAAGAGCAACTTAGCAGTTAGCTTCTAAAGGAAATTCATGTTTCCATTAATAAATATAAAGCATCCTAATTAATGTTTCCTTTTTAAATTATAATTTTAAACTACCCACACATTTTATTTTCAAGGGATGGCTGGAAATGCTACAAGCTCAGAAGACTCTACTTCATTTGGGTGTGCAGGGACATTGAGTCTTTCCGCTGGTTTGCAGATCTGCTCTGTATGTTGCACAACAAGGTAATGGGTGTTGTTTGGAGGGATCCTGACAACTTAAATGCAGAGTATGCCCACACCACACACCTGGCATTCTGTAGAGAATGGCAGCCTTGCTCAAAAGGAGTGAGTTCCAGCAGTAGCATGGGCTACTGCTGATCCAGGCTTCATTTATTCTTGGAGCTGCACAAGCCAGTTTGAGTATCCCTCACCAGTGTTTCATTGCAGTGTTGCCAGGTTCCAGTAGCCTGGACACTTACCAGTGTCCATACTACTTTAGGAGATGGAAGAAGCAGCACGTCCAGTCTGGGAAGCCTTGAGTGGCCTTTAGTCATTTGGCAAGTGGGCAGATTGAGAAGGGAGTGGGATTTACAATTTCAGGTATATTTTAAGAGCCATGTAGCTTCCTAAAGTAATGTTTTATGCAGCATGATGTGCTATGCAAGCACATCCTCTTCATTAAAAAGCTTACTGCACTGATGCTGAAACCTGTGTCCCTCAACATAGTAGGCACAAGTGACTTCACATTTACATTAAGAAAAAGAATATTATTTCACTAGATTTTTTTATCATCCTCCCAGCTTTGGCAGGAGAATCGGCCAGACTATATAAATATCCAGCTGTACCTCAGTCAAACAGATGGAATACAGGTATGTGGCCAAATGTTGTTTGTAAACTAAACTAGACCTTGGAGTAATAGGCAATGCAAACTGTCAGTCAAAGGCAGAAGGAGATTACTACAGATGGTAAAAACAGGAGATGCCATAAAGTCAGGTGACTGATTCATTAATAGAGCAAGAGAGCCAGTTCATCCCCACAGCATTAAGAGAGTCAAGTGCAGTACCCTTAACTTGATTAGGTGTGGGCAGAAATCCATATCTTCCTTTTCTAGGAACAAGGTCCTTTCAGGCCAGGCCACAGATCAGACAGTTGGCCGTGTTTGATGGGAAATCTGCCTCATTTCTGGGCTAAGAACCAAACCAGAATACTTCTAGGAACTTGCAAGCTCAAATCTTCTTTTCCCATATATATTTTGAAAGAATCTAGCTAGTTTTAAAAGCTTTTATTTCATTGTCTCGTACAGATGAAAGGTAGAAATTTCTTCATTTGTAAGACTGGAAATTATACTGAGCTGTCAATTGACATGTATTGCCAATGCTAAGGCCTAGCTAATTCCCCAGCTCTTGGCATCTCCTGTAACTATTTATGCTTGCAATCTTCATTTTACATTATTTAGCACATAAGCCTAGATACAAGTCTTTACTGTGCCATGTCAGGAAGCTTTCCATTGACTACAGGGGGCCCAGAGCCAAGCCTAACAATAACTGCAAAACATGAAATTCAGTGAAAAACCATGCCCAAAGGATTTTGATCTGCCTGCTATCAGGTGGAGATAGCATAACATTCACAGCTATGGTAGGAACACAGTCCTGTAGTTTAAATGATGTGATAGCTGCAGTAGTTATGACTATGACAAATGTAATGCCTGAACAACATATGTTGATGGAAATGGAGTGCTTGAAAATGCCTAATTGATGAACCTGGTATATAATTGTTAGGTTAAAATTCAAACCTGAAGCAGGACTGCAATGCAATGAGATAGGGTAAGTGCAATAACAGTCAAATCAAAGGGAGTTTTCTGATACTATATAGTACACCAATACTGCATAGTGATACTAATTAAGCAGCTGCTGAATTTATTTGTCAGCTTTTTGGTTGAAGTCTTTCTTGAAAGTCACTTCTTTTATTGTGGCTGTTGAACAAAACTGCCATGAAGCACAATACTGCTCATAATTGCTCAAGGAGGAGTTAAGTCTCCATGGCCATACAGGTGGTGTGTTTACCGATATTAGTCCAAAGGGCTGACTGCTGCCAAAATTTGGGCAGTTGCACTTCATGCTCCCTTTGTGGGAAACCCTTGTGCCTGTATGGTAAGAGCCCACCCTGCAGCAAGTGCTCTTGTCTATAAAGGCCCAAAGGAGGCTGAGTTGGCCAGACTGTGTTTGCATTGGTGTGGGCAATGTTTCGGGTTGTTCAGCAAAGGAGGGAATGTGGGAACCTAGATAATGTGTAACTCTCTGCCTCTTGCATTAGGACAGCAAACCCAGGGTTATGCCCTGCAAAGAGAGGGCATTTCACCTTATCAATATGCTGTTGAGTTAGCATTCTGGAATGGAGTGGGTTCTATCTGGGGAGCAGTTTTGGCTGCTTTCTGCTGTTACAGCAGCTCAAAACAGCTGGCAAACTACTCTCAGGGAGAAAAGTAAGATTTCCCTTGTTACTTTTTCAGACCTAGTCATCTTAATAGTTACTTGTACAAAGTTTAAAAAAAATAACTCAGACAGAAATATGATTTTTGCTTCAGCAGCATTTCTTCCAATTTATCATTAAAAGCTGGTGTGGGAATGAGTAATAGGAGGATGGTTATTGTTTTATGGCTTAGGTAAATTGGTTTAAAAGTAATGTGGAAATTAATGAGCAGCTGCATGAGGGACAATGTATAATGAACACCAAGGAGAGCCATTGAAAAAGTACTGAGCAGAGGTATTGGTGCATAAAATGGCTGCAGTTCTCATCACAACTGTTTGGTACTTGTGCTCAGGTTTTACACCTCAGCACTCTGGCAATTCAGCCAGTAACAGAAATGGGAGCCCTGGGTGATATGAGACAATTTGCAAATCAGGCAGAATGGAGTTTCTTGTTTCTTGCAGAAAATAATTGGTGAAAAATATCAAGCTTTAAACTCCAGGCTTTTGATTGGACGACCCCGGTGGAAGCTCCTGTTTGATGACATAGCAAAGTGCAATAGGAGGTAAGTGCTCGTCCACTTGAAGGATGCCACAGCTCCATGGCTGGGCATACCTGTTTCTAGCTGTGTTTGTATGAAAATAGTTCTGGGATTTATCCTGTTAAGAGATAGCCTATACAAACTGAAACACTTCTTTTTCTGTGCTCAGAGCAGTTCAGCTTTTCATGCAGCTGAGATGTTCAGTGGCTCAGAAAATAAAAGTAGCAGATTTCCATCTCACTGCACAGAGAATACATATATTCTTGTCCATGGCAAAGTCTTGCTTCAACATACGCTGCTTTTTTATATCAAGTTACATTTCTTAAAATTGTTGATTCATGATTTGTAATGCTAGTTTACAAACAGAATTCACGAGGAAGAATTTGAATTACCTGTAATGTTTTTATTCAGGAGATTTATCATCTTTGGGTATTTCTAGCTATTTTTTATTCTCTGGCAATGCTTTTATACTGTGCTGGAAAAGCATATTATGGTAGGAAAACAAGACAAGTGTAAACCAGAAATGGCATGCATATGGTATGTCTTTATTCAGATCCAACTTCGTTGAGTATTTTACCCATTACTGGCAGTTTATTGCCTCAGAAGCTGATCTGGAAGAAGGGACTGTGTGAGTTGACCCTAATCCACTTCTGGCAAAGTCAGTGGTGTGGGAGCAAACCACCCTGAGTAGTTGTTGATAGCAATCCGGGTGCATCAGGTTGAGAGAGGTGCTCTGCAGAACTTTCCCTCAAGAACTTTTGCACTTGCAAAGTGAAATCTGCCCATGGCTTGTTGACTCTTCTCTAGATATAACATGGGAAACACTGAGTCCTGGGTCCTGAGAAATTGTGAGTGCCAAATTGTGGGCAGTGTGAGCTGCTGACAATACTTGTCTTGGATTCAGGTCATAGAGGATGTTGTGAGCAGGATACTCCAAAGGCTGCTACATCTCTAGTAGAATTATAACACTTGGAGAAGGGGTTCAGCGCAAAGAACCATGGGGAAGAAAGAGAAATAGAGAGTTCAGACTCTCTGTTTCTCTGGGCTGACTCTCTGGGCTCAAAGATCTCTGCATAGTGAACTGTTGACCTTTCGTGCTCCACTCTAATGTCGTTTTTTACCATGTAAGTGCAGTTTTAAAAGATTAAAATGATGAGGTTCCTGCCTTTTCCTTCCAAGGATGTAAGAGCACATAATATAGATGAAGCCATTAGTAGTAGTAGTAGTCATACTTGATTTTTCTTTTGTGCTTTCCATTGCATTACTCCTAATTAGATTTCAAGTACCATTTCCTCTGTATTTTCACATCAGGTCTTTAAATTGGGCCATCATTTTCAAGTAAGATGTCTTTAATACCTAAATAATGTTCTGACTCTTTGAATTATCTTGCTGAGATGTAGGCTTTGTCACTCTTTATCAAGTCTTCTCTTCATCAAGGTTTATATAGGTCTGTACCTATAGATGTAGTTACTTGTAATGATGTATAGTAGTGAAGCCTTTGACAACCTCAGCTGTCCAGCAGAAATTTACCTTTTGTAGGTAATTATTCTCCATATTTTCATGGGTGAGATGGAAACTTCAGTTTTTCCCTTTAGCCCAGTTTCCAGGTCTGCTACTAGCTTTATTTCAGTTCTTATTTCTCTGTAACTTTCCACCTAAGTGTCCCCGCTGCTATACAGAGACCAAAAGAAACCAAAATAAAGCAAAACAGGTCAATCAAGTTGTTTCCAACATCTGGTGCCAGTGTTCAGACTTCCACATTTGCAGTCATCCCCTTGGGCTTGTTTATGGGCAGCCAAGATATTTTCCAGTTTGTATCTTGTGACTTTAGGAAAAGCTGCATATAAATAAACAGGCAGCTGGCAAAGCTCTGACTGTGCAGCCATCTGATTGCTGTGTGCTTTGTGAATTGTTGCTGTTGTTGCTGCTTGGGTCCCAAATAAGCAAAGTGCATTTGTAAGTGTCTGAGCTTTGCCAGACCTTCAGAGTGTGACATGGGACAACCCAGCATCAGGTTCCTGATACTTTTTTTTGGGGGGAAAGAGGAGCAGATGTATGCCATCTACTGTTCATAGTTCATATTTCACCTGCAGACCCAGCAATCTGAATTGGAGCAGTTACATAATAAATTATTGGTCTTTTTCTTTCATGCTTTTTGCGGGGGAATGGAGCAACAGCCTCGTTCCTGTTCAGTTGTGTCCTTCATGAAAAGCTTGCACCGTGCTCAGTTTGCTTAGGTCAAATGGACATGTGCTTTTTTGCCAGGTAGAGAGTGACCTAGAAAAAGACATGAATACCTGTAGGAGAAAAAAAACATGGAGCACCATGATACATTTCTCATGTGCTCTAAAGGAGAAACCTCTCTCTAGGAACAAATGTGGGATTTAAAATAGGAACATTTCAAGTCCTTACTCTGTCCTCTCAATGTCACAAAGTATTTAATCTCTCTCTCAACTCCTGTTGTTCATAAAATGGATGTAAGAATATGTACCAACCTACTCATCCCATAGGAACACTGAGGGATTACTTACTTAGTGCTCTGAATAAGTAAATTCTATACTGAAGTTTATAATTATTACAAAGAATGGCCTATAACATAGTTTCCTTAACTGTAAACATGTTAACGGTATTAATGAAGATTTTCAGACATAAGACTACACAGCTACCTGGTTCAATCTAAGCCACAAAGTGAGCCTTTGTCCCAAACTAGTGATAGATAAACAGTTACAGCCCATCAGCTCAGGGCAGTAATACGCTGCTCCATGTAGTAGCTTTCCACAGCCACCTTTCTGTTTGTGTTCCAGCAGCCAGGCAGGAGCTGGGCGAGGCATCAGCAGGCAGGGACACAGGGGAGGAAGGTAGATGGTGTGTGAAGGGGTATCCAGACTAGGTGCACATGGTGGGTATCCCAGGAAGGCAGCCTGAGAGCCTGTGGCTCACTGCACAGAGCAGTGACTCAGCTGGGTTTCAGGAGACATTAGCCATGGGTCTCTTGTGTGACTTCAGACAAATCATTTAACCCTCCTGTTGTTCTGATTACTAGCTAAAAATTCTGTGTACCTTGGAATGATGTTGCTGGGATGGGAATACATTGGCAGTATGTGCTGCTTAGACATGTATTTACTTTGTTGGCTCTTTATATGTAATGAAAGGGAGAGGGGAAGCTGAACTCTTTGGGGTTTATTTTGTCAGTTCACTGTAGTAATTAGACTAAAGAAAAAGAAAAAAAAAAAAACAACAAACCAAAAAACAAAAACAAAAAAAAAAAAAAAAAAAAAAAAAAAAAAAAAAAAAAAAAAAAAAAAAAAAAAAAAAAAAAAAAAAAAAACCAAAGCCAACAACAACATTAATTCTTTCAATTAAATACACAGTAGAAGACAGAATCCTGCTGGCAGCTCATGAATCCTATTTCTCCAGTGTGCACAGATTAGAGGGAGTTCAGAGTCTGCAAGTGCTGAGGAATCTTATTTGAAAGCAACGTGCAACAGCTCTCTCATTATTGCAGCAAATTCAGCCACCAGCACGACATTCATTGCCATTAAAAGGAGTACTGCCAGAACAGGAAGGCTTAATAGATAAACATAAGGGTGAGAAAAGTATGACTTATGACTTTGCCATGGATGGATACGAGAGATGATGCCATTGAAGGCAATTAAAATCCACATCGTAAGGTGCCTGCATGAGAACACTGCTGAAATTACCTGCATAACATTGTGATAATTTTTGGTGTTTGAGTGCCCAGTTGTACCATGCCAGTGTTGCTGTGCACTGGTGCAGTGTGCACTGCCCTGCTATTCCAGGAGCTGCCTGACACCTGACATGCACGTGTGCACCAAAGATTTCTTCTTATATTAGTTCCCTCCTCTCATCAAACACATGCACACGGAGCTTTAAATTGAGTTTGATTATCTTGCATATGTTAAAATATTGCATATTAAATAGTTACTGGATAAAATACCAAAACAGTCCTAGAAGCAGAGTCCAGAACTCAAGTCTCCAGCCTCTTGGTGAGTGCTGTAGATCACAATAGTAAGAGCCATGGTCTTGTATGCTTTTTTCTTCATCCTTTTAAATCTTTAAGATCTTTTTCTGTAGTGGCACAATTTCAGCAGGAAGATGATTTTTTCATGATACAGAAAAGGCAGCACTGCATTGTCTTTCTCTGCTTCCTTCCTCTCTCCTCTTCTTAAAAAAAAAAAAAAAAAAAAAAGAGAGATTTTGAATATTGTGAATGGCTCAGTCCTGCTGTGGTGGATGTGCTTTGTTCTGATGTTGGCTACAGTTTTGAGCCCTCAAACGTTGTACGAGTGTGAGTCTGACTTACAGCCTATTTTTAAGGTGACCAGAGAGCAAAGAGCTGTTGTCAGTAGAGTGGTGTGAAAAAGTCAGTTTGACTAAAAAATCCAGGCTAAGATCTATAGGTGATAGATCAAGGATCATACTCTGTGTTTGACTCTTTGTAAGATTTCCTAATATAGATGTTGAAGGAAAAACTGCATGCTAATGTGAAAGTAAAGCAGTAAAATTATTCTGTTGCTGCCAGAAATAATCATGGGTTAGTAGTGCTCTGTTTTCATTAGTGTAACGAATCACTGTTAGTGACTAGATATGCTTGTGTAATTCATGAGTTACACTAAGGAAATCTTTACAGCGAGACATGCTTTTAACAAAAAAGTGATTAATAATGGAAAAAATAGAATGGAATATAGTAATATTTTATCATTTGGTATCTTTAGACTAAGAGAAGGCACTTCTTCCTTAGAGTTGTCTTAGTCAGATAAATAATAGGGTTTGTTGTAGTGAAACTTGAGAGAGAGATGGTGGCCTCAGTAAAACTAACTGCATCATCTAGTGAACTATTATCACTTTAAAATCTATATGTAGGTGGCTTATGTATAACACCATGAGGCCAGGATCCACTTCTGTCTGTTATTGGAAATTACTCTTTATTCACAATGTCATAACTTCCTTTCCCTTTTTTTTTCCCCCACAGAAAGACCATTGGAGTTTTCTGCTGTGGACCAAACAAAATTTCTAAGATACTTCATAAACTGAGCAACAGCAGCAATTCCTATGGGACGAGGTTTGAGTACAATAAAGAATCCTTCAGCTGAAAGTCTGTTGGAGCAAGACTCTCTAAAAGATAAAAGTGCAATTTTTTGTTTGTACAACGTAAAAATTCAGCTGTGGTTTAAACAGACAGAAATGTACCAAAGAATAGCACAATTGTTTTTATTTATGATTATTTAAGACTGATGGATGCAGCAGTATACCAACAAATAATCAGTGCTTTTACTCAAAATGCGCTCACACAATATTTGTGGTGGGAGTGATTCTTTGGATTTGTTTCTGTTAATTCTGAAGCTGGGGAGAGACACAATTGCTTTAAAAGCTGATGGAAGAAGAATCTATGGAATGTTTGAACTTCTTCCACTTCAGTCCTCTGAAGCTGGATCAGTAAACGAAACCCCAGGTTAATCCAATTGGCAAAATATAGTGTATTACAAAGACTCTTGCTTTTGTTGGTATACAAATCTTATGCCTTTGGGGTGAAAATACTCCATATTAAAGATATTATTATACATTGCAGAACTGGGATTCTGTATTTAAAATATAGAGTGTTACTCTTGCTAGTCTACTTCTGTAATGAAGTTAACCTAAGGAAAAGTGAGCACAATTGTGTAGCACCAGTGGGCGGCCTCTGCTGTGATGTTAGTCACAGCCTTTTGGCCAGCACACATCTGTATGTGGAGAACTCTGTATCTTGCATCAATTCAGTATTCAGTGAGTTTGCAAAATAATTATGATTTATGCAGCTATAAAGATGGAGCAAGAAAAGCAATGAACAGGAGCAGACAGAACCTGAAGTTTTATTATACCACACACTCAACATGGAAGGTGCACTCACATGACCTGAATGCCAAATACTTCAAGCTTTCAGATGCTCTGACTGATTATTTTACAACACAAAAGGTTGAAATCCAGTTTTAGAGGTCCCAGAGTTTGTTTGGTTGACTGTGATCCTTTGAGTATCTTCCCTGGAGCCACCCTTATTTGCCCTTGTGCCACTGTAAGCAGGGTGAGACCAGATCTACAGCAGACTGAGAACAAGCCCTTCAGCTCTGTGGCTCCTTGGATGGTGTGTGCAGATAGAAACCTTGCCAGAACTTTGAGTTTGTTCCATAAAGGAAGATCTCAAAACATCTCAGTTTTAAGCTCTCCTTCCCTTCTCCTCCTCTCAGATGTTTTCTGCCTGTAATTGCCATGGGAGTGCTAAAGGTTGAAACTGGTACTTGTAACTTTTTGGTTCTGAAGATCACCTTTTCTTCTCTCCATCCAAATGGCCAATCCAACTTCCTTTATTTCTTCTTTCCTCCCTTTTCCTTACTTTGCTGAGATGAGGGCATTTAAACAGGAATCATTAAAACAGGAATCAGACACTTAGCTGGCATAAATAGGCTCCACTCTAGTGTCTCTTAATAGAGCAGCATCACTTTACTATGGTGAAAACCTTCCCTTTGATCTCTAGCAGCAGCCTGGGAGCAGTAGAGTGTAGTTTTTGTATCATACACAGACAGAGGCTGACTTGACAACTCTTGTGCCTGTGGATCACCTGTGTTTAGGGAGGTGCATTTGATTTCATTTACATCTTTCCAATGAATACCTTTTTATTTTAGTGGGAAAGGCACTAAATTTCTGTTGGGGGCGCACAGACTCTGTACAGGAGTCTGCAAGTATGAGTGTGAGTATGAGTATTCAGAGAGAAGCACTTTTTTAGCAGGTGGTGGATAGGCATACTGTATGTACAACTAGTGAGAATGAGTTTGGTCTTTGCCTTGGCAGCTTTGGCTCAGGAGTGGCACTTGGTGAGCAGCAGGGTGGAAGTGCTTCAGTGCAACCACATGGAAAGGTGTTCCTCAGTGTCCACACTTGGCACTGAAGTCTTTGCTTCTGGCTCTGCCTAATTTGAAATCCAGGGAGGAAGGGAAGATCCAGAGAAAGATGAATTCCTACTGATGAAAATTCTCGAAGCAGCCCAGATGAGAGAAGGCAAAATAGAAATGCAGTGTGAGGTGGGAGCCTACATTACAGCTACTGATTTTAATTTTTTTCTCTTTGAGGCTGAAAGGACCATTATTTTCCTATTGGATCTCATTCATTCATCACTGTAAAACTGGAGGTGTGCAGCAAAGGATTAGATTCTTTTTAATCAGTAAGATTTATTTCTAATACTGCCTGCATAGATTTTATAATAAACATAAAACTCTTGGCAAAATGCATAGATACTGGATATCTTAGGTCCTGCATACTTTTTAATTTTTTTTTTCTGGCTGTTAGTTTAAAACATGATTGAAATCATGCCTGCCTCTGTTACCCACAACTAGAAAGTGATCCCTGCTTTTGAGATCTAGTATCTCATGCTTTTAAAATACAGTTCAGAATCATCTAATCACTGTGTTGTTTGTGGTTTTACATCTCCTCTGACAGATATTAGCTCCATTACCATATAATGAGCAGCTAGTTTTGCAGTTAGTTCTGTGCTAAAGCAGATTATGCTTTCTGGCTCAGCTTCTGTATGGGTAACACTTTATAATTAACATAGTAATACTAGTACCGTGCTCTTTCTCTGCATTGTTGCAGGAGCTGATGCTGTTTGTAGGGATGTTAAACACATGTTGTTACATTAAGCAGTGCTGTCACAGCAAGATCAAAGCAGATCCAGGTTGTCCTCTTTCTCTCTTTGTGCTGTATCCAACTCAGCTGACCCACTTGTAAAACAAGCTCTGGACTGTCTGCCTTTCTGGAGTGTTTTGAGGCTTAATTAATGTTTTGGGATCACTTTGGTGCACAAGCAGTGGAAAGATCTGTCTAATTGCTATGCAAATGTGCTTGTGTTTTATTTTGGGTAAACCTTTCTGTTGCTGGTTTTAGTAATTGCTAGACCAGGTGAAGAAGGGTTTGGAGAAAGTCTAAGACAGTTGCTTTTTTTTTCCTTTTCCTTGATCTATGCTTCTGTAAGAGAGGCAAAAGGTTTAAGGGTTGTTGAGTGACTGTAACTGTGACTTGGCTTCAGGAGTGGCAGATATTATGACAAACACAATCTTTCTACAGGCTATGTTGTCATTGCTCTTTCTGAGTGTGTCTCCAGCTTGCAAAACAGTGTCAAGCCCTCTTTTAAATTCCACTGCTTTTATATCTAAAGCCAAGTGTATGTAAAAATATAACTCAGTGCCAGAAAAGTAAGTGAAGGCTGACAGCTCTCAATTCCACGTTTGCAGATCAAGTGGATTTACGTAATTGAGCATCACTTTGCACTTTAAACTGTGTCCTGTGAGTCTGTCATAAGTGTCCTGCTGGCAGGGGAGGGATCCCACCCTGTATTTTCCCAGTTTTCACTCAGTCTTTCACAAAGCTGCAGACCTCTCAGTGTTTGCTCAGCAGGATCTTTGTTTTTATTCATCAGAATTGTTTCAGGACTTTTTTTTTTTTTTTTTTTTTTAGACCAGGAATGTTTCCATACCATGATGAAAACCAATCCCTTTCCCTGCAACAAGAATCCAGACCTTGTGCAGCAGTGTGGGACTCAGGCTTTACACAGCTAACAGCAGGATTTATCAGATGTACCCAAGATTACTCCCATATCACTGAGATTACTTTTGTGAGTAAATGTCCACTGCCACAAGAAAGTCCAGCAGAGATAAGCCCTGTTGTTGCATGGGAAGGCCTGGTGGGGACTGACCTTCAGCACTGGAGTCTGCAGAACACTCTGTCCCTCCACATTGATTATTCCAGCCCTGTGTTTGGAGCAACACTTCCCAGTTTCAGTATGTGGTACTACTACTAGCATGTGAGTTCTTCCCTGTCTTTTTCTCATCTTCTAGCCTCTAGCACATAGGTGGCAAAGAGATTTGAAGCTGGCTGGGAGAGGGCAGATTGCATTAAGTAGCAGACCAGCCGTGTTGGGAACAGTAATAGAGCTGTAACAGCCTAACAGAGCAGAGAAGTAATGGTTTAGTAGGACTCACAGAACAGCAGCCTAAGAGGAAAACTTCTACTCAACATATAATGTACCAGGTTATAATTTCAAAGACATGGCTTAGGGGAAGCAGACATGGGGCTAAAGAGTCATTGCCTATAGCAGTTCAAGGACCATAAGTCAGAGAAGAGGCATAGTTATTAAAATGCAATGTTTACTCTTTTGAAAAATAAAAGGGCTTCTATGGAGATTAATTTGAAACACAGCAATTTGATATAAGGCAAGTTGGATCTGTTCTTCTCTAGATTATGCATCCAATTTTCCTGCTGATTTTCCATCCCTCACGATTTCAACCAGTTTTTATTGTTTTAGCCAAGAGGATTTAACAAGAAGGTTTAATCAAAATGCCACTAGTGCCTGTGCTGAGCTGAGGTTCTCAGCTATGAATGTACATTTTTCATGGATATATATATATATATAAAATATATATATAATATAGCTGATGACTCAACTGTGAACTGTGATTTGGGATTTGCATTGTTTCTGCTGCTGGTGTATTTCATTAAGGCCACTATGGTGATGCACTGGCAAAATGTATGGAGCTGAAATGAGACTCTTCATTCCCATAAAAAGCCTGGTATTTTAGTGCCTGTACTAAGCATAGTGAATTCTAGAAACTGAAATTTCCTTTGTAAGCACATTAGATTAATTAGCATCTTTTAAAGTTAAAAACCCTGAGTCCTCTGCTGGACTGACACGTATAGTGAATGCTCTGACACAAAGGTTTTGAGCAACAAATGCTTCTCCTTAAAGGATGGTGGATTCTCAAGGTTTGCTATGCCTGAAGTGTGATATACTCTAGAGGAATCCTATTTGTAAGAGACAGGTGTTGGATCTGTACTAAGAGCAGTGGATCTGTCCCATTAGTACATGGGCACAGAGAGAAAGCTGGAAAAAGCCACATGTCCCATTTGTAGATTGCTTCTTAACAGAGCCCTTGGATGAAAGGGAAGGCTGGTCCTGAAGCTTCAGGTAAACTGCTGTCAACAGAGCAGCAATCCAAGGAGGGCAGGATGATAAATGCCAACAATAAACAGGGTAAAATATTTTGTACCTGGGAGCCAAGGGAAGGCAGGAGATTTTCTTCTTTGCTTCTCCATGTTAGAAATTAAAAGCAAACCCCATTTTCTACATGTGGATACAGAGTCTCCCTGGGGGTTGAGAGCTAATGCATGCAAATACATTGGATTTCCATGCACAACTCAGTGCTAAAGCCCAGAAGAAAACTAGTAGATTTTAGCAAACATCCTGGAAATAAGTAATTCCTTTGAAATAAAACCTTTACTCTTTCAAGTTAACCTACTTCTAAAAAAATCTACTTCTATTCTGCAGCTGTGGAATTGGGAAATAGCTTTACCCGTTAACTCCTTTTCACCAAAATACTGGAGTGTAGAGTTCTCTGTGTCAGCTGTAAGTAGCTTTGACAGTTTGATAAATAAATTTTGCGTTTGTTGCTGCTGACCCTAGGAAAGGACAGCCTTGAGGATGAGAAGCAGTGTTACATAAATGTCTAGTGTACATAGCAACACTGAGCAGGGAGACGCTGCTGCATCGCTTTTGGTGCACCAGTCACTCATTAAAATTCTGTCATTGCAAGGTCATGCTGCTCATCTCATACTCTGCAACCCTGGGGAAGAAATTTGGATGAGAGGTGGGGGAGGAAAAGCGAAAACTTCCTCCTTGTGCTGAAACCAAGAATATATTCATCAAGAGCAGGGCACATGTTTTGATTTCAAAGGAGCATGCCATTTTTTTCTCAGGGATAACGAGTTCCCTCCTGTGCTGTGTCATGGTGTTTGCATGTTAGAAGTGTAGCACAGTGATAACGGGTTGCTTCCGAATTGAATAAACAACACCGCTGAGCTTTTGCTTCTCCCTTGAATAGTCTGAGAGAAATGCAAACTACCAGAGGG
Organism: Aegithalos caudatus; assembly: GCA_013389925.1. Classification (NCBI taxonomy): domain Eukaryota; kingdom Metazoa; phylum Chordata; class Aves; order Passeriformes; family Aegithalidae; genus Aegithalos; species Aegithalos caudatus. The sequence goes on from WEIU01022151.1 coordinate 82,614, forward strand.
CACGCAGAGTGGACTGTGTCCCAAGCTGCACTCAGCACAGCCTGGTTAGGAATGCTGCACAGCAGCTCTGCAAGCTGCTGGCACAGGTTGTGGGTTCAATCCCCAGATGGGGCATTCACTTAAATGATCATCGTTGCGGGTCCTTTCCAGCTCAGACTATTCTGTGACTCTGTGTAACTATTTTAAGGAGAACACCTCAGTGATACATGATCCACAGTCAGAGGCAGGCCAGGTCACCACACTGGCTGTCACATCTCTGCAGCATGAGTCTGAGCCAGTCCTAGGTATGCTTTGGCAAAGAGAGAGTCAGGGGCTCTTGGACTGAGTCTGCAGGGTGAGAAAGGTGTTTGAGACAGAGCTGGGTGAGCCTCCTGTGTGTACTGTCAAGCCTGGAGCTCAGAGCTGTCATAACTGAGGGTGAATTGTGTAGGCAATGAGCTGGTCTGACCTTTGGGTATAGTCACAGTTCTGTGGTTAGCTGAAGGTATGGACATACCTGATTTCTCTAGCTTCAGAGAAGCATGTTGTTCAGGGACAGGGAGGCAGGTTATGTTATTGTGCCTCATTAGGTGTTAGATGCTTGAAAGCGTGTACTGTTTAGAACAGATGAGGATGGTGAATGCCAGCTTCCACCCACAACTGAATATGCCCTGCCCATTTTTACAGTAGTGTTCCTGAGGAATAAATGGCAAAATATCTGCAGTGAAGACACAAGTGCTGCATTTTTCTTTTATTGTATCAGAGCAACATAATTAACTGTTAAAAATATTTGTTATGAATATGAAGATTCACTTATGACATCATTATTTTTGACTGTTTCAGCCCTAGTAACAGTTTGATACACACTTTTTGACAAAAACATAATGATCCAAAGTTTAAAAATTAGGCTGATCTGGAACTTGGCAAGGGATCTCCACCTGATACTGAAATATCATTATCTGTTGGAGCTGGATGCATTTATGGTTCATTCACCTTGGTTTACTCCATCACTGTGGAAGATTAGAGGGAGCTGAGCTTTCATATCCACTCTTCCTGTCTGCATATAACCTAAGCATTCTTCTAGAGGTGTGTCTGAACCTTTGGATCACTGGATACATCATTACCTACATATCACATAGTCCTTCTGTGCTCTTCCTCCCTCCATAGCACAAATTGTATTAGGAGGCTTTTTCCATACTTTGTTTCACATAACTCAGGAAAATGCCATTTTGGGAAATGCAGAGGGCCTCAATTTAAATTGCAGCATACACCAGCCCGTATAATGCTCCTGGTGTGTGCAATCCAATGGGGCTCTTGTAATCTCTTTGATTACTTCAGGAAAGTGAGGAGTGCAGCATCCCAATGCTGGAGATGCGTCTGGCAATCAGAGAAGGGGCAGTGCTGCAGGAGCAGCTATGTAGAAAATGGGAAAACTCATAAGAGCAAAGATTACATCATCTTCTGAAGAAAATTAGGGATTTGGTTTTGTGAGAGTCAGATCTCTCGTGGTTACCACTGAAATTAAGTCATGCTTCTGCTTTCACACATAGGCATTTCAGGACACTGGGCAGTGATGAAAAGAGTTTCTTTTTTCAATTACATTTGCTATTTCCATACAGCATCTACTTTATCAGCTGCATATAATTTCCTTCTTTCACTGATTAAATATTTCCTCGCCTGGTTTCTTTGCTTCTGGGAGCTTGAGAGCTCATTGTTTATAAAGGGAAAGAAGAAGTATTGTGCTGTTAAGCAGACAGCTCCCAACACATATGTTCACCTCTGCATCATTGAGAGGGAGGCCCTGATGCTGCTGTGAGTGCAAAAGGGCAGAGCTTTCACTGAGATTCAGTTGTGACCAGGACCCTCTTCCAGGTTTCATATATTGATGAAGCTCTGGGTTTATTAATTGGCTTTTACTGAAACAGGTACCCTTAGTCCAAATGTGCCAGGTTGTGCAACCCTTACTCCCACTGACCTTCTGTCTCTCCGTGTTCCTTTTGATCAATTGTAGGATCAAATTTGATGGAACACGTTTGGGTAAGAAACGGTTCTCTTGGTCTGTGGTCATTGAGAAGGAAATTCATAATTGAGGTATCTTCCCTCAAACTGATGTCCAAAAAAGTATTTTGAATGGCCCAGCTATATTAGTTCCATAATATGTATATGGGCAGTTTCTTTCAAGATCTATGATTCTACATTTTTTATGTAATTTCATTTTCAGAACCAACCAACCAACCAAAAAAAATCTGAAACATCTTTTTTATGTTGAAAATGCTCATATGTCCAAAACACATCTGTTTTAAAAGAATTCTTCCAAGATGCTTAGAAAAGTAGAAGAGGACTAGCTCAAAAAACCTCATATTTTCTAATAGCTAAGCATTCTTTTTTTTTTTTTNAAGGATTCCTCCTCCTGTAAATCCCTGCTGCACCAGTGATTTGTGACAGCATTTCTGTTGCTTAGTCAGTGGAGTGAATATTAGGAATCTGGGTTTTTTTTTGTTGTTTTTGTTTTTGTTTTTTCTTTCTGACCTTCGTTAGTGAAAAAGTACAGTTCAAAATAAGCAGCTACATAGAAAATGGGAAACCACAGTCTGAACTTCAGGAATTCAGTATCTTCCTTTAAAATCAAGGCATCTCTCTAGGATCATGTCTACACTGTCATCTGAACCTTCCAGGCAACGTCCGTAGCAGGTCTAGGCTTGGGTTGCTGTGACAAAGAAGACATGATCCATTTTTGTCCTAAATTGGGTAATTATTTTGTACTCAAAAGTCATGTGAGAGTGTGATGTGGTAAACAGACAGGAACTGGAGCCAATGGTACAAGTGTGAGTGTGCTGAAAAGACCTTAGCCTGTTATCCCACTAGTCAAATTAATTAAAATTGTCTCAGGAAGGAAGATGTGGGCCACAAAGGAAATTCTAGCCATCCCTAAAATTTGGAAAAACCAATAAACTAAGATCAGCTTTCCAATCTTTCTTTTAAGAAATGAGCCCTGGAAGTAATTATTTACAGTTAACATGTATAATGTGATTGAAAAATTAATGTCATTTCTGTAGCTGCAGGTCTTAACTTTTTCACTTCTGACCACATTCTTCTCACTCTTCCCTGTCCTGAAAGGAAGAGACCAGAAATTTTTTTCTGAATTTCAAGTTCTGTAATTATGTATCTTCTCCACTAGAAGTGAAATAAAAATAATTTATTAAAAAGGAAGGCGGCATTTACTTTTTATATCTCTGTACAATGTGCAAGATAACCATTTTGGAAAGTATTGGCATAAATGTCCACAATTTTGAGTACTCAATGTTCTTTTCCGAGGTGCCTGTTTATATTAATGTAATTTCAGTCTGTTCTTATGTTTTTATAGATCAGGATGTGGTACAATTCTTTGAAGAGAAATGACTGCTTAGTTTCCAAGTGGAACGGAAAGCAAAATTTGGCCCTGAACTTTCATTTGTAAGTTTTTCACCCAGGTTTGACTTGAAGAAAAAGAATAGTACTTAGTGGGTCTATAACAAGTCATACTCTTGCCATATGAAACAGCCCATTTTGTAGCTTCAGCTCGCTGCTCCCCAGCACAGCAGAGGAACTGTGTTTCACTGACTGGAAGGACTTAAATACGTCACTGTTGTACCTGCATGCCTCATAAACCTTCTAAGAGTAAGCAGTAAGCTTCCTGAGTCTCTTAGTTCCACTAAAATGAAGGAAAAATTTTACCAGTTGTCTCTATATTAAGGCAGGCCTAGAAAACTGATCATTAAAAAAGCTCTGGGTTTTTATTTTCCTATTTCCTATTTTCCTATTTTTCGGGGTCTATTTATTCTCTTTTTTATGAATCATGTGCAGAACTCTTCCCATAGTGCCCCTTTCTTACACAGTGTTGTGAGGGTAGATGAAATCCATTGGCTAAAAAAAGGACTTAGGGCTCTTGACTTTTATCCCGTGTTCTTACAGAATTCCCCTACAAACCAGTCACTCTGGTTAGGATTTTCAGACTAACATCAGGAATTCAAATTCACTGAGATTTTATACCCAACTTCAGCAGGTCTCTTTCTAAAATCCCATCTTCTTTTTGCCTACCAGTTAAATGTGGACAGCTACACTGGAAAAGAGTTTTCATTTTCCTGGCAAACAGTCCTTCATTTTAAATTTGTTTCGTTAAAATACTAAATCCTGGTTGCAGTATGGAAAAGAGGCTTCTTGCCCAAAATACTCATGTGAATTAGCCATTTTATCTTAATGGCAGGCCTCACAACTAAATTATTTGGCTGCTGAGTTCTTTTGCTGTTCAGATGTTACTTTTACATTCTGTTATATTAGCAGATCATCTTAATGTGATTTTATGTCTCTCACTGTATTTGACAAAGCACCATATGTTTATACATCATGTAATTATGGCACTGTACTCTAAAGGTATTTACTTTACAGGAAGCTTCATGACTTTGGAATAAACAACCATTCCAAGACTGAGCAAAACATGGTTGAGTTGCTGTTTGTGACCTGATTTCAATTAACAACATGCTTCCTTAATTGTGGAAACATTGTGTGTGTGCATGTATGCGTGTGTATTACTGCTGGTAGGGGAGGCTGGAATTTCACTCCTTAGCAGAGGCTCTGATGCTCTTTGTGATGCCCTAAACTTGCTGAAACATCCACACAGGGTTCACAGATATGCTGCAGGGGACCCAGGATCCGCTGTCGTGACAGCAGGATGTTTGGTAGGATACCCAAAGTACCAGAATTGTACTAGGCACCCTTGTTTAGTCACCCAGAGTAATTTTTTGCCTTAGAACATGAGGTACATGCCTACTCTATTATGTATCTCTGGCTGAGAGACCATGTCAAGAAACAGAATACATTCTCTCATCCTCATCATCACACACACTGGAATTTAGAAGAATGTCACTCCACTATACTCTGTCTTTCTTTAGAGCACAGTGGAAGGAGAAAGGAGCATCTGCCTGATTCTGACCCATCAAAATCGGTGATGAGCAAAGTTCTTTCCCATATCAGAAGCGTGTAAAAATCCTCCCCACCTGTGCCAAACACTTGAGTGCCTGACATTGAAATATGCTCTGGGCATTTGCTATAGTCTGCTTGCTCTGGTGAAGTATTTCCCAGTGTGCTCAGACCATGCTGCTTTTGATAGATACTGATCTGAGAGCTGCTATTTTATTATGATCTTCAAGACACTGCTGATTCTACAGCAAATCTGCAACAACTGGTTTAAAACTCCTAATTCACTTCCCAGTGGTGTTTAGGGGTGTGTTGGGTCCCCTGCAGACTAAAGCACCTGCTTCCTGCAAGATGTTGAATGTTTTGGGGTTGCCTGCCTAATCATTTCTGCATTTGGCAGATTTGTGGGTTTTTATAGGAAAACTGTACATCAAACATAGCTTAATGCAAGTATGCAGGCTTCTCTGAGATTTTTCAGAATTGTTAAAAGTTCTGGGTAATTTATTTCTGAGAAGTAAGAGTATGTAGTCAAACTGCATATATTGATCTCAGATTTGTATTTTTTACTCTCTCATTACAGAGTGGTGTTGATAGAATGATAGGAAAATGTACCATCCATCCATAATAAGGAGTTTAACAGCTGCAAGATAACAGAAAAAACAACAAACCCCTGTATATTCCTTCTCGTTTATTTTTAGTTGTTAAATTAATATAGGGAAAGAAATTTCGAGACGTTCCTGATCTGTGCAACTGCAAAATGTGTTTATTTATACTAAATGCAGGGTCAGTGGCAGGCAGGGCAGAGTTATCAGAGGAAAAAATGTATATTTTCAAAAATTATGATGGTGTTTTTCATTAAGAGGAATGTCCTTTCCCACTCACCTTCCCCATGCCAAGTAATGAATTTTGGCAAAATGTGTTTTGGCTCTTGAGCTTTGATTTTCTGTCTGATATTTGGAGAGTTTTTATGGGAAGCCATATATTTCAAAAATGCATTTGATCAAGAGAGAAATCTCAGTCTTCATGTGGGAAGATTATGGAAAGGAAAACACTTTTTTGATAACAAGGTGAGCAGAAGGATCAGCAAAGAGGATAGGCAAAGACTGCTCACAGTAACCTGTGAGCTTTTCTAGAGGGAAAACAATCAGCTGTGGACTCAGCAGCAGCTGTCTGCCTGACCTGGGCACCAATCTCACATGAACCTAAGTTATTTAATAGACCAAATCTCCTGAAGTAAATTAACACCCTTCTCACATTGTCAGGGAGCAGATGTGAACAGCTCTGAAGACTCTCCAGGGAGATCTGATACACCTGACTTGTATTTTTTTGCTTTTCAGGACACAAAATAATTTCAAAAGTGATTTTTTTCCCCCCTCCATTGGTGTTACAGGGAACATACTCATTTATTTGGAGAAACAGCATGATATGGGCTGTAAGCTTGGGTGCTGGTTAGATATGAACTGGATCCCCTGTCCTGAATTATCTCAGCTGAAAAACCATTTGATAAAACTATTTGAACATTTGAAAAATTGAAACCTTCTGAGGAGTACACACAGGTGATTCCCCACCTCAGCATTCCTGTTCCAGATTCTAATACTGGAGTAAAAGCAGTAAGTACCCCCTTGCTGGTCCCAGCAGCCTCTGAAAGCTGGTGAGCAGCTGTGCAATCCAGTCACTGCCTTGTTCACTGCAGAGAACCTGATGCTTTGCTTAAATATGCCCTAAAGCACATTGCAGGCATGAGGGTGTTACAGGAGGGCTGAAAAGTGGCACATGGGAATAACCTGTAATCAATGCAGCAACTTGGATTGTTTCTCCTGAAAACCTATCATTGTTTTTTATAAGTAACATGACTCCAAATAATCTGCATTTCTCATCTGTTTTCTGACTCCTTCCAAATTTAAATCCTATGAATTTAATGGCTCTATAATTTATCATTTCTCTTTCTGGTTTCTTGTTAGGATATGCATAAGCATTAGACATGCCCTTAATAACACTGTGTTTTCTAATCTGAAATTTTGCATTTTGGGTTGATGACTTCTGGGCTGAGTAACCAGCAGCTTGTCTTCCTCCCCTGAACTATTTCCTGGTTTACCTGAAACTTAATTTTGTTAGGCCACAGTTTCTGATCTTTCTACATATTAATTTTGCAAGCAAGCCTTCCTGTAACTTTTTACAGTAGTATGTCTTCTTGTAGGGAAATGTCATTAATTTAGGATGACTGCAGAAATTTCCCAATCTGTTGTCTGTGCCCAGACTGCTAAACACAATTTCTGAAGTGACAGCCTCCCTGCAGACATCCCTGTTTCGTGCTCTAGAGTGCCATGGCTCCTAGGATGAGACAAAAGGCCACCACTTTTAAGACCTGGTGTCTAGACTTTTGGATTAAAGCATATTTGTTTCTCTAAAAGAGAAGAGTCTTTTTGACTAGATGTGAGCTGATTTTTTGAAGTATCTGTGAGGAAAACAGAAAAGCCTGATGTTCATTTCTGCTCTCAAATGAGAGTGGTTAAGAGTCTGATTCTCCCTGAATATTAATAGGAGGTTGATGCTTTGAAAGTCAGTCCTCTGGATTAAATAATTGAGACCACAGACTATACTATTAACAGACTAAAATTAATTTTAAAGTAGCATCTCAAGTCCATGATGGTGTAAAAGAGGACTTGGAGTCTAAATTCTCTGGTGGTCTGTATCTTCAGTGGCCACTGGTATTAACTGGCAAGAAGACATTTAAAACAAATTGCTGCTGTTCTGACTTGAGAAATCTTACATTCTCTTGCTTTTGTTATAAATGACTGTTACATCATCCAGATGAAAGGAGAGCTGGAAAAATTCCTTTTAGTGCCTGTCTACAAACATATGCACACAGGTTGCACTACTTTTACTATTGTAGTAAGTGTGCAGTTATTTCAGTATTTGTATTTTTGCTATGAGTATAGGTATTTTGCTCTCAGCTAATGATTGTAGTAGCTCTGTTACTCTGGAATGTGTGTGGTACTTCAATTAAAAAAAAAAATCACATTTTCTCATAATTGCACCATTAAGTATTTCTGTATACAAATTCTGTCATTTTGGTAATTTGGTATTTTTAAGCCATTTAATCATGTGTATATTTCATACAGGTCATTTGACAAGATAATCAGTCCATAGTAAATTTAACAGAGCACCACCTTGCCAATATCCCATATGTTTATGAGAAAATGATCCAGAACTTCAAGTTTTTATATACACCTTCCTGATACATTGAGCTCTGTGACAATATAGTCATTTTTTTTAATTGACTTTGCATTAATGGGTCATATGCAAAGAACTTAAGCTTTTAGCATTTCTTCCAGAAATATATTTTCTTCTGTGGTATGTATAGACTATTTATTTATAACAGGTTGCATAAAGGAATGAAGGTGAGTGAAGACATTAATGTTGTAGAAAATTTCATTAATCACTGGTTGGGAAAAACAGAACCAAGGATGGGTGTATTGGTATGCAAGGCAAAGGAAAGCCTTGTTCATGGCACTGCCTTAAGAGTTAAGAGGCTTTGCAGACTGCTCTATATTTATGGCATTGTTGTCAAAAGTGCTTGGTAAGATGTACACCAGTTTGAAAACGTAGCACATTGAAATGGCTGTGCTTAAGTTTTCCAAGAAACCAGATGCAAATACAAACCAGAAGCACTTTAACATTGTTTTGGTTACAGGAAAATGTGTGAACATTTGTAAACAATATGTAATTGACCTGAAAATGCTTTGTTTGCTTATTATTGTCTGAGAATGTTTCTTATACTTGAAAATGGTGAAGAAAAGCAGGGAGGTGCTTTTATACACCCAAGTTCCTTTAAAATCTGTGTGACACACTATTGTACATACACAACCATGCCTGCCACCACCACACCATACCAGCCTCAAACTGTGGGACAATCCCAGCACTGAGCTCCCAGGGATCCCTTTTCTGGTCAGATAACACAATGCAGCCTGGAATGATAGGAAAGGGAATCAAGTTTCATAAAGGGATATGATTGGAAGTGCTAGGCCACAATGAGGGTCCAGAGTTAATGTTTGCTGCCAAATCCTTGTTTCAAAGATTTTTTTTTCTGTATGTGGGAAAAGTACTTGTTTTTCTGCATATTTTATTGATCAAACAGATTTCCAGAACTTTTTGGCATAATGTGAATTCTGCATAACTGATGCTCTCAAGAGAAGAAAGTAATGGACAGAGCTCTGGGGAAATGTCCATTTATGAAATGGGATACCAGAAAGCCTAATGGGTGGAAGACGGATATGCAGAAATAAGTTGATTTTGTAGTTGTAAGAGTTATTTCATATCCAACTTAAAGGTTATTATCAAAATTACACTTAGAGGCCATTTTTAATGACAAGGCCTCATTCCTGCCAATTTTCAGCTCACTATGAAGACTGATTCAAAATTTACATCCATACACATGTGGGAACACAGATGGTGAATTACAGATTTAACTCAATGAAGAGGCCAGGTGATAAAAATACAAATTTGAGTAAAATGTGGAAGGGAGAACAGAATGACAAAACTGACAACTGTTCATTGTCTTGCCTTGACTAAATGTGACTCTTAACAGTTGGAGGAAGTGAGACCAGGCTAGAAAATGAAAAACTTGACAGAAGTCTCCTGCAAAGGCCAGAGACATGCAAAGCTGAGTACGTTATAATGAAGCTATCAGGTATGCTCTAGGTTTCTTTTTTTTTTTTTTTCATTATGTGAAAAGTCCGTGATATACACTGTGCTATCTATTCCTGGCGACAGACCATGTTGGCTGTTGGAAACAGGCCTGTCTTCTTTTCTCTCAAATATGGTGCTGATGCTGCAAATACTTCCCTGCATATTTAAAGTGGTGGGCTCTTCATCTAACAAGTACTTTTGTACAAGCCTGACCTCAATGCCACTGGGTGAAGGTTTATGTGGTTGTCTGGTGTACATACACATGATCTAAATTTTCAAGCACTAAGTACTGTAATGCCCTATTTTTGGCATTGATTCCATCAGGATAAACTCCCTAAGTCTGATCCAGCTGCCTAATGGCAATGGGAAGTTTCTTGTTTCAAGATACCTTGGCTAGACAGAGGAGAAGGCAAAGGTGGGATTTTGTTTAAACCTAGATCATTCTGATTCATTGAGATCACATTGCAAGCACAGCCTCGTGACATTACCTCATTCCCAGTTTAAAAAAAAAAAAAATGCAGCTCCAGCTTCAGGGAAGCATTTATGAAGAAAAGAGGTCCTTCAACATTTAATTGAACATATGTCTGAGCACAGAAGTAAACACAACCCTAAGCATGACCCTGAGAAGAAAAAGAATGTGCCATTGCATTTGTAGCTTGCAGACAAGAAAACACAATTTCTCCTGGCAGTGCTGGTGGCCAAGAAAACATTTAGTGCCGTGGTGATAAATGAAGCCTCTCCTTTCTGACCGATCCAAAACCTAGGTGGCAGGTCCAAGCTAAGATGCAGGGTCCCCAAAAAGCCAAAGGGAAGGCATGTCTACAAGACAGGATTTCTCCTGTCCCAGAAGAGTCGCTTTAAGGATGGTGCTGTCAGTACGCGGCACAGCGGTGTTTGCTTCCAATGCCAAAGGAACATGAACAGCTTTGCTGGGAAAAGAGGAACATCTGGGGCTGCTTCCATGTGCTCAGAGTCAGATACATCTCTGAAGGGGTTTGGCTCCCAGCTTGCATCAGGCCACTGGTCTGAGCAGAAACACCACCATGATGGAGAGAACCAGCAGATGTTACATGTGTGAGTTCTGTCCTAGTTACTAAGATTGATATACACTGTGCTCTCTATTCCTGGCCACAGACCATGTTGACTGTTGGAAACAGGCCTGTCTTCTTTGTTCCCGCTCAAAGCAGATGTGGTTTCCAGGTCATATGGTGAGTGGGAAAATTGCTTCGGGGTATGCCTACAAATATGAAGGGGATAAAAATTCTCTTTCAGCAGTTGTAGCTAGTTTGGGTTCTCTGTGATGAAACTTCCAGGGGAAGAAAATGGGCTGTTAGATCCTTCACTGAAGAAAAGAGAAAGGAAAAAGCCTGCCTGGGAATTGGTAAATGATCTGAGCAGAGCATAAACAGACTTTCACTAATAGATCATGGGTTTGGTCACAAGTATAAATTATGTATTGCATGGTTTTGAGGGAGAAGGGATGGTCAAGTGCTGCCAAGAAGTAGGATTTAGAAGGCCTGATAAGCCAAAGCTTCACTTTGATCCTTTCACACATGGTGATTTGCCATGGCCAAAGGGAGGCCCAGGGAACACTGGTGATCTCAGAAGAAGACATGAACAGCTGAAGAGTTGAATCAGAAAAGACTTGTTGGCCGTGTCTTTTGCAAGTGGGTGACATCTGGTAAAAATAAACTTGATCAGTGTGAAAATGAAATGCTATCACCATGGAATACTGAAAAGACTGAAATAAACAGTTAGGACTTTTCTATCAGAACAACTTTTCAAAGGATGACGTTGCTTTACTGACACTGAAATGTTTTGCATTTTTTCAGCAAGCATCTAGTGAAACACAGGAGTGGCATTTCTGTCAGGGCAAGCACCCAACCTGTCTCAGACTGCCACAGCCATTCAGATTGTCCCAAACCTGGACATTTGGGACTTTTAAGGTACACAATTCCAACATATTCTGGTCATGTTCTGACTCCAGGACTGGGTACCCCAAAAGCATACCAGCTCCAGTCTCCAATAGGAGACTCTTCCTGGGAAACCCCTGGGAACTAACAAAATTTTCAATCTCCCTCCATAGATTGAATGAGTCTTTACATCTTAGCTATAACAGTGCCCATTCCCCATCCCACTGTGCTGCTGGCATGGAAAAGGTAAAGAAATCTGGATTTGAGCCTGGGAAGAAGGGAGGGATTGGGGAAAGTGTATTTATTACTATTACTATTATTATTATTATTATTATTATTATTACTTCTCATCCTATTCTGACTTTAGGTTGGCGGGAAATCAAAATTAAACCAATTTCTACAAATCAAGTCTGTTTTGCACATAACAGTATTTGGTGAATGATCTCTCCCTGTCCTTATCTTGACACATGAACTTTTCCATATACTATCTGTGCCATGCACAGCTGAGGAGGGCAGTGATAGAATAGCTTTAGTGGGCAGCTGCTGTCCAGCCAGAGTCCACCCACCACACTTTTTTTTTTTGTTACATGTGGGTCATCTGGTGGAATCTGTGCATACCTGAGCAACCAGCCATAATGTGAGCAATCATTAAGTCAAGTGGAACAGAGGTGGGCATGGTGAGACCAGGTTTCCTCTCCTAAAAATCACCCAGATCCCTAGATATTTGTAGGCAAGTACAGAAGACAGCAACTAATGAGTACTTAAAACAAGTGAGAAGTGGTTTCTGAGCTTCCTCTTTCTTCTGATGATGGCATTCAGTCAAGGACCAACATTATGGGACATTATAGGAGCTGGAGGGAAAACTCTTCTATCCCAGAAGAAAATGTGTCTGTGGGACAGTCACTCTCCTCAGTCACTGTATATTTTGCTTACTGAACTAAAGGGCTCTCTCTGCTCTTACATTCAAACACGGAGTGAATGTAGCATCAATTATGCATTCAGATACGTGTCACTACATCCATGTGCCAAACACACGGGTTGGGCTGCAGAATTGGACCCTACAGTTGTGAAAAAGCAAATAAAAGAGAATTATACATTAAATCCACCACACAAGCTGGTCTGGTTTCATAGGAGCATTATTTAATCAAGCTTAGGAAATACACGGTGTTCTTTGGGTGGTGTCGTAGCTTATCAGGAGGATCTGGGAGATTTTTGTAGGAGTGGATCTGACAAGATGCTACAACACTGGAGGTTACAAGAGGCCTTGAGACTGCCCATCGTGCTTCTGCAGCACACCTCAACAAGGTATTTGTAAACATTAATCGAATGCTGCATTCTTGATTAGCACCTTAGTAACATGAATAAGTTACTGGAGGCCTCTAGAAATTGGACTGGTAAGTTATATTGTTGTAATCTTCACTTTCTATGAGCAAGGGTTGTATCTCTGAAGAAGTTCCTCCTTTCTTCTTCCGGCAGGCTCTGATGATCCCTGTGAGGACAGCAGTAACAATGCCTCCAAGCACAGCTGCTCCAACCAACCAAGCCCAGATCTGATGAGCTTGCTGAAGATAGGGTGTCAAAAAGTCTTGGAAAGACTGAAGGGCTTTAAAAAACAAACAGAAAAAAAAAAGGTATTTTAACTTTATGCAATGTACTGTCAATTTATGGAAGTTCTATAATAGATAATACTGGAAAGCTGAGTATAAAGAGCAAAGAGAGGCAGAAATTGTTCAAGAGCCACAAATAGTTTTAAACAAATCTCTTCAGCCCTGATAGTCTGTTTCTCAACTTCATTTCCAAGGCTGGCACAGAATTCATCGTCCCCAATGCTCCTCACGGTTTTGTCAAAACTTCAGACTGTAACCCAAGAAGTTTGATACTGTATGACCAAAGGTCCTGCTAGCTCAGCATCCTTTGGCAACAATAACTGAGGCAGAACACTAGGGAGAGTTTAAGAAAAGATCAAGTCTATTACAATGCTTTCACAAAATCGCACCCAGCCTCCTAAAATTTGCAGGTCAGGGATTTCCTGAATCGTGTGGTGTCATTGTGTGTATTAGTCATTGGAGGTTTTTTTTCCCCTTCCATCATCTTTTCAAGTTTCTCTTTGAATGTTTATCACAACCTTTAGCAGCAAAAAGATCCCTGCCTTAATTACATATTGAGTGGGGATAAAATCTTCACTAATTGTGTGCCTGCATTCCACTTCCTTTGACAGTTTCTGTGTGGGGAGAGGCAGTAGACAACAAACCTGTGGTCATTCTGCGCAAGAAATCCTTTCCTTGGTGAATCCAAGGCAGCTTCTCATTGTTAGATGATCAGCTACCTTCTTGCTTTGCGATATGAATGTGTGTGTCTGTGTCTGTTTTTCTTGCTATGGCTTAATAAGTTATGAAAACTACCACGCAGGACTCTCACTTCACAGCAGTGTCCAGAAAAAAACCTGTTCAAAATTCACTCAACAATGTGCTGGTTTGAATTTGAAAAGTAGGATACTTGTCTGCTTGCACAAAGGAGGATTTGGAATCCACATCTCCCAATTACTGTCTCTAAAGACCATTATTAGCAGTAATTACTAGCTAGTAGGGAAAAGAAAGAGCACCTCTATGGGCACCTTCTCTGGGAACTCCTATGGTCGTTTATTTTTGAATTCTCTTTATGCATCTAGACTAATTTAGATGTACTCAACCATATTTAGAATGTTATACCCCCACAAAAGCTGTAAATATCTTCCTGTTATCTTGCATTTTCAGTGGTGCCCAGAGAAACAATGCATATGATCTCTTGGGTCGTGGTACTTCCAAGAGTTTGCTGTTACATACACTGTGCTCTGAAAAGATCCTGCCTCCCTGGGCCTGGGTAAGGGATGTAGCCAGGAAGGTGCCTGATTTGGTGTGGCCCCCCGACTACCTTCTGCTTGTATTCCAGGTGAATAGGGATGAGACTGAAGGAGGAAGTCCCAGGGTAATCTAAAGGGACTTCAAGGCACTGGAGCATTGAGTTAAAGGAGTAGGTGTTCAGGTAGTATTCTCCTTGATTCCTTCAGTATTAGGGGAAAATACGGAAAGGAACAGGAAAACTCAACATGGCCAAGGGGCTGGTGCCATAGGTGGAATTTTGGGGTTTCTGTCCACAGGGTGGCTTACACGGCACTAGGCCTGCTCATGTTGGATGGGGTACACCTGAGGCAAAGGGAGAAAAGGATCATGGCCCAGGAATTAGCAGGGGGAATAGAGAAGCCTTTAAACTAGGCATGAAGGGGGAGTGCGATAATTGGTTTCTGCCATTTCTTATGTGTTGTTCACTGGTTGTGTACCTCTGGGTGTTCAAAAGAAATACCTCTGAGACTTCCACAGTCAAACCTAGGAATATGTGCTAGGAGAGATTGAAGTTATGAAGTCCCTCAGTCAGCTTTAAGGCATGGTTACTTGTTCTTTGTAGTGGTGGAAAGTTCACAGCTCCTACAGATTTAATCAGTCTCCTCATTATTACAAATCGGTAAATCATTTTTAATGGAAAGGATTGTCAAGTACTGGAACAGGCTGCTGAGGGAAGTAGTAGAGTCACCATCCCTGCAAGTGTTCCAAAATCATATAGATGTGGTGCTAGAGTATGGTTTAGTCATGGGCTTGACAGTGCTGGTTTTATGCTTGGACTTCATGATGGTAGAAGTCTTTTCCAATCTAAATGATTGTGTGATTCTATAAAACTTCCCAATGGGAGAGAGAGATTTTCTGGTGAAAGGTCAAGACTGCACCTGTAAATTTATCTGTTTTCATTTCTGAAAGAAGGAAAAAAAATACAGAAAAAAACTTAGTCCAGGTGCTGAAATATAACTCTTTAAACAGCTCTTAACAGAGCAACTTGTTTTGACAGCTATTGTTAGGTGGTGCCATTAGTCTTCCAAATCTCTGTTTGTTAACTTGTGTTCGTTTTCAGGCAGCCATGCAGGTTGTGGTCATTTTACAGCTCACATTTTACAGTTCTTGTGCCAGGGAGATCTGGGTATCTGCTCCAGCTTCTGCTCAGAGCAATTCCCCAGTAGCTACACTGTGACATGTGGCTTGGAGTCCTGAGGGATGGATTTCCATACGCATTGTTTGACACCATTTCTGCTTCAACACTGTTATACATATAAAAATAAGTGAAGCTGCAATTAAAACTATGTACTCTTACACAGTGATTTGCTTTGCAGTGGAAAGCAGAGCTACAGGCATCAGTTTTTCCTCAGGGACACAACAACAATATAATTTAGCGTTAAATTGCCATTTTGTCATTGGATTCTTTCCAAGTTTTATTTCTTGTAACCAGCCTCATTATGCTCTGTGTAGTCCTACTTCACCTCTCCTAAGTTGCTGATACTGTAACTCAGAACTGCTGATCTTCACAGAGTCACAGAATCACAACATTATCAACTGGACAAGACCTCCAAGGCCATCCAGTCCAACTGTCAACCCAGAACCACCAAAATCGCCCCCAAACCACTTTCTTAAAGAGCAAACAAAACAGGTTTTGAGAACAAGATGGGGACAGATCTTGTGTGCTCTTTCCTAATTCTGTCTTGTTCTCTTCCTCTGCCTTGCCTCTTCTTCCTCATCTGGAAGATCTGCAGAAATGCTGCCTTTTCTTGACCATCCAGATCTTTGCTACTGACTTTTTTTTTTTTCTTTCATTTTTTTTTTTTCCTACTTGTCCAGTATTTCCTGTTTGCCCATCACAGTCTTTCTCTTCTACTGAAGAAAAGTCTGTATTTATACACTGGAGTGAGAAAATCTGTATCTGTAATTTGAGAGTCCAACCATTTTCCATTTATAACGAGTTCTTCATTTCAGGTTAGAAATAGTTTAAGCTTGTGTCTTCTCAGCGAGATTAGCAGGGATTGAGCAACATCTGAGGATTATCTGGACTTTCTGAACAAGGTTGAATTTCATTCATTTTGTTGATCTTTCAGAATAATTAAGGAACTACTTTCCTTACCTCTGTGTTAATAACATAGGCAGAATTTAATAAGATTTCCTATTTCTGAAGACTATGTGCTCCCCTGGGAAAAGGCAAGAGTCCAAAAGGCAACAGAAATTAATTGTAGGATGGTAAGTATTTTATCATTTCCTTCCTCTTGCAGTACAGTTTAAGGATTCAGAGTTCCTGAAAGTCATGGTGTTTGCCACTTTGTCTGAGTTGTACAATTCTAGCAATTATATGACTTTAGGAAACTATTGTGATTAAAATATATATATACACATTTCTAGTCTTGACCTGGCTGTTTCATGAGCTTATATTCCAGCACCTGGATTAAGTCTTTTCTGCATCTCATTCTCCATTCTGTCCATACATCCAGGGTTTCCCCATCTCAGGTGCAGAATCTGACACTTCCCCATTTTTGAACCTCATATGGTTAGTGATTGCCCAGTCCTCTAATTTGCTGAGGTTTCTCTGCAGGGCCTCTTACCTTTGAGGACAACTGAACTCCTCCAAGTTTTCTATAGTCTCCAGACTTGCTTAGTATCCTTTCCAGTCCTGTGTCCAAGTCATTTATGAAGATGTCAAAGAGCACAGGACTGAGGATGGAGGCCTGCAGAGCCCACTGGTGACAGTCCTCAGTCTGATGTCACCCCATTCACTGTGACCTTTTGTGCCTCAGCTATAATCCAGTTGACTACCCATCACATATATGAAAACAGAAATGTGAAAACAAGCAGGTACAATTTAGAATTATATTCAGGAAAACATCTGGAATTAGAAGGACTTTTTGTCTTCTCATATGACAGACATATCCCAGGTTATGGGCAACAAAATTTACATTTCACCTTTTACCCAAAATTATAATTTTACCTGGTTCTTGCAGATATTCATAGTCATACCCCAGCTCTCTTGAGGGTTTAAAAAATTCTCCATTTCTGTAAAGAGGGATGAAGGGGACCATATAATTTTCTCGGTTGTGCCCAATTGGTGCATTAGCTGCTGGGTATACTTCTAGCATGGGCCTGTGTCTTCTTAACCATCGCTCAAAAATGCTGTGGAAGAAAAAGCATGTTAATTAATTATGGGGATTAGCAGAAATTTTCTTCTTGAAGATTAAAAGAAAGGGGTTGTTTTTGTTTGGGTTTTTTTGGGTTTTTTTTTGTTTGTTTGTTTTTTTGTTTTTGGTTGGTTGTTTTTTGGTTTTGTGTTTTGTTTGTTTGTTTTTGTTTTGTTTTGTTTTGTTTTTGAGTTGGTGGAGACAGAATTGCATGTAATATCTTGTGTTTATGTGTGTGTAATGCTTTCCAAATTTGGGGTTATCCACTTCGGTGCTGAGTTCCTATATAAGCCTACAAAAAGCAAATGTCTGTGGTGCTGCAAAGTCTAAATGTGCTTTAAAATTACATAAATGCAAATCACTCTCTTTCAGTGCTCAGCAATTCATGTGGTTGTGAGGGATAGAGAGAAATGGATTAAAGACCTCACTTCCTCCTCCTCACTCTCAGAAAGATTTGTAGCTACTTGTGAATGGTCTTGTTTCTAGCTGTTCTGTCCTGTTTCTCTTCCTCTAATTTCTTAGCAAGGGTTTTCATGCCTGCAATGAAGTATGGTTACATCGTGATCCTTCGGACATCACCAAAGGGGTGGAAACATCAGAGGAAGAAGGGATAAGCTGACAAAGCAGGTCAGCTGTCAGTAAAGTGTCTTTCTCCAGCCAGAGCTTCTTCACTGACCTTAGTGTCTGCATTGTTGTTTTAACACGCTCATCTCTCCCAGCTGCTGTGCAGCTTTATTTTACCTCTTCTTCAATATGCAGTCCTGGAGGCACTGCCAGTGTCACTGATGGGTTCACCTTTGGCCAGTGGCAGACCTACCTTGCAGCCAGCTGGAACAAGCTCCATCTGACATGGGACAGTTTCTGATGCCTTCTGATGGAAACCAACCCTGTAGCCCCCTAACTGCCAAAACCTTGCCATGAAAACCCAATAGAAGCTGTTCTCAACACCTCCAGCCTCATCTGCTCCATTCCATATTTCTCTTCCAAAATTTCTTCCATTAGCTGTCACCACAGAGCTGCTCTTTAACTTGGATGCAGAAAGCTTAAAGGCTGGAGTAGGGGAAATATGTAGTGGTATTTTCAACTTAATTACTGAATGTGTTTGGAAAGCAAAATTAAGAACCTTCCAAAATATTCTCCGTTGTCCTCCCTTTGAGCTTTTTCTTCTTAACTCATGACTTTCAATCCTCAGAGCCTTTCTCTGATCCCTGTTTGTTTATTCATCTGAGTGTGCCAGGTTGGAATAGGGAAGGTGGAAAAATGCTGCAAGGCAAGCAGATGCAGGTATCTTTTGCATGAAGAAAGAGGACTCCATATTAAATCTGAAGATACTGGTGAGCAGTAATTATCAACATCAGTCTCGGGGAGGGATCATTGGATTAATTTATCACTTACAAGGGATAGAAATGATCTAAAGAGACCTGTAAATTCTTCTTTAATGGAGATCTTAGCTCAAGAGTTGCTCCTCCCTAGCACTGGTCACTGAGCAGAGGACATGGACTTCCCTCCCCCATTCCCTTTCAGCTGTTCAGGGACTCAGGTTATCTCAGAAATACAGTCCCTAAATGCAAGTGCTCAAGGGTATCAGGATCTCTGCAGGTCATCAAGAAATTCTGCTAGTAGATTTTACCTCTTATTTTTGGACAGAAGTATACAGAAACACTCTGCATAATCCACCAAATCAAAGCCCTCTCAATGCTCATCAAAATACATGTAGAGCCAAAATCTTAGTTCTCTTTATAGGATCAAAAACTCTAAAAGTGAAAACATGATTGTGATCATACACCTTGTCTACCCTCTAAAATGCAGGTGCTAATTTGGATTAAAATCTTAATTTGTGTCTCTCTTCTTCAGTTAATTTCATCAACCCTTTCTGGAAAAACTCTTATCCGAATAATAATAATGTTTAGTTGAGGATTTCAGATGGATAAGTTTAAACAATATGAAGACTTCACCTGGAATTATCTCAAGGAAGTTTAAACTGAAACACTAATCTTTGGAGAACATAATGATGAAATTCAGTAGTCACTAAAAAAGACAGAATATAGAGGAGTAATTTAACTTGAGGAAGGGTGGGATGTGGGGAAGTGTTGTACTCCAATCTTTTCTCTGCCTGGCCTTTACTTATGCCTTGTGAAAAGTGCCCTGACTATCAGAGCCTTATTTTCCGAGCAGTTGTAGATGGGAGCTGAGATAGCTCTCCTCTGCAGCACAAGGTTGTTAGAGGTGCAGAGATACTCTGGCTGTGGGAACATAGTAATACTTTATGAAGGCAGAGGTAGGATCAGGTTTTTAATGTCTGGTGATGATCCATACACTAACATTGGAATGCTCATCCTGAGGTATTTCCTGGGGCCTGATTTTTAGCAAATGCTGAGTCACAATCTGAAAATCTGGAGGGTTGATGAGTACAAAGTTCAGAGCTAAAAGTCATCATCTGCCTGAAATAGCTTTGCAAGAAATGCCATGAAATGCTGCAACCTCGCTGCATGAGTTAAGTGTTGCTGTTGCATAAGAGCTTTCAATAAAAATCCTTAGGCCAGTAATCTTTCAAGCAGAATGCAAATGCAAAACATTTCCATGGAAATGAGCATATGTACTTTTGGATTCCTTCTTTTGGATTCCTTCATTTGTAGTGTGGTTCCCACATGAGGTATCAAGCTTTTCTTAGCAGTAGCAGGAGCATTGGATTGTCTGCCCTTGCAGCTGATCTTTAGATTCAGATGTGATCACATGCCTCTAAATCCTGATGTGATGGGTTTTTCTGATGCACAAGATGTGTTTCACAATTCATTGAGTTGTTTGGGAATAGTTCTCTCCATTAGCTGGCACAAGATCTTATCATCTTGGCTCTCAATGAAATCTCTTTCATTGAACATTTCTGTAT
Source organism: Aegithalos caudatus (assembly GCA_013389925.1). Taxonomy (NCBI): domain Eukaryota; kingdom Metazoa; phylum Chordata; class Aves; order Passeriformes; family Aegithalidae; genus Aegithalos; species Aegithalos caudatus. Next base: position 103,054 of record WEIU01022151.1, read on the forward strand.
GCCACCATGGAAACCTCAGAGATATTTTTTAAAGCTCTAAGAGTCATATTTTTATTTACTACCTTCAGAACAGCTAGTCATGTGCATTTATCTTGTAGCAGTCTTTGGTCTTTTGCTTTTGGGTTTTATTTGACACTTTGAAAGATTAGTGTCATATTCTGCTTGCTAATAAAATGATTGGGTGAAGTTGCATTTATTATTTCAATTTAAAAGGTTGTTCAGTAAGATGGACTCAAAACACTATTTTCTTCTTGGCCAGATAATGCATGGTGATTTGTATTTTCAAGAGAGTGCTGATGGATTTTTTTTAATTTTGCGTGAGAAAACTGACAGATTTAGTATGTCAGTAATATTTTTTACATGTACTTCATCTGGTTTTATTCCTTCTTTTAAGGGGGGCACTGCCATTTCCTTACCTTACTCATATTTTTGCAAGTTATAGAAGAAGAATCTTTTGCTTTTCAAGAACAGTTTCCCAGCTTAATGCAAAAAAGAAAACTCCAAATTGCATCCAGCTGGGGAGAAAAGCCCATGGACAGGGCACAACTTCAGCTGTATTTCTATTGGTAAAGTACAAATGGTTCTCCTTGGGCACCATAAACCATTTCATATCAGAGAGTTACATTTTATGACTCCCCAGCCAAGACCATTAACTCCCTTCATACATTTTTAAGGAAAACTGAAATTCTGAAGTACCCTTTGGCTTTTGCTGTCAGCCAGGTAGTGACACTGGCAAGTGCTCCTGTCCTTGGGGACTTAATTGAAAACATTTGGGCCAAAAAAAAAGTATATTTGGAGAAATTAATCACATTTTCTTTTGTTTCAGAGTACTGTGACCACTGACTCAAACATTGTAGAATACTTTTTTCTTCAAATAAGGTGCTTTCTCCAGCCCTGGCTACATTTAAGGCAGTTAGAATCAAATATTTTCTCTGTCATGCAGGGCTATCCTTTCCTGAAGGCAAAGAGAACATGTCTGAACAGCTATGATGGATCACTGCAATTCTCCCATGTGCCTTGATCTATAGAGACAGTTGTTTAATCCAATAACAGGCATGTGGTTTCCATGACAGAAAGAAATCAGTGTTTCCATCATCAGATGTTGATCTGCTTACAGTTGACAGAAGTTTTTCTTCCCCTAAGCAGTCATGTAAGTTATTTCCCTTTAGTCTCTTGAAAATGTGTGGTTGTTTCCTGTTCTTTTCTCAGGAGCTAGACCTTGGAAGAGCTTAGGTCTGCAGAAATAATGCTACATGCAGGGAGACAAAATGCTGAGGTAATTAGCTGGTCCCTTCATGGAGTGACAAAGCTCCTGGTAGAAAAGCCAGATTTGTGGCAAAGCAGCAGACCTTAACTCCCTAGAATTGTTGGTTATCTTGGCAAACCACTGCTTTTATGCTCTCTTCATATGAACCTCTGCATCCTTCCCTGAAATTGAGAGCCTAACAAAAAAGGACTATGAGGTAAGGGCATCTTCATATTTCCTCCCTTTCTTGACATAGTTTAACTAAAGGTAACAAAAAGGACATCTAAACTCTCAGTTCAGGGTTCTGCTATATCCAATGTCCATACTAATTCCATGCAAAAAATAAAAGAGCACTGGTCATAAGTTTAGTGAGAAGGAGAGAAATCTCTCTGGCTCATGCAGAAGTCCGGTTGGTTACTTTCTTCCTCAGCATCTAGCAGGCAGATAAGTAGCTATTTGTATAGCTGGAAGTGATATTTTCCAGAGACAGAGGCTTTTTTAGCACTGCAATTCCAGCTGGACTGGCATCACTTGGGAAATGTTGGCAGTGTTAAGGGAGCAGATGGGATGTGAGTGTGGTGGGAAGACAGGGAACGATAAAGAAGAGAAGAGCTAACCAAAAGTTGTCGGGAATTTTACTCAGAGCATGGAAATGGAGAGAACCTGCCCTGGGATTAGAAGAATAAACCACAAATCCTTGAGGATGATAGGTTTACCTAGAAGGGTCACAGGCAATCAAAGCTCAAGAAAGAGAAATTTAAAACATGGAAAATAACTAAATTAAATAGAGGTTAGTCTCCTGATAGCCCTAATGCCCTTTGCATTTCTTCAGCAGCAAGCAAAATTGACTTGCAAAGAGGAGTTTTTATTTAAAAGCATTGGGCAGATTAAAAAATAATTCTCTCTAGATTAGAGAAAATTCTGACTGCATCTGGAAGATTTCTTCCTTCTCTTGGGGAAATCAAAGGGCCAAAACTGAACGTCCCAAACAAGAGACCCAAGAACTGAAAGAGGTTGGAGAATAATTTGAATTTTGAAAGATGCCCTGTCACACATTTAGTGCTCAGAGAGGCTCAGTCTCTCTAAAGTGCATTTCCAAAGTAGAAATTATTTTGTAATGGGTATAATATCAAAATAATCACTAGATTATGATAGTCAATACCCTATGCAAAAATTATTTTCTATTTAGAGGAAATAGAATTTTTATGTTGTAAAATGGGTCGGATTTAGACAACTGTAGATTAAAATAAGGCTCAGGTTTATATTTAAATCTTGGAAAAATTGATCATGGGATGTGATAAATTCACTGTCTCTTAAGGTCTGATTCAGTCAGAAGCCATATTTGATGTAAAAATAGCTAAGGAAGGTAATCACGTCAGAAGGATTCCCAAAAAATCATAAAGGCAAAGAATATTTTTCCTGCATATTGGAGGACTCTTAGGGACTCTTTTAGGCCTCATTTTACTCTACACAAAATAGTCAGAGAGTAAAAATAACTTACCTAAATTCATACCAGACACATTTTAGGGGAGTAGGACCTCAGCTGTGGGGCCAGTTTGTACCAAACTGTGGCACTCCTAAAGTTAGGTTATATCACTGCAAAGCATGGGGTCTTGATTTTACTTAATTTTTTTGGTATGTATCTGTATACAGGTCACTGTAACTGCTGATGAGCTTAATTCTTGTGCGTACCAGCTCTAAGAGAATTGGTAAGTGACAAAAAGTAATAATGACACCCACCTGTTAGGTAGATGCTTTGTCAGTTTAAATTTTCATTTGGGGAGAATGTACTTTGCTTTTGCAAAACATTGTAGTGTGGTACAGTGAAAATTAAAGCCATCTATAAAAGACATGGATATATCACTTCTATTTAATTGTGTATAAATAGACTCAAGTATTTTCTTTGTTCTGCTCTATACATACCAGGTTACACAAAATGAAATTAAATGAGCTGTAGAGGAAAATTAATTAAAAAACCCAAACAAACAAATCTACCTTGGTTTAACGAGTGGTGGGAAAATAGAATTGATTTGAGGATGATTAAAAAAGGCCACCAATATATATTTTCTTACTGAAAATATGAATTCATATTATTTTATGAATAATATATGCAAAGGGATTATAAGTAATGAAAGGATGAGCCAAGAAATAACTGGGTTTATGCTGCCATTGGGAAATACCAGGCAGAGTATAAAGGCATTGCTGTATGTAGGCTGGATTCCTTCCTACTGTTCCAGATAGTGCTGTGAACTCTGAAAAAATACTGCTCACAGGAAGTAAATCTTGAAATCTAGAAAAAGAATAGAAAAANAAAAAAAAAAAAAAAAAAAAAAAAAAAAAAAAAAAAAAAAAAAAAAAAAAAAAAAAAGTAGACATTTTTCTTTATCATTTTGCAAAGCATCCCTTCTAAGGGCCATTTCCCAAGTGTACTGCCACAGTCATGACCAGAGGTGCTCTTGACTAACTGAGTGTAAAAGGAGAAACCAGACCTTAAATATCCATTTCTATGACTGAGACACCTCAGAGCCACTGGCTTGTAGTGCAAAATAACTGTCCCTTCAGGAAGATTTAAAAGAAAAAATTAATCCAGTGTGTTCTACCTTGTGATGAAGGGCAGCTGGAAAGAGGTGAAGGGGGAAGAGGGGAAGAGGAGGGTTCAGTACCTCTCTATGAATTTCAGTCATACAACAGAACAAGAGTGGCATTGCAGGTATGCCCAGTGGGAGGACTACAGCCACCTTATGGTGAAGGCTTATGGTCACTCTGAGTCCTTTGCACTGCAGAGGACACAGTATAAATTTCCTCCTGCCTCCTTGTCCTCACTTTCCTTGTAAGTGTTTGCAAAACCATGCCATAAACAGGATTAAGGAACTGATGTGATTTAAAAACAAACCTTATCCTTTATTTTCATTTGTTCCATGATAGTTTAGGTGAGATAAAGCTGTGGATCTGATTCATGATTCTTTTGTGTGATGGCCAGTACCAGTGCAAGGGAAAAACTGAGGTGAATATCTCTGAGCAGTGATTACCAAGCAGAATTTTTCTTCTTCCTAACCTGTTGCCAAGTCAAACTGACTTAAAGCAACATTGAGAAACAAAAGGCACAATTTTAATAGACTGATAAACTTGTGCCTCGGTGGGCCTGCACTCAGTATTAACCATTCAGCTGCTAGATGGCTGTTTTGTAAGTCACTTATAAATTTGTCAGGTTCAAATCCAAAGCCATGTCCTTTGTTGTGCCAGGTTTGACATGAAGATTTTCATTCCTCATCTCCAGTTGTGAGACTGAGGCGAGGTCAGACTGACTATGCCAGAAGGCATACAGAACATTGTTGCTCAGAGCTCACTCATACAATTTATTTCAGTATCATGAGATCTGACATGCTGTAGAAGAAATCTGGCAAGCAACATGTATTTGCATTTGGAAAGAAAAGAAAAAGGAAATAAATTAAACAAAGCTGAAATGCCAGCCCAAGGACTGTATTACACAGTAGTCATCACTTTAAAAGTTGGCACTAGTCAGCTGGTGTTGCAAAGTCACCTCAGGTAATTCCCATCCCAAGGATTTGGGAGGAAGATCGGTGCTTCAGTCCTGGAAGAGGTGCTGATGCTGAGACTGTAAAGTCAAGCCACTGTACTGTTTGCCAATGTATGCGGTTATATTGCAGTATTCTTTTTTGTTCTTTTTGTTTTAAGTTGGGTAAGGACACTATGGGGACTCTCAGGGAGGTTGTAAACAAATTACACCTTCACAATGCAAGTGCCTGATTAAAAATTAAGATGCTGCCCTCAATTATTGCGAAAACCCATCCAAAGCCTTTGAGGCTGTGTCCCCCACTGGTGAATCACTGCTGAGGATTGCCCTGGGTTACAGTGCTTATTCTGTCTAGTCCCAGCTGCTGGAGAACATCCAGGGGCCTCCATCATCAATTCCAAGTTGTAGCATGCAGCAAGGATCTTTGGACAACTTTGCCTCTTCCCCAAACCCTCTCAGTACCTCTGTGAAGTTACTCCTATACCAGTCCTAGGCCAGCCACCAGAGACTCCTGTGCATGCATGTGTGTGCCTGCTTGTGGGTGAGGCAGCTGCAGATCAGGGGCTTGGGTTAGTGGCTACTCTGGGTGCCTAAGGCCAGTGACTGGGAAATCCAGGCTGTGCATATATGTATGTATGTATGTTTTCCCATAACAGGCTTTCATCATGGTCAGCCAAACAGGTGAAGAGGAGCTGTTGGTGCCATTGGAATTTTGTGTGAGTGCAGCATTTTTTGTGTTGATCTGCGTATCTGGTGAGGCATGTTTGCATATATGCATTACCATGTATGTATATATGCACATATATATATACACATAGTGTGTGTGTATGAGGTTGGGAATATATGCTCAATCTCAGTATTGGCTGCACCCAAGCACATGAAGCTGTTGTAGCCATACCAGCTTGGACTTCTAGATTTGTTAACATTTAAAAGCTAGACTTGCACAAAACAGAAAAAAAATAAAAATAAAAAAGATGCTTTTGCCTGGTGGAGCTGTCTTCCCACATAATGCCATGCTTCTGATTTTTTTTTCTCAGAGCATGTATTCCCCATGTAGATCAATTATATGCATCTGAAATATGAATATTCATTTTCGGGAAAAGTCTTCATTATTTCCCTGTACTTCATCTTCTGAACTAAAAATGAGAATTTTTTTGTGAACTTCAGTGGAATAGACCACCTGAAACATGGAGGCACAATGTGCAGATGACATAAAGCCCATTCCTTATTCAACAAGGCTGATATTGGTTGCAGATAGTCTCCTAAAGTACCATTCTCTGAGTGAGGTGTAATAATATAGGCTATGCTGACACCTTCCCAGCCACTACAAAGTACCACCAGAGTTGGGGAACTATGTGACTCCTGAGGATCTTGGCACTGCTCTGCTTCATGGATCTCACTACAAGCACTTAATCTCCTTTGTTCTCACTGCACACACCGGATATTTGGGAAGTGTTAGATAAAAGAAACGAGAGGGAGGGAATTGACAAGGATGTAGTCCCATGCTAATTTCACCTAAGAGAAAACTGATGTCACTTTGCCTCTGTCTCACTTTCTTGAAAACCTCAATGTTACTGCAGCCGCTGCATTCATAGAATCACAGAATATCCTGAGTTGGAAGGGACCCTCAAGAATGACTGAGTCCAGCGCCTGGCCCTGCACAGGACATCCCCAAGAGTCACACCATGTGCCTGAGAGTGTTGTCCAAATGCTTCTTGAACTCTGACAGGCTTGGTGCTCTGACTACTTCCCTGGAGAACCTGTTCAATGCCCAAGCACCCTCTGGGTGAAGAACATTTCCCTAGACTATGGAACTGTTTCCTGAGCTTCTCCTTTTTGAACCTAGATTCCCTTAACATCTCCCTTGACACAGTTCCATGACATTTATGAGATATTTTTAATATTTCCTCTACCAGTGTGATTTAGAACTTTTCCCCCTTATCTATCAAACACCCTCAAGATGTCTGTAGGACTAAGTGTAGGGTCTTCAGACTTTCCTCCTGAAACTTTTCCTCTTTATGTCAAACAACCTGAGCTTCCACAGTTATTTGGAGAAGATGCAGTTGGATTATCATTGCTGATTTGAATGCTCATTTGGCTTCAGAGGGCTATATAGTTTCCCCTCATTGCTCCAACAGTCATGTAGTCCTCCAAGTGTTTCTCTCCTAGAATTAAAAATTCACCAGCTCCTCAAGCCTCTCTTGTGAAAAGAAGCTGCTCAAGCACTAGAGTCCTGCAGAGAATTCAGATAAAATAATCCTGAGCAGACATCACTGCTCTCTGTTCCTGTCTCAGAGAGGGTTGCTAAAGTCCTGCAGTTCTATTCTATCCTGAAGTTCTATTCCCCATTTGCTATCACAATTTCCTTTAGTTACATTGCAAACTGCTTAACCCTTCCTAGGAAAGTCACGTAGCTACCTGAGGCTTCAATTCCATCACATATGACTCTGGGCTCCCCTGCCACAAAGGTTAACATGCTGAGCAGTACTGTAGCCTACTTTCCCAGTAAAGAAACCTTACAGAAATACTACTGGTTTTTGCCTTCTCAGAAAACTGGGTAGGATGAAACAAGTGCTGAACCCAACTTTGATCAGTTGCTGTTGTACTACCATGTAAAGAGATTTATTTCTACTAAAGAGGAAGATAATGGATAAGTTAAGCTTCACTCTAAAGACAAGAGCTGAGCGTTGGAAAAAAGGTTATGGAATCTGTGCAGAGGAATGTCTGTATTCTCTAGCATAGGACCAGGTAGTGCCTTGGCCTAACCTAGTTATTGGCAAATTAATCTAATTCCTATGGGAGCTTATTCTGTACCTCTGCTGGAAAGAAATTAGTTTAAAGGAGGATTAGCTGCACTGAGATTCTGTCAGATATTTCATCTAAACTCTGTTGCTTTTCTTAGTCAAGTCAGCCTTTGAAAGTTGTAAATGACTTTTCTGAGGTTCAGGAGAGAAATACTTGTTCCTTAAATAGCTGTAATCATGTGTGTTGTTTCACCCCTTACTGACAAACCAGAGAAATGTTTGGCTAGACATATTTGTTTTCCATTCAGATTTAGGTCTCCAGTACTGTCCAACACTGCAAACCCCAAGTTATAGATGAGACATAATGGGGTGTGTGCTTTGTAAATAAGGAAACGTCCCATGTGCTTTGTAAATAAGGAAATACAAATGCAACCATGTGCTGCATTGAAAACAGAAGTTAGCATTTGATGGAATGTATATCCTGCGTTAAATTTCTTGGATTAATTTCTGCCATGGTTTGTTGCTAACACAAAAACATCACTTGAAGTCAGAGATAGTAAAAATGCCAGCTGCTCCAAAGTTCAATAACTACTTTTCCTTGAAGAGGAAGATAACAAGCAGATTATAATGGACTGCTGTGGAGGTAGTTGGGCTGACACTATGGAACCCCCTTTTGTGATCTGCAATTCAGTTCTTTTGAGACTTAAAGATTGTCATTATTGAGGTTCACAAGGGCATATAATACATAAATCACATCTATGGACGTGAAGTGATAATTTCTTTTGATGAATAGGAGGTAGCTACATGTGGGTGAGAAAAGTACCATGTTTTCTTGTGATTTTTTACAATTTGAAAAATTAGATCAGCTGTTATTGCAAAAGTGCTGCAGAAAGGAAATGCTAGCTGTCTGCATCAGAGCTCATTTTGATTGCTGTGCCACAGGGAGCTCCCTCCTTCTCCAGCATGAAGAGAATAGGTGAAGACTAACCATGCAGCTCTTGTGAACTTTCAGGGCAGTTTAACCTTTCCTTTTAAAAACCAGTAATTGTTTGCAAAATATGTGGTGTACAAAGTGATCCATTCAGTAATTTTGTTGGCTGAACTAAAATCTTGCAGTAAGACTGATATGAAACCTGCACTTTAAATGGAACTATTTGAACTGAACCTGCTATATAATTGACTTCTATGAACAGAATGGATGATTACAAACATCTAGCCTGAATAATGACATGGCAGGTGAGATTGCCAAGTGCTGTATTTTACATATGATCCAGAAAGCTGTTTAACTTTTCTCTGGTCATTTCCCTAAAGCAAGGTGGAGCAACAGAACTATATGTTCTGTGTATGCTTGATCAATAAAAAGAATATTTATCTCCAGAGCCTGATCCTTGTCCTTTTTATCTCTCTGTGTCTGTGTCCATATGGTCTATCTGTGGATATCCAGAGGACTTATTTAAGATTACTTTAAATGCAGGTGCACTCTCAACTGTAATATATAGATTCAGTCCCCCTCTGTTCACTGGAGGAGGGATGCTCTAAATCTGTACTCCTTCACTTTTGCCTCTAGCCATTGTACGTGTTAGATGATAGGTGATGTGACCCTCCAAGGCTGTTCCTGCATTCCTTTGGGTGCTTTGCAATTGAATCTGCCCAGGCTTACTGAAGTAGATGTTAGAGCCCAGCTCAGTGTCTTGGTCTATCATTTGCCTTTCAGCCCCAGATGCAGAGATATCAGAGCAGAGATACTGGGGAGCTGTTTCTCAGCAACACCCCATCCTTCCCACTTACACTCTGCTTTCCATGGATATATTTATGTGGTATTTCACAGTAGATGTGAACTCACTCTGCCCACATACTGAGCCCACTTTGAGTGAGTCAGCTCCATCGAACAAGCTGAGTAGCTCTGGTTAACATGCTACAAAGCCTGAGAGGTTAGGAGGGAAAGGTTAGCAGCTCTGCTGGGTGCCAAGAGAGGGCTTGTGGTAACAGAGGGAGCATGTGTCCTCCTGCACATTTGTAGACATCCCCAAGGGGGAAAAAAAATAGAAATTTCCTTTCTAAAAACTTCCATGCTCGAGCTTCCACCCGCCTTCTCTACTTATCTGCTCTGTAGCTCATACTTGTAGGAGTTTGTGTGTGCCAATAAAGCTTGTGACCAAAGACATTCCTGGCCCACCCTCATCTCAAACATTCTGCTGGAGAGCATTTTTCTTCCTCTAAGTCCCTTGTGATAGCACAGAGCTGCTTTCTGTGTGCAGGAGCTGCTTTAACAAGGTGCTTTTTTAAAATATCAGGGAAAGGTGGGAGCTGGGTTACCTTGCTGCTGTGCCACAGAGCCCACTGGTGGGATGTAGCTGTCCATGCTGGTGAGAGCTCTCTTCCCAGGATATTGCTAATGGCAACCTCTTGACCCACCTTTGTCTAAGAGATGTCAATTGCCTCCAAGCCATAGCTCATTCAGCTCCAGAAAAATATGACTTCTAGGCTGTGTCATTTGCAAATGTAACCTCAAAAAGCAGTAATAACCTTGTTGTGCCCATATCAAGGAATAAAACTAATCATAAAATTTCTGTTTATAAAGTGATTTTTCTATTTTTAGACTGCTTTATTGTTAGCTGATATATTGTACTACAGCTTCCATATCAGCTGCATCTCAGTAAAATGTTTTCATATCTCTAAATTTCTGTATACTGAAGGGAGAAAATAATTCGTCGTCCTCTTGCTTTTTCTGTGTTGTCTCCTACTGGAGACATTTCAGGGTAAAGAATCACTCTTATTTCATGTATTAAACAAGTCTGGAATCATAGCATTGTCTTACAAGAATTTCTGATGATTCTTTTTGAATGCATTTCTCCAAATGTTCCAAATCTTTGAAGCAAATAGTTTTTTACTTCTAAAATAAATTCTTGTTTCCTGTCAACATTTCAAAACAAGAGAACAACTTGGTTTTTTCTTGTGCCATTTTTTGGTTTAAAAACCATGAGATGACATTCAAGAGAAAACAAAAATTTTCTGTTTCAAAAACAGAGTAAAAATAAGAAGCTTTTATTTTGACATCTCCTGGGAGTGAAAATCAAATTTTCTCATTTTAAAGCTTTTTTTGCAACAAAATCAAATTTTCCACTTTTGCCATAGTGCTGCCCATTTAATTTTTTTTTTTAAGTGAAAGAAGGTGCTGGCATTAGGGTGAGTATATATTGAATCCACAGGGACTGAAAGTGACTATAGAGCTGAAGGGATGGAGTGCTGCTGATCAGATCAGGGATGTCCAGCTGTGTCTTGTCTTTGCTACTTCACAATAAATGGTTACCTCCTGTTCCTTTGATATCTGAGACCCACACTCAGGGGCTAAGGATATGCCAGGTGCTGCACAGACCACTGCAATGAGATAGTCCCTAAATGATAGAGCTTGCAGCATGCACACAGGACAAGGCACAACAGAGAGATGCAAACAGACAGGAGGAGGAGCAAGCACCCATGCACTGGGACTGCAATAGTCCACTCCCTAAGGAGGAGTATGGAGAGGCTTGTCTGAATGCCAAAAAAGTGCACAATAGAGATTGGTATAATGAACATTTTGGAGGGGTACATGAGTGAGTTCCTTAACAATGATTTGGGGTTGAGCAGGAAAGGGCCTTCACAATAGAAACCAGTTGATCTGATGTGAAGAGAATAAAGAAGGTCCAGAAAGGTATGGACAGATAAGAACACTTGGACTTGAGCACTGAGTTAATGTGATGGTGGTTGCGGCAGTATTCTGAGCTGTGCAGTTATTTATGATAACTGGAGAAAAGAGGTCTTGTAATGAAAGCAGCACTAGAACTGGCAATCTGGATCTAGATCTAGACTAATATGCAAATAGTCTAACAAATACTAGACTTTAGAGAGGTGAGAGACTGATATGCTACACATCTGTTGGTGTCTTCAGAAAATGATCTCTCTAAATTTCTTTTTCTAAAACCAGGGCCTCTGGAAGTCATCCACATTATTGTAATAAACCCTGCCCATTGCAGCAGAACCTAGGAACGAGATGAGGACTGAGGCCCTGTTGCATTAGTTGCTGCATTGGTATAAAGTTGTAAGGAAATCTTTAATGACAACTTCTATTCCCTGTTGCTGTTGGGTTTTTCTTAGGGAAATTGTTGGATTGGGGTAAGTCCAGAGTTACAGAGGTATGAAATAAATGAAAAGAAAGCTGAAATATTCAAAGGAGAGACGTGCAGGGAGAACAGATGAAGATACTACGTGTCTCTAGAGATGAAACGTCTAAAAGAACCAGCAGAGAGGAAAGGGTTCCTTCTCAGAGCACAGGAAACACCCCAGTGATCTCAAGTGAGACTGTGGGCTTGTGCCTTCATGGCCTGTGCAGCTGCTCCTTACAGCTTGAGTGGGCTGACTCCTCCCTTGCTATTCCCTTGTGCTGACTGTAGAGCATATCTGAATAGTAAAAAGATTTGCAATTAAGAGAAATACTTCAGAGGGCTAAAAAGCTCTTGTTTTTGCTGAATGTGTATTTTGTTGCATCTTTTTTCTTTTTATTTTTTAAGCCACTCAATTAACATTTAATAATTTTGAGAGTGGTCACTTGCTTTTACCAAGCACTGAGATTTGATCCCTACATAGTGTAGCAAATAAGAAGGCAAGGAGCCTAATTAAACATTGCTAAGATAGCTGTTTCCTGGGTACCTTCAGACATCTGCACTACTGAGAGTGAATGACCTAAAAAAATTGGAAGTGTTTATAAGCCAATGTTTTTTATCTTCACCTGAGGGATCCCAACTGCACCTCTGCTTCACCTATCCTTCCCTTCTTTTGTGCATCAGGCCTGGGCAGGAAAGGTGAGGGACAGCAGATGGTAGGCTGACTGTTGCTCAGTTTAGAAAGCAACTCCTAACATTTGGCTCACACCTGTCAGCAGACTCCGTATACACTTGTTTATCCTCCTCTGTACCATATGTTTCCATGCAAAATCAGTTCCAATGATCTATTGCCTTATTGCTATCACTCCTATTATGGTTGCAGCTGAGCATTTCACAGTCATTAATGCATTTACCCTGACAGCATCCCTGCTGCGTAGGCATCTAATATCACCCACTGTACAGATGGGTTAGCTCAAGCTCAGATCCACAGCTCCTCAAAAGCCTCATTGAAATCGATGGGAAGGAAACGCACCTCCAGGGGATGGAAGTTTGGGAGAGCAAGCTGCATGCTGGGTTTCACCCGAGGAATTTGCAGTGGAGTGAGGAAATTCCTCTATGGGATCCTACTTGGGTGCTCAAAGTGCTGGACCATTCTTGATTTCCTGACACAGAGCTGCTCCCTGCCTCTGCAAACCCAACAGAACTGTTGTTGTCATCAGAAGATACAGTTGAAAGTTAGTTAAAAGCCCATTGGCCCAATGTAATGATAGCAGTCAGCTCAAAAGTATTCTGCCCAAATGAGAAAAGTTGATAAGGACCAAAACATGTGCTTCTGCTGCTCTGGAGACTGTGTCCCACTTCCTCTACTCTTTGTATTCTTACTTGCCTCTCAGAAAAGAATTTCTTCACAGCCCTCCAAGTCTATGTAGGAGAGGAACAGGGTTTTCTAAAATGTACTGTATGTACCTATCAGTCACCTACTTATTAATTATAACTAAAAGCATGATTAATCTGTCACAGATAGGGCTGCTAAGTAACCTGAATCAGGCTAATGCATTTCTGTCACCTACACAAAAGGCAGCATTATTCTCAGATTTTACATCTGTGTGTACCAAGGCCCACATCCACAGCAGCTGCAGAGCACTGGTGATTCCTTTCTGTCACAGATGGGATGAAGCTGTATCATGCATATCTCTATTGCCCCCACAGAGCCTGTGCAGTGGTTTATTTCCTCAACACTAGTACAGTTTAATGAGGTTATCTTTTGCAAATAATTTTGCCTTTTAACATTGACAACAACTACAGTTATGAGAATTATTTCCAGGGACTCTGGAAATTCCTCTGTGGAAAGGGTCAGCATGAAGACAAAGATACTATTTAAGCCCTGCAATGAGTAGGAGCTAAGTGGTGCATAGGTCTTCTGCAAGTGTCAATACCTATAAATACAATTCTTTTGATGTGGCACAACATATTTTTTTTTCTCTTCTGTGTTCCTTTTCTCTGTATATTCAATGGATCAATTCTTTCTAATAGACTAGATGTTGGAAAGTTAATTTCCAGACACCAACTTGAGATTAGTAACCACACTTGAAACCCTCATACATCCATCCTGTGAAGTAGTCAATGCATGGATATGCTAAATCATAGCTAAGCTACAATGTGTAACTTTTAAAATGTCCTCAAGAAAAGCTTTTCACATAAAAGATTTTCAAAACTGACACCTCCACAAGACTAATTATACCCTATGATATGAGGAGCAGAAGACATGTAGGTCAGCCACTGAAGGAACCATTCCGTTGATGGCTGGGTGACCTGATAAGACTTGATTCCCTATTTCTGGATGGGAAAAATGTGAGGAATATAATCTGTATTCTCATTAAGTACATAATCTATTTATTATATATATAATATATATAATTTTTTANTCAGACTGCAAGATGATGCCTACAAGATGTAATCTAGATGTAATCCCTCCTATGCTGCATGCTTCGGTGGCCCAAATGAAGAAACAATTTTGGTGTTCAACTCAATAGGCATCTTACTGCATGCAGGCAGAGTCTCAGACAGTAGGTTTCTGAACATGCAGATTTATGGAAGTTTATACAGGGTAATAGGTTTGGGTTTTTGTTTTTGTTTGTTTTTTTTTTTTTTTCCTAAACAATGCAGTAGTCAAGTAACATTCAGTGGAGAAAAAGTGGAAGATGGATAAGAAAATACAAAGTGCTTCAGAACAAGTGCTGTTTGTGTGGCTTTTACAGTTCTTTGCTTAGCTTTTATTTTTTTTTAATTGCTCTTTAGTCATCACAATTTGTTATAAATGCAGTCCAGAGTAAATTGTAGCCATTCGCATGTAGTATATTGACACAGAAATGAAACCTTGGAATGCTGCCCTTAATGTAGCAATTTCACCAGTTTCTTGCAAAACTGTGCTTTCCTACCCTTTCTTATTAATAAACATGATATCTGTTTGCTCTCCTTTCGTTCTGCACAGCTGTACTCTCCTCTTTCATCAAGAGGCAGTCATAATTTTGTTTGCCACACTTAAGTATGGATTTTTTCTTCTTTTTTTTTGAATAGCAGGCTTGGATTTTCCTTACGGAATAGAAATTAAAACATCCCTGACATTTAGAATGTAAAGGAATTGCTCCAAATGATTACAGTCGTGTTAAAATGAGTCACTCACTTTTGATCCAAACTTCCTGACATACACATCCATATATATTAGTCATTATGACATCATTGAAGAACTATTTTTACCTTTTTAATAAAAGCACAGTGCATTTGTCAACTCATCAAATTATATTTAATCCAGTGAACATACAGGCTTGTTAGGAAAGACACGTGCTCCCAAATAACAGCACAGCTCCTTTCTACATGTCTGAAAATGTTGTGTGTGTAAAAACATGTAAAATGTTTGCACTCTTTGAAATTAAGGTGAAAAGCCCATTGTTAAAAAAGCCCACATAATGAATTAGTTTTACTAAGGAAAATGAAACTTACCTGTCAACAAATGCATGGTGTAATACAAAGATAGGGTCGTTTGCAGAGCCCTGTACTTGGGACATGGAGCCATTCATGTAGATGTGAAGTGCGTTATGCAAACCGCTTTGCGCTGGGTTTGATATCGCAGTCTGTGGATCAGCAAAGCCTGTAGACTCAAGAGAAAATCATATGCTGATATGACAGTGTGTATAATTCCTTTTCCAGTAACAGTGAAGATCAAAGTACTTACTTTCCTTCATTTACATTCAGCTTTTTAGACAAGAGCTTAGGAAAACTTGTAAAGGAGTGCTAATATATTTCGAAGGCATAGCAAAGACAAAATTAAAATAAGCTAAATTAAAACTCCTGCCATGTAGCTAATGCAGCGTGTCAGCAAATGTACTGCTTAATTGCTTTATATTTTAAAATTTCTTTGTTCATTTTGTCTGGCTGGTAAAATGCAACATAATCCCTATAGATATTTATGTGTGGACATTTATTTATGTTGAGAAAACTTATTCACTTTATTTTCATTTTTAATCTTTATACTTACAGGCTGCTAAATTAAGCAGGCTATTTTATCTCATCACATACTCAGTCATTTATTAATGTTTGTCTCTATAGAGCACGTTCTTCTATTGGTAGGGGCCAACACAATACAAGCAGTAATCTCTACAGAGGGATTTGGTGAGTAATCAATAATCCTTTACAATCAGACTTGCAGGATGGAACTCTGTGGACTGCTGTTATTTTGGAGGACACTTAAAAGATGGGCTTTAGGAAGAGTTTACACAGACCAACTCCCAAGCAGGAAATACTAGAAGACAAATACTAGAAGACATTGTGCATTAGTTTTTATCTTGGTAGTCTGTCTATATTTAACTCTGATGTTGTAACCCTACTCATCATCCCATCAGCCATGCTTCCAACCTGTTTGCAAGGACTCCTAGTAAAAGCCAGCTCAACTGTCTGATCCTTCTCTGGGATTTTCCCAGAGAATAGGAGGAGAAAGCTATGTTGTCCTCCCAATCTATTTCTGAACCTGATGCTAGTTCTGATGTTTAACCCATGCCACAAAACCTCTCATATGTCTCTTTTATTTGGTTACTGCAGATGTCTTCCTCTCACAATTTCTGTGAGCTGTAGGATGAGGAAACATAGTAGTTGCACATTAAAATATCTTCACAATTTAATTATAAAATAAAAAGAGCTGTGAACAGTATGATCATTGTGTTGATCCTCAGTGACTCCCAAATATTGTTGCAGTTTATCATATCTGCAAAGTGAAGAAAATAAAGATAGTAGCTTTTTTTCTATGGGAAATTCCTAATGGACTTTGGACAGTTGCTTTATTTACTTATTTGGACTAAGAACAAGCATATGCATGAGTATCTGTAATATACTTTTGAAGTGAATCTCCCAACAGTCTTGCTATTTCACTCTGTGACTCACACCACAGGGCAATTTCTTACTTTGCAAGCTGGAGTCCTTTTACAGAAATTCTAAAATGTGCCAATTATCAGTGGGTGTTCACTTCAGGGGACTGAACTACAGTCGATATGAAAAAACCCCTTCCCTATGAAAATCCTAATGTGTAATGTGGAATTTGGGTCCACAGTTTCAGCTGTTTTGCTCTGGATGTGCTCCTCTCTGAGTCACACAAGGTATTAATTCAGATGTGGCTAGAGTTGCCTTATGAGTAGGGTTGTACTCTGAACTTGGAAACCTGAGTTTTACACCCAACTGGGACTCTGATATTCTGTGTGAAATTATTGCATTGCTTTGCCACTCTAAGTTCCCTCACTGGGCTTTTTGTTGTCAGTCAACCTCTTCAAACAAGGGGAGAGCATCTGGCATAAACCCACTGGTATTTATAATAAGAATCAAATTGTAACCATAGTGCCTAAGAACAAAAATACAATAATAACCATCCATTTTTCTGAGTCTATAGTATGACAAAGCTTTTGAGAAATTCAGGGAAAGTCAGAGTTGAAAACATAATTAGGACATTTGGAGAAGGCAGAGTTGGCTCACTAAGAATATTATAAGTCTTAATGGTAAAGTAAGTCTGGATTTAAGAAACAATGAACAACACATTAACACCTGCAGATTTTAAGTATATCATATATGGACCAGGATTCTGGAAGACTCTGCTTGGTAACATAAACATTTAGCAAAGGATAGAAGTTCTCAGAATGAAAATCGTTCTCACAGAAATCTGCATGATGGTGAATGCTATGGTTCCTAGCTATCAAATCAGGGAAAAAAAGAGTAAAATATTACTTATGAAGAATGATCTACATTGATAGTCTGTCCAGAACTCACAGGAAGCAGTGGCAACAATTTTGGCTTTCTTGCTGCTAGCCACAGCACATGGTTATATTGGAATCAGTCAATTTAGCAATACTAGGATATCTCTGTGAACATTAACTGGATATCATATTTTTCCACTTATATTCCAGTTCATTAAGTATGTAAGTATGTTTAAGGGAAGAAAAACTTTTTGCAGGGTCTGGGTAGATAGCTAGATGTTTGATACTAGACTTTGGATGCTTTTTAAAATTTTTAATGCATTACAAACACTTGATCGAATCATTCATAAAAATACACAGAATACTCATTTTGGCTCTGGGTAGCTTTTCATGGAACATCTGCACATAAACAATTTATCTTAATCATCAAAATCTCTGTGCTGGAACAGCTTTAGCAACCCCACCCTCTGGCTCCAGATAGTTGGGCTGCATGCAGTCAGTGTTTAAAGGTCATGTCTTGTTTAGTCCTGCACGTGAGAAATTCTAATATCTGATCTCTTGTTAAGAAAAATCCATATAAATTTTTAAGTTAGCAGGAATAAAGCCATGATATGAAGTCACTGTATCTTATTAGCTCAGGTCTTATTTTTTTCTCTCAGGCTTTTTAAGAGACTTCAGTACAATCAGCTATGCAGGATGAAATAGTAGAGTGGAGTTGCCCTAAAAGCATATGTGAAAACTTCAGGTTTTTTTTGGAGTACAGGAAATTTTGCTGAAGTAGTTGCAGTAAAATCATCTCTAAAGCAGATGTGAGACTACAGTACAAGTCAGCTGAAATAAGAGCTCCTTGTCTCTGTATAGGGGAACTCTTCTTCCTCCAGCTGCCTTGCCCCATGCTGTGCCTTCCTCTGCTCTGCACTAACTTTACCTTGTCAGTCCTTTTGTGAGCTGATTTCACTGACTATTCTGGCAGTAAACTACCCTGGAGTGTGGGATCTCAGGCTTTTCTACCAGGCCACTAAAATGCAGAATCTCATGTAAGGATATGATGAGAAAAAGTGATGGTACCAAAAAAGGACTGACAAATGGATGGGGAGACTGCAGCGAGCTATTAAATCACTTTGGCCAGTATAGGAAGCTGTAACATTTAGATGTTCTTATAAACCCTGGCTTGATCATGGTGCATCAGAAATAGCTTTTAGGACATACATCACTGAAGTGAAGTTTCTTTGGTGATTTGGATAAGAGAAAAATGACAGTTTTAGGGCTTCTCAAGACTTGTTCTGCTCCTGCTCATAACACTGTTGGTCAGCAACAGTGATTCTGTGGATTTGAGGTAGCTTTACTGACCAGGGCTGAATTAATCAGGTGGGAATTCAGACCAAAGTTTATTATAATAGAAGCTAATGATGCCACTCAAAATTAAGGCTGTCTGACAGTTTTAAGCATGGTATATAGGCGGTTCTCATTGAGCATGCAATTAGGTCAGGTGTATGTCTTTTAATAGAGTACTTAATTATATTAACTGTGGATTTTGCAACCTGCTAACAGAGACCATAGAAGTCAATGCACAATCAGTCAAGTGGGGAACTTTATGTACTGAAAGCAGGTAGTGTTTTCCTCAGTTGCTCATTTGCCACTGACTGAAGTGCTGTAACTACACTTAGTAGCAGGTATGCAGAGCTCTGAGAGCATTAGCACTGCAAAGTGCTACCGAAATGGAGGATCCATTCCAACAATCCTATCTGCTTTAATTATCTTGGGGAACTACTAAGCATCTCTGGCATCCCAGGCATCACTTAAATATCCATAACTGTTTTCCAAGTGGTTTTCTGAACTGCAAAACAGGATTTCTTACAAAATAAATTTTAGTTTTGTGTGACTTTCTAGGCCAGTGGTAAAGACAGCTGGTACTTTAAAGGTCAAATTCTGCTTTGTATGTTGCATGTTGAGGGGATAGATTGCGCCCCAGTCTATCTGCAGAAAACACTAAGCTGGATGGTTGGTCTGCTGAATCACGGAATCAGTGAGAAAAGACCTTTGAGATCATCCATTCCAACCTATGACCAAATATCCCATGTCAGCTTGACCATGGCATTCAGTGCCATGTCCAGTCTTTCCTTAAACACTTCCAGGGATGGTAACTCCACCACCTCCCTGGGCAGGGCATTCCAATGTCTAATTACATTTTCTGTGAAGAAATTCCTCCTAATGTCCAACCTAAACCTCTCCTGGCACAGCTTGGATCTATGTTCTGTCATCCTGCTGCTAGTTTCTGGGGAGAAGGGAACATCACCTGGCTACAACTTCCTTTTAGACAGTGATAAGGTCCTCCATGAGCCTCCTTTTCCTCAGGTTAAACAACCTCAGCTCCATCAGCAGCTCCTCATAAGATGCACTTCAGACCCTTCACTCTCCCTTTTGCCCTCCTCTGGGCTGGAAGAAGGCTCTGCAGAGAGATCTGGACAGGCTGGATTGATGGGCTGAGGAAAATTGTATGAGGTTCAACCAGGTGAAGTGGTGCTTCACGAGTACTATAGGTTTGGGGAAGAGTGGCTGGAAAGCTGCCTATTGGAAAAAGACAGCAGCTGAACATGATCCAGCTGTGCCCAGGTGTCCAAGAAGGCCGATGGCATCCTGGCCTGGCTCAGCCATGGTGTGGGCAGCAGGAGCAGGGCAGTGACCGTCCCCCTGTACTGGGCACTGCTGAGGCCACACCTCAAATCCTGTGTGCAGTTCTGGGCCCTTCCTGCAAGAGAGACATTGAGGGGCTGGAGAGTGTCCAGAGAAGGGCAATGGAGCTGGGGAAGGGTCTGGAGCACAAGTGCTGTGAGGAGTGGCTGAGGGAGCTGGGGTGTTTAGTCTGGAGAAGAGGAAGCTCAGGGGCACCTTGCTACTCTACAACTGAAAGGAGGCTTCAGCAAATGGGGATCAGTCTTCTCACAGGCAACTAGGAACAGAAAAGGAAATCACCTTAAGTTGCCACAGGGCAAGTTTAAAGGAGATTTTAGGAAAAATTTCTTCATGAAAAGAGTGGCTGGGCATTGGAACAGGTTGCCAGGTAAGTGGTAGAAACATAATGCCTGGAAGTGTTTAGAAAACATCTGGATATGGTACCTGGAAATATGGTTTAATAGTGAAAATGGCATGTTAATAGTTGGGCTGGGAGATTTAGACATCTTTTCCAATCTTAATGATTCTATGGTTCTATGGTTTAGTGTGGGCATGACAGTGTTGGATTTATGGTTAGACTCAATGATCTTAAATAGCTTTTCCAGTCTAAATTATCTCATTACCCTGAGTATGAAGTTTTCTTTAATAAAGTTTTCACATTTTAGAGAAGTTCAGGTCAGATAGATGCATCTGCTTTAAAACAGGAGGAATATAAGAATTTTAAGGCCATATTCTTGAAGCTCTTTGAAGTTAGGATATTCTTCTGGCTTATATTTGTGCAGTATTTATGCCATTGGCAAATTCACAGGAAATTTTTCAGGGTTAAATCTCACATACTTTCTCAGGTGGTGTTATTACTATAATCCCTCTAGAGTCAGCTAGCTGCAAGATCCATAGAATTTGACCCATGTGACTGGAGTAGATGAAAGTTTGTGATTATCTAATTTAGACCATGTCACCATCTACTTATTTTTTCTTAAATTTTTTCTTGTAGAGTTTCAATATGATCTTTGCTGAGTAGTCTTTCTAGTTCTCTAGCAATGTCTCTTTGCAACTTGACAACATTTTCTCAGTGTGCAGCATGAATTTACGTAGAGGTGGAGGTTCAAGCTGGGTAAGGAACGTTGGCTGTACCCTGAAACTTTTTCAATTAGAAGTTTTCTGTTGGCTTATTTCGTTTTTAGAAACCATTTTTCTATAGCTTTATTCATTGCTGTGAAAATACTGAGAAAAGTTTTCCAGATGAAAAATTCTCATTTCAGAAAAAAAGAAAAGGAAAATGTCCTATTGAAATGAAATTACATTTTGAAATGTTTGATGTTTTATTCCATTATTTCATGACAGAATAGCAGTAACAATACATAACTGTGACAGACAATGGAATGCTATGACATAGTTTGGCTTGATATTATTTTTCACAAGTTAATTCATGAATAATGAAAGTGATACAGGGTTTTAGAATTTTTTAATATTCTTCTGTGACTTTGTGTAATACTTAGAAGGACCTGATTTTCATTTGAAGTTGCTGTGAATAAACAAATTTCAACTGCTCATCATAAAAAAGAAAATCTAAAATTTTCAGCCATCTCTTAGTCTTAGGAAGTATCATTCAAGGTGTCACACACCAAAACAGAACTGAACAAAGAAGTGAAATTACTTAATTTGCAGTAAGCTAATCCATTTCTGATTTTTCCAGATGCTTTTAAACTAGGCTAATTTTCTGTTCTCTTCTATCCATGAAGTTTCCAATGAAGTCAGCAGTGTTCCCCAGTTAGGACCACGAACCAACAAATCCTATTTAAAATAATTGCTTCCAGGGGCAAAGTGTAAACTGATCTTAACCTGTTGTTTTTCATTCCTAGCAGAATCTGGTCTGTCACAGAGAGAGAGGGCAATTCATGGGTGCAGCCTCGGGGGAGTGTTTTATTGAACAATATTGACCTTTTCTGCTTATGGCTGTTCTGATATAAATTCTTCAGTGACATAATTTCTGCCTCTGCAGGAGCACTTTATGTTAGTCAAACAGAAATTTCAGCTTGGCTTGTTGTCATCTGCTTATAATGATGCTGATACTTGCCCCTTTGAAGGATAAAAGTTTTAGCTTTGTTCCAGTACACTGAAGAGTGAAAAAGCATAGTTTTGCCCAGAAGGGGATGTTCTATGTGATCACAAGTATTTTGTATTACAGAACTGAAACTGAGGTCTAAATCTCACTTTGGTTAGTTCTGATCACCTTTCGTAAACCTAGAGTATAAGTTATATATATATTTATAAGTATAGTTATATATCTATTCACACATTTTGCGGAGTAAAATGTAGGCAGATCTCTACTCAGTTATGTCTTTCCAGTACTTCATGTAGTTTCTGTTTCAAGGACAGAAAGTACAGTTATGTTCAGAGATGCAGACAATGATTGTCTGAATTCTTTCTAGGCTGCAACAGACAAATTCTGAATTTCTGACTATTTAAAAAAAACAAAATGGTCCATTTTTCCCAAAAAATATTTATGGCATTCCACACTGCATTAAGACTAAGACTGAACATTAAAACTTTTGCTGTCTTAGAATGGTTAAGGTTGGAAAGGACCTTAAAGATCATCTTGTTCCAACCCCTCTGCCATGGGCAGGGATGCCACTCACTAGATAAAGTTTCTCAGGACCCAAACCAACCTGGCCTTGAGCACTTTCAGGGATGGGGCAGCTCCTCTGGGCAACATGTGCCAGTGCCTCACCATCCGCTGAGTAAAGAATTTCTTCCTAATATCTGATCTAAACCTTCACTCTTTCAGTTTAAAACCATTGCCCCTTGTCCTCTCACCATCTGCCCATATAAAAAGTCCCTCTCCCTTCTTTTTATAACCCCCCTGAATGTACTAGGAGGCCTCAATAAGTTTCCCCTAGAGCCTTCTCTCTGCAGGCTGAACAGAACCCCAGCTCTCTCAGCCTGTCTTCATAAAAGAGTTACTTCATCCCTCTTATCATCTTTTTGACGCTTTTTTTATCCTCACTCCTACTCCTATTTTGTATTGCTATGCCCTTATGCAGTTCCTTGCAAACCAAAAGCTCTGGGAGACCAAAAGTAGATAATGTTTGATTCAGCTGATATATGATATTGTAGAAATATATTTATTGATAAATGTACAATGTGTTACTGTGGCAATACACAAGACAGAGAGTGAGACAGACTTGCTCAGCATGGCTGGTCTGATACACAGGATGCCATGGCAGGAGCAAACAGAACTCTGAGATTACAGAAGATGGGATTAAACCTGTTTACAGCTAAACAAATGATTCAATCAAGACCTCTGTAAGCAAGAGATGTTTTAAAATGTATGAGTTGTCTGTATAATTCTTAACCTGACTTAGTAATAGAAAATTATTAACCTTCCTGAAATGGTATATAAGCTTTGGTTAAATCTGAGTAAAATCGAATTCTGATCACCGAATCAGTCTTCCCGTCTCTCCATCAATCGTCAATATGTTACCTTTGCTTATTAGCAATTTTACAAGATTCAAAAGAGTTTAGTAGACAATTAAGGATTTCTTTGAGTAAAGAACTTTTTCTTATTAACCAAATAGGAAAATTCAAAACAGATTGAATAGCTAGAGAGCTAAGATAAACTAAATTCTTTTGGAAATTATACTAAGTGTAATTTTTGAGGGATAACTTAATCCATGTTCCTTAGAGTTTGACAAAAAGTGTCCTGTGGAGTTCACAGTGGAATGATGTTGACATAACATGCCAGCTGGCAACATCCAATTTCACCCTTGTTATCCAGCCTGGTTCCTGGAAGACAGTGAATTCCAGGGCAAACATGTTCCTTCCATGGATACATGGTTATTTAGGGTTGTGCACAAGCAAATTCTTGGATATTCTCCTTTTCTCTGTGCTTTATTTTATTGCAGTGCCTGGTGCTGACTGTAGCATGAGACAGTATCTCCTAACAAATTTAGGGTCAGATCTAGTCTATAGTTTTTAGTTTGTTATCAAATGCCTTTAATGTGGTTCTTTCTGTCTGCTGCTATTCCAGGTGAAAGAAGGAATAACTTTTCCTTTCTTTTACAGTTACTCTTCATGAAATCAATTCAGACTGCCCAGACTTTGTAGACTCTAACCCCAGAGAGAGTCAATTTACAGATGGAAATGGTGTAACAGAATAAAGCATGTTACCTTCCAAAGTGTTTCGGAAACTGTAATTGGCCATTTTATCCATGGGTCCAGATTCATACTGAGTCAGTGAAAGACAAAATTCGACATCAGCTGAGGATGGGAGCCTTGGAGTCCTTGATTTATCATTGTTCCCAGGATTTCTCCTTATAGGGCCCTCGCTTGTGGCATTGCATAAAGCCTGTTGGCTGTTGTACTCTTCAGACTGAGTGCAAATTACCTGTATAAAACACTTTATATTAGAGGAGTTGCAATTACAAAAAAATAGAAACAAAAGAGGTACTTTGATTTTTTTTTTAAGAACAAAGAAAACATACAATGTAATAGGTTTCTTTCAAGATGATATATAATTGTTTACATTTTATGTGTATGATTTTAATATAAGATGGTTATTTCATAGAAAACAGCCCTCTAATACACTGCACATTTTGAAATAATACACTGAAGTGTATCTGAAATTACCCATGTCGACTAAGACATCAAATCATTCATGCTCTTGAAAACTCACTGAGGCTAAACTTAGCGTTACTCACTAATGCAGCAGGACACAGAGTTAAATCTGCTGCTGAGTTTGCTAAATGGAGGATTTTTGGCTCCAGCAGGCTACTGGACAAAGCCATAATCACAGGGGTTTTTTTACCCCACACAGTAAGAGTGGGAAATATTGACTTGAAATGTAAAAAAAATTATTGTGAAAATATCTTTGTGTACTTTGTCAGGGCAAATGGACACTTATTCTCTATGTCTCAGTGATGCTAAATGCATGAAATGGGAAAATTTTCTGCTGTACTTCCTAGAAATGTTGAGGAGATGAACTTATATCACCAACTGAAATACCATAGTGGATATAGCGAAAGGGTCTTAAACAGAGAGATGGAAAAAGATGTAAAATACTGTCAGAATCCAGCATCATTTATATAAATGTTCTGGGTTCACAGACAAAGTCCAGTTACAATGGCATAAAAAGTCATTATTTGTTAGATGATCTGCAGAAGCTGCCAGTCCAATCTGAGACTCCTGGGAGAGCAAGGTAATTCAATGGTGGGTTTATGAGAATGAAACAGAACAACAGTGGCTCAGGATTCCCAGAAGTTGTTTTGTATCCTTAGCAGGTAACATTGAGGGTCTGAATCAAACTCAATTGTCTGTTGTTTTGCTTTCTTTCTGAAAAAAACACCAAAACAAGTACAAGTCCAAACCACCAGAGACTAAAACACAGGACTCTGCAGTTAGCAAGTAATCAATGTGGTTAATGAGAAATTTGGGTAGAGAAAGAATAGGTCTCATTAGTGAGTGAGACATCATAGGGGAGAAAACATCTAATACTGAAAGCTCAACTTCTTTCAACCTGAAGGTATATTTCTATTTCATGGGCCAAAAGAATGAACAAGGAGAGTGAAAGCAGTCATCTTTGCTTTGAATGAGATGGAAGAACATGAGATTCTCTGTTGAAGGGAGTGGGTGGGAGCTTCATTTCAGCTGTACTAGCCACACAGAAACCGTGAGATTGCAGCAACACTTTAGGATGACCTCTGCAGTCTGGGGAGAGGGAGGCATCTCCTGAGTGTGATTCAGCTCTCACAAACCAGATGTCTGGTAGGTGAGATCTACTTACCTCTAGGGGTGCCTGACTCTCTCCATTGACTAAGCCACTGAAATAAAATGAGTAAAAAATCAATGCAAAAACTGTCTCTGGATTGCAGTTAGCAAGGGAAGCAAAATTAAGTGTTCAACTTAATGCTCTATTTCTGCATTAGGGTGGGATGAATCACACCCTGAAGGCTCAGATGTGCTTCTGAACTAACTAAAGACAGAGCCAAAGGCAAGTTGATGTGCTGCTGAACTAACTTTTGAACGAATGAAAGGAGATCAGATGAATCCTTTTGTAAGTGATTTGACGACGAATTCACAGATAATGTTTGATGAAGCTGGTGATATAACACAGAGTCCTTAAGAATCTGGAGTTCTTAAATGATAAATTTTCTATGAATATGAATACCATGTAAAAATTATTCTCATCTTTTTGGGGGGTATATAAGAAAGCTTATCAGAGCAATTTATCCTTAGACACTGCTCTGTTAGCTGCAATCTGTCCATGTCTGTTAAAACTACTGAGGTGCCCTTGGAGGCTGTAGGTAGTTTTCCAGCAGAGAGTTGCAGGAGCACATTTCCCCCAGAAGCTCACCAAATGGGTCAGGATTGTACCTCTAAGAATGACTCAGGTCAGGAGTACGTCTCTAACGAGTCTCTTCTAAGAATCCCCACCAAGAAAGGAAGGGTAAGGACAGGGAGAGGCTCACAGTTATTAATACAAATCATAGTTTATGCTGGTTTTATGATTGGTTTTTGTTACTGAGTGAGTTGATTCCCATTAGAAGGAAAATAGGTAGATGATTCAGGAGAAGCTCTAGTAATTTCTTTGTTTATAAAAATGTATTATTCTGTCTCTCTAGAAGTGCATTAATGATACAGGCAAATGTGTCTTGGGTGGGGAAGCTCAATCTGTTTCTCAGTTGTCACTTGACTCAGAGGCTACCTCTGTGTGGACTGTCTATCCATCTCTCCTATGGGCTTTATCTAAGTTCATATCTCCTGGTTTCTCTATCCTGCCATCTCCTATCTTTCATAGTTTTCCTACTGCCCTGGGGATATATCCTTATTGTTTCTTAAAGAGGAATCACATGCTGTGTTCAAGACCCAGTTTTAAGATATTCAGACAGTGAATCTCCAAGCATGAGCTTAAATATATCTCTAAACAAAGAAACTTCACCCCTTTGTTCTGTTTATCCATTGCAGTGGGATTTAATGTAATTGTTAATGTCACAAGGCTTGTAAATTTTTAGAGTGCTAATGCTTTTTTTTCCATTTATATCTCAGTGTAGCCTTCATTAACCATCTGACTAACCGAATTCATCCTAAACAGAAGCCAGACGTTACAAGGAAGGTTATGGTCAAGAAATGCCACAATATAAGATTAACCACAATGGTCCTTTCTGGATGTAATCTGCACAAAGCAAATGTAAAATGGGTCATATCATTGCCTTCTTTTCCTTCACTAGGAATACTTTCCACTATAAGCGTGTTGGTTTAAAACACAGTATTTTATTCCCTTTGAGAACAGTCCTGAGGAAATTTCTCGGTTCACCCTGGACGAATCTTCACATTCCAGCTGCACCTACTTGTGTGAGTTCACCAGTTCCAGGGAAATTGTTGGGAAGATACTCTGTGGGAAAGCTTATGTAAGGAGTGAGCAGAGCAAATACCAGTAGATGGCAGTCCAGAATATGCAGCATCACTTCTAGACCTTGTAGCACCCAACAAAAAATATCCCTCTGTGCACTGCAGTTGAGATCTTGAACACAGCTCTTCAGAGTGCTTCTTAGGAAACAAACTGTAGAGACTACTGTCTCACACCTTTGGCAAATGGGAAATACTTTTGTCTTTTATTTTGCTACTGCTTGCACAGACCAGCCCCTGTGCCAAAATGAAGGGAACTGCATTACAGAAGTTTTCAGTGGTCAGTCTTTTGCCTTCTGTCTTTAAATTCAAAGCTTTGGGGAATTTTGTCATAGATTTCTAGGGGTTACTTTTGTTTATTAGGTCTGTGTTCACAAGGACCTTCAACACTGGTAATATATACCTAAACACTTGGGAAAAGAGGATTCTCTATGGTATTGAAATAGGTGCTCATTCACAAAGTGATCCGAAGTTCCTCAGTTTGTTGAGGCAGTAGAGCCACTCAAAAGGCTAATCCACACCTCTGTGTCCTTTAGAACTGATCCCTTGCACTCCTTCTCCTCTGAGGCCACTGAGCCTGCCTCCAGAGGCTGTACCAGCATATTTTCACAGTGCTATGTTGCAGATTAGATAGCCTAAAAGAACCACTTCAGACT
The DNA here is from genome assembly GCA_013389925.1 of Aegithalos caudatus. Taxonomy (NCBI): domain Eukaryota; kingdom Metazoa; phylum Chordata; class Aves; order Passeriformes; family Aegithalidae; genus Aegithalos; species Aegithalos caudatus. Next base: position 131,186 of record WEIU01022151.1, read on the forward strand.
ACAATCAGAGTAACCGCTTGACTTGCTTGTGTGCCAGCCACAGAGATGTGATGCAGGGACCTCATGGCCTTCCTTGAAACCTCCACTCACCTCTGTTTGTCCTACATGAAGTCTAGACTCCTGAGTTGGAGCCTTGGGTACTGTTATGGAACCAAAAGAGATTTTGCACTGATTCATTGTGTTTCTTCACTTGTTCCTACAACCTTGCTTGGGAATGTCATTAAAGCACAGCTCTCACACTGGATTTAAAACATTTGGCAGTTATAAAGCGGTTTAATTTTTTTCTCTTTTTTTTTGGCTGTGTTAGGGCCTGGCATAATTTAATCCTAATTAAGTGACATCCAGAAGCCATTTACTTGGCAAATTGGGAAAATGTTAGGAAATCCCCAGATACAAGCTGTACCTTGGGACTTTGTTTTTATAAGTGAAACTTTGAAAGATTCTGTATCTGCAGAAGACCAAAAGTGTCTTAAGAGGTTGTGTATATTTATATCTGGTTCTTCACTGCTGAATATAGCCAGAATGGAAAAGTTATACGTGCAGAGGACTGAAAGAAAAGGAGAAAAAATGCAAAGCAAAGCCTTGAAGAAATTTTAAGAAACATCTAAAAGGGTGAGGTCCTTAATTGTCTGTCTTCCCCTTATGGAACATACATAAACTGGGGGAGCTGTGAAACTCAAGCTAAAAGGAGGTGAGACAAGCATGAAATTACAGCATTAAAACAAACTGGGGGCCTTCAAGGTATTTTCTCAACCTTCAGTAAAAGCTGGATGAGTTTCACCTTTTTTCTTGAAGCCCAGAACTGGAGGGCAACACATACCTGATTAAGCCCCTCAAAATGGTGCTGGGCTAGAGTGGGAAAGTGTTAACAATTACTGATGAAGTATTCATTAGCAGCTCCTGGTCTGACAGGCTGTGATTCCCTGCTCTCCAGCTGTCTCCAAGCAGTACTGTCACTGCTGCTGTCTCCATGTCTGCCATGAAATCACTCAGACACAGCTCTCTAGAGAGAGAGGGTAGGGCTCTTCTGCTGGAGAATTATTAATAAACCCCAGTTTTTATGAAATCTATCTAGCTATTGATTTATACACCTCTAGAGGTGTGTATTCTTTATCTTTTACTTTCCGTGATCCCTGAGCAAGCATGGCTATACACAAGTGGATAGCCAAGTGTCCAGGGACCCAGCTCCACTGTCAGCCACACATGATCCCATGGACAGCCACACAGGGACACAGAGGCTGAGGATACCCAAGTGGCTGCTTCTGCTGTGCACAGATCCTGATTCCTTCCTGCTGTGGTCATGAGGTGGCATGTAAAGAAGTGTATCTTCCTAACAGGAAATGTTTCAAATTTAGAATCCATGTAAAAATCCATATCACGAGAGAACACACTTCATAAATTCTTTCTTTATAGTTGTTCCGTTTGGACTCCTGTTTTTTAATGTACCAGCCTGTAGCTGGCACCACAACCTATTAAGTTGCAATAAAAAATCAAGTTTGTGAGTTCCCTGGGTGTCCACAAGTAGATGGATATAAGATTTTGGCTGATTTAAGAATCAAGAAGTGCTGGCTTCTGGTGTTTGTATTTCTGAAAATTTCCTGCATTTTTTAAAGGCAGATGTAAAATAATCTTTCAAATAATGCTGTCAGACAATTCAGGTAGTAATACAACTCCCGGATAAAATGTACTTAGAATTAAATAACTGTGTCTGAATAGCTGAATTCATATTTCTTATGAAGTTATGTTTTCAGGTAATGGATCTAAAGTACTGTCATTATTAGTTCAGAAGCATTTTATCCATTTTCTATTTGTGTAACTTGTTCCTCTTTTGTAGTAGCTTTGCTTTTGTGTAAGTGGTTCTTCAGGCTGATATGGAATGAAGTGCTAAGGGAAATTTTCTGTGCTTGCAACAAAGAATTGGCAGCAGGCTCACCCCAGCACATCCGAGAGCAGCCAGCTCTCCATGTTATGCAATTGCTTCTCTCAAGTCTTAGGAGAGACAGAATAGAGGGAGCTGAACCTGGTGGTGTTTCTTGCTTACCACAATAGAAAACTGAAATAGCACTTAGATTCTCCAACTGTATTTTCTTCATCCTATGTCTAGCACACTGTGGGGATTCCCAGATTCTAACGTTAACTGCCAGCAGAAAGATTCTGCTTTTAATTTGCAGAAGGCAAATGTGCATTTGCAACTCCATTTTTTTTAGTTGTTTCTTGAAATTAGTTCTGGTGTAGAAGAGAGAAAAATTCACCCTCCTACTATTGAGAATAATAAAACAGTTTTGGTTGGTAGTGACCTTTAAAAGTCAGCTAGTCCAACCCCCTGCCATGGGCGGGGACATTTTCAGCTAGATTTTTTTTTTTTTTTTTTTTTTTTAAATTCCATTATTTTGAATATATATTAGAAAAGAGCACTAAGACAAACAAAAAAAAAACCCTCTCAAAATGTCATGGAATATCTCAAATTCCCATACAGTTTTCTGTTAAGTTGACATGGAACTGCAAAAATTGCTAAATCATTAGTATGTCTCATGCAGTCCTAATGCTGAGTGTAACACTTGAATCATCACAAACAACTAACTGAAAACATGAGAAAACCCTTCCCACCCACCCTAAAACATGGGCTAAGCAAACAAACAAAACCAGTAAAGATTCCTGATAGTCTTGCTGGTAAAAAAGAGGGAGGAATCAGAAGTGTCATTTAGATGACATATATGAGAAAAATATGGATGGATAATTCACTCAGCCAAGTGGTAACAGCAGCATGCTGAAGAAAAAGTAAGGTGAAAGCAAGAATTTCAGCATGTATCCATGGGTATCCAGGTTGCCATGGCAACCCTTCAATGGAATAAAGTATTTTCTTTCTTTGGGATTAAAAAAAAGAAAGAGGGATGCTGTTCTGCAAATAGGCACTTTACCTTTTTTAAAATAAATCTAAACCATTTCCTAACATAGCAAGCATTGTTTTGCTTTGGGAAGACACTTAAAATTCTAAAAAGGACACCATATTATTGATGTGCTATTCAAAGATTTCTCTTGCCCTCTTTTTATTTTGAATACTTGCTAAAAGCTTTAATTCCTTCAAATTCCTTCACATTTCTAGATGTCCTCTTTTTTTTTTTTTTTTTTTTTTTCTTTTTTTTTTTTTTTCCACTCATGCTGTTTAGCTACAGAGCTTAAATAATCAGAGCATTCTGCAGCAGATCTGTAGCTGTTTTAGGGTTCAAGCTAAGGCTATTTTTGTTCCCTTTTGGTTTTCTGGAATGATATTATGGTCTCTTACTTTGTGCTACTCAAAGGAACTGTATTGACTGTTATTCCCTATTAAGAAATTGTTTAAATTTGGATTCAATCCTAGTAAAAAACCCCAAACACATGACTGAAAATGCAAATCTGTTCAATCTTTCATTCTTTAGATTAGACAGGAAAGCCATACATAGATAGAACATATTAGAGGGAAATAACACCCTTTAAAGGTAAAGTTAGCACTTATTTTGAAAAGTTTGATAAAATTGTAACGTTTCCAGAAGTGGCTGAAAATGTGTGATAAACATTTTTCAGAAATTACGTGTAAAACTTTAGCAAGAGACTTAGGTGCTCTTATTTATGTAAACTGACACTGAATGTGTTTTAAACATAGCTTATCTTTTATTCCTGAGCCTCTTAAAGTTATATAAAAATATCTCTTTGAGCAACTTGTTCCATTAAAAAAAGTTTTTTTAGGACTACATTGGTGGGAACTAACTTTCAATAAAAAAATATAAACCTAGATGTTTCTTAAATATATTAATTGCTACTAATAATTTTTCTGGGTATTTATTACCAAGATGGAAATATCTTAAGAATCTGGACACAATTAATAAAACCTTTGAAAAAAAAAAAATGAGCCAAACGCCACTATCTGACAACTGCGTGTCTTTTAGAAAATTCTGCTAGCAACTTGCTGATTCCTCTGTATTACCTGCCTTCTCCTGCTTTGGTTATCTCATCCAACATACTGTATTGATATCTCCACTTGACACACATAACCAGTGCAATTCTGGTTTCATTTAATCCACTTTGCCACATGTACAATTTTCACACAACCATTTAATCAGCCCACTGCAGAACAGCATAAGATCCACTTCTTTCTAGCAGTGCAATCTAATTAAGCTAGTAGAGTTGATCCAAATTAAAACTGCTCGAAATAAGAAGAATCTTAGAAAATGGGATGAAAATGCATATTTGTATCTGTATCTATTTTATGGCTATACAAACACTAAATTAAATGTGTCCAGGAAATTTCCCAGGCACAGAGACCAAGTAACATCAATAATACAAGTTTATGTCAATAAAATAATTTTAGTCTCATAAACAGTTTGTCTCTATGCAAACATTCTCCTGGGAATGGTCCCTGAAATGATACCTCTCTGAAGGAGAAAAAGGTATGCCAGAATATCCTAAAAAGTTTTGTATCTCCAAATGCTTGAATATACACACCCTCTATTATTGAGAGAGCATAAATCAAGACTAAATACAACACAACCAGCCCAGTAAGCCTGGCTGGGTGCTGATTTGTAATATGCCAGAATATCCCAGAACTGCTTTAATTTGTCTCTCTGCTAAATCACTAAAACTGCCCAACCTTCATTTGGGCTGTTGCTACAGAAATAAATAGAAGATAGATTTAGAGGAACATAATCATAGACTTCAACGCCAGAAGCAACTGTTGCTATTGTCATGATGGAGTGTGTCTGTTGAAGCTAATAGACCTTTGCCACTGTGTTTTAGGCAATGTGGCAGTGATGAGCAAGAGACAAAAAAAGCTCTCAGAACAGCACACTATAGTTCAGCTATATGAGACCTTATCACTTATGTATACATGTAATTTCACTGTGTTTTATGGGCTCATTTAAAGTGCTTTCAATTGGAAGGAATCACTATTGTGTTTGCCTCTCAGTTCCTTTGAACAAGAGAGATTATTTCTTCTCTATTTCTGTGAACTACTGATGTGAATCATGTGAAGCTGATACTTCTCTGCTCTAAAGGTTTGGTTTACTTGCTTGTCTGTTTATTAACATTGAAAGCAGGTTAGTTTAATTTGATAGTTTTTAACTTGTAGGTGGGAGGAATAAACTAGGAGAGGGGTAGAGTGCCTGGAAAGCCTTTGCTTCTATTTTCATCATTCAATCACCTACTGTTCTGCAAAGGTGCTAGAAATTTTTGTGCATAAATCCTGCTTCTCTGACCTAACTGGCACACCAGAATCAAGCATGTTTAACTTGCTAAAGGCCATGTTGGTCACAAAGGCATAACTTTCCCCCTTCCGCTTAACTTTTATGTTCTTATTACACAACCTAAATCCTACAGTCAGAAAGAAATGAGACAAAGTTACAAATGAGGAGTTCCAAATGAAGATTATGTCTACATAAGATCTGATTTGCTCTCTGGTATAACTTACTTTCTCTCCAGGAATATATAAGAGAAGGCAGTATGGCTCAGCCCCCATCTTTTGCACCTCACCTAAGTGCTTAAAATCAGATGGGATAATTGCCTTCCCCTTTACTCGCTGGGTTCTTACCTGCCACGAGGAGAAAATTGATGCTGGGCTGAGTAAATTTGGGTTGGTGGGATGTCTGCCACCCATGTACTCATCATTGCAGACCTCACAATCCTCTGCATCTCGCCAGTCCCAGTAGGGAATGGTGAAGTTCTCATCTCCCGTTATCCTCTGGATCTGACGTTCCCACATCAGCAGAAAGACGCGATGCCAAGGCAGGAAACCAGGGGCTTCGTGGGCAAAATCAATGTCCCGCCACACGTTGGACCCACCCAAGAGTGTGTCTCGAGAGGCATAATAATGCATCCACACAAAGAGATCATACACATTGATGTCTCTGAACATGGGGTTGGAGCCATTGTTCATCTGAGTATATGTGCCAGTAGCAATAACGTAGTCCTGGCTAGGGATGTTCTTTGCCAAGTTAAGATAGGCAAGAAACTTGTTCTTCTCACTGGCGGTGAGCTGGAAGATGTTTCTTCTTGTTTTCACTTGCCTTTCAGTGCAGTTGAGCCCAGAGAAGCCAAATTTGCAGTCCCCACAGCTGAATCCCATGAAGTTGCCTTCACATCTACACGTCCTGTTGTAAAATACGGAAGGCCAGTCTTCTCTGTCATCCACTCCTGAAAAAGGGAACTGTGGTCCCAGTGGAGCCTGGGAGAGAAGGATGTTCTGGCAGGACCCTCTGTTGGAAAGCTCCCCACAAGGGGACCCGTCTCCATCCCAAGGGGGACAGCACTCCTTGCTCAGCAAGCTCTGCACGTTCGCACAGACTCTGGGAAACTGCCCAGTGGACGGCTGAAGGATGATGAGCAGAAAACCCAGGGCAAATAGCAGCATACTGACAGAGCAGCAGGAGAGCACCAGTGTTCTGCTTCAGTGCGTGGAGTGTTCTCTCTGACCCCTCCAAAGGCCTGCGTGTGGAAGGAATTCCTCCCCTCCACCAGGAATGCTTCACTGCTGACTTCTGCTACAGCGCACCCTTCAATGTCCTTTCCCATTCCTACACAAGATGCATTTACACATAAAATACACTTCAGGGTTAATCTCATTATCACATGTTCTAGGTGAAAGCCAAGTGACTTGGCCCCCACCCCCTACAAGTTTCAAAATGCAGGCATTTATTATAAACTATCATCTCCTGCCTAGCACATGATTGCTCTCCCCTGGCAATTGGAGAGGAAGTAAAATTAGAGTTTGGACACAGAATCAATTGTAAGTTCCTAGAAATCTTAGTTTGATTACATGCTTTAGAGCAAATGGTTGGTTAAATAAAGACGTGGCAGAATCTGGTTGGTTAAATAGTGAACATAAAAATGAAAAAAGAAACTTTTTTTTTTTTTTAACAGGATGCAAAAATAAAATGGGATCAGATTAAGTGTGAACATAAGACAGAACCAGAACAAATTTGATTAAGCATTTTTGCATTTTGGTGTAAACTGCCTTTCTCAGATTAGCATATGGCAAAGGGAAGTGAGGGAAATAATATACTTTTCATTAGAAAAATAATTTTTGTTCTCCTAGAATTCATGGTGTTTTCACAGTTGATGACACACAGAAGTCCACATGACAGTCTTCTCAACAGTTTTGTGGGGAACACAGACAATCTGCCAATAGATTTTCAGAAAGCACTTTGAGCATCTGTCTCTGGATCAGGGAAAAAACCACTGACTCCTCTTTTTCTCCTATTAAGCAGTTTGCAAACACTATATCTGTGTTCTTTACTCAATATGTTACTGGGCAGCCTCCAGACCACCCACCTCTTTCTTCTTGTACAGTAGCCTGAGCAGATCTGACAGAACTGCATGACCAGATTTAAAAGTTAGACATTCTTTGAAGCTGCCCCTTGCAAGAGGACAACTGTTGTTTTACTGCTGGGCAAAACACACATGAATTATCCATTATTTTCTTCAGCTACTACTGCTGTTAGTAAATGTGGTTTTCTTGGGTTTGTTTCTTATTAAAGCTTTGTGAATTATTTCTTCGTGTTTAGGGAGGGCAGGAACAACATATAGGCAAATGAAGTGAGAACTTTGCTGGGAAATGAGGCCTTTGTTGGGATCAGGAGGCCATCACATGACCATGCTGAGGAGCACGAGGCACTTTAATCCTGTTGACTTCTACGCCTCAGGTATTCCAGGGGATTATCCCTGAGTCCCACTTCCAGGGAGCCCGTGATGGGGGAGCCTGGAGCAAGAAGGACAAAAGGAAAGGATTTGCTTTTTCAAAAAGTATTTCTAACTATAGTCTGATGTTTATTATTTTTTAGCTGATTCCCCTGGTTTCCATGTTAGGTTTGTAAAACAGATGCTATCACAGAAATGCTACGTTTGTTTTGTTTTGTTTTGGTTTTTTTGTTTTTTGTTTTTTTTTTACTTGGCTGTTTGGGAAACTTTGTCATTTCATTTACCGTTCCTCCCATGGATGCTGCTACAAAAATACTATACATGAGGAGAGACTCAATTCTGAGGATAACAATACATATTTTAATTTTCACTGAAAAGCTACAGGGTTTGGGAGAAACTTGAGGTAGAGCCTCAGAGTGAACCAAAAAATCCCTCAAATATATATTTATGCAGACAGTCATACACACCAATATGTTCAACACTCTGTTTTAATATTCAAATGAGATTTTATGTTCAGTGTTACAAAAGAAGGATCTCTACCTTGCGAGTTGTCATATGATGAGCTTTTGGAGCAGCTGGTTAACCATGGAATTCCCTGTGCAATGATACGAATGAGAAGCTTTGAATCAGGAATGTGACTCAAGAGCAGTACACGCCCCTCTTGCTTTATAGAGATTTCAATAGTTACTAGAAGGAAAACTCCCAGAGAAGTGAGAAATCTTCCTGAAGCTCACCTGCTGGCTTGCTTGCAGCATTAGGATCAGATCTTCAGGACTGTGCTGCAGTGCTAAACTGAGTTTCACACAGACATGGTCTATGGATTTTTCATGTAGTTACAGACAAAGATAAGGAATATTCCAAGTAAAAAAAACAACAGCATTGGATGGGAGTTCAGATTACCTCATAAAATTAATTCTTTGTTTCCTCAGAGCTGAGTGGGCTGATCTTCAAAATATCATGTCTTCCTTTTGTAAAATGCCATGGAAATTTCCATTCTGGGCTGCTAATACTGAAGCGATCAAAGTTTCAAGTAATATTTGTGGGTTTTAAAAAACTCTGATAGCTGGATGGCACCATGAAGAAAATATCTCTCAGTATTGCTTGTTAATTACTTGTTAGGAATTCTGTGGGGATTTTAGGTCTAGTGGCTATGTTGAGTGGGGAAGAAAAGAAATTTGGGCTGGGAAAACGGAAAATAATTTTAATTGTGCTTACTTAAAAGTAAAGCATAAAACTGGAGAAAAAAAAGGCTGGATAGACAAAGTTGATGCTGCTCAATTACCAGTGGAGTTATGAATTGTCTAGAGAAAAAGAAAAAAAATGGTTAATTGAGATGTAGAAGTACAAGGACCAGTTGACAATTAGAGAAAAAGTGGAAGGACAGATAGTCTATTAACCATACAGGAAATTTAGTCTGATAAACCAGTGGGCTCAGATTGTGTGAACCAGTGAATGTTACTGGATCAATGCTTTTATTATGTGGCCATGTTATTTTTGATCTGATACTGAAAGACCTAGATACAGACAATGCATAAGAAAACAGTCATTCAGGCTGGTATGAAAACACAGGCCAAGTATTACAGGCAACTTCTAGGAGCAAGAAAAATGTCATTGATCTGCAGTCCAAAGCAGGGGAGAAGAGGTGCTGATGCAATCAGAGCAATAAGTATAGAAACAATAACAAAAGGCAAAAGACAGTTTCTCCCTGTTATAGACTGAGGATAGCGAGTAGCAGAAAAGTAGCTACCAATCTATCAATCTACAGTCTGCACAAAACTTACCTTATACCTGTCAGTCCTGATGACGGGACACCATCTAAAGGGGATACTAAAGCAATATTTCCCACAGTTGTGCTCTACTCCACTTACACTTCACATCTGAGTTCAGATCTTTGCTGAAAGACCGCCTGACTTCTGGCTTTTGGAAGCATGCTGGGCAGAGTGGAAATTTTGGTATGTGGCTCTGTATGCTTTCTTATCAGATTTCAGCGGAAAAGTGTCAAACATTTTTTCATTACTATGTGGCTTAGTAGCTGTGGCAGTGATAGCAGGCCAGGGGCCAGATTTAACTAGGTGGATAATATTGTGCAGCTTCAGGAAATTCTTGTCTCTTCCAAGAGCTCACTGAGGTTGAAAGCGCAGAAGGTTTTTCAGCAACCTACAGAGAAATTATTAATGTTTTTTCTGGTTAATGTTCTGCTAATTTTCCAAGGGGAACTTGCCTGCTGAGGGGTCAGACAAGCAATCCTCCCTTTGCAAAACTAGTGGTGGAAAAAAGGGAGAGGCAAGACCAGCCTCTGCTCTGACTGACTCCCCCATCTTGCAAAGCTGCATCCTCTGCAATCATCACAGGTTCCCCACAGTTGTGTCTCAACCAGCTGCAGAGTTTTACTCTTGTGGTTTGTGCTCTTCCTCCCCCTTTCCATTGTCCTCTGATTCCAGTGACTCCTCTGCAAGCTGACTGGAGAAAGTTTCCTCCTGGTCTGCCCACAGTGCTGCACTCACCCTCAGAGCCAGCTGTATCTAAAAAGTGCCTCTAGGTGTTTCTCACAGACTTGTCCTGCTCCATTTATCCAGCTCTGCAGAGAAAGATAAAAATAATAAAAAACTACTAGTAGCGGTGTGTTGGTTTTCTCTGTGTGCACGCTTTGGAAAACAGATAATCACACTGTGTATTAAAACCCACAAGAGTGACATTTAGCACAGAGCAGGTCTCAGCAGCTCCTGGTGGTAAGGCAAACACAGCTGTGCAGTGTCAAAAAAACTAAACTTGGAAAAGGAATGAGAGAATCAGTTGGAACAGATACAGGTATAATAATCAGCTGGGACACTTGGAGGCTGAGGTCACCTCATATAACCTTTTTGGACCCAAAGCAGCTAGACTTCTATTAAACATAGCTTTTGCTTACAAGTAGAACTACATCAAATAAGCAGTTCAAATGTATATTTTTCTGTGAAATTCAACCACACATTATTTTATTCTTAAACTGATCCTTTAAATACTCAAAAGTGGTGAGGAGAATACTATAGTTTTTCTAGGGTATATATGAAAGATTTGCTAAGGTGAATAAAAACTTTGTGGATGGCAAAAGAGCCTGAATTTTACACACCAACAGAATATATTTTAAAATTAAAAAAGTCACAAAAATGTGATTAAATGTGGCCAGTTTTAGTGGAAAGAAAATATGTGCAGAAGAAATTATTATCATGTGCTGCTTTCATATTTTCCTTTGAGTATTAGCCTTACCTACAGTAATCTTTACCTCATTTCAGTTTGAAAAGAAGTTTAGCTGGCTAGACATCCAGAAACCTCGGAAAACCCCTTAAACTTTGTGATTCTTATTGCCATTGAGTTCTTAAAGTCTGTAGTTTTTTCTTTCCTTGAAACCCCCTTATCTTCTTTGGTAGAAGGAGCAAACAGATAAAACAGTACTGACAGACTGCAATATAAAACATGCAGACAACTTCCATGAGAGGAGGAAAGCTGTGGGAAGCAAATGTTCCCTGATTCCCACATTGTTACCTGCAACACTTGCTTATTGTTGTAAGATTTGCAAGCAGAGGAATGTGCTGGAATGGAAAAGAAGGAGATGACCTGCAAGCCCAATGGATCCACAGGAGAACGATGTGTCCTCCTTCTACTTCCCCTGCTCTACAGAGGGGAGATCACATGGTCCTTCACCCCAGATCAGTGCAGGGAGATAAAGAAGACATCTATAATAGCTCCACTCACGTTTCTATTAATTTAAACCTTTCTATATGAAAGATAAGGGGAAAAGACACACATTGTTTAGAATTCAAAAAGTCTTATTAACCTTCCATAACTGTCTGGCAGTACTCAAAGGCCCAGCTGCATGAAAGACCCAAATATAATATCTGGTCTCTGATTTCCCTTCCCCCTGCATTGCCTGTCAAATAATGACTGTAATGAATAATCAAATCACACTGAATTTTACATTCTCTGTAGAACTTCACTAATTATTCCATGGCTAAATAAATATATAACTGAGACCTTGACATTCAATTTCACTTCAATGCAAACAGTGGATAGGAAACTCTATTACTCAGGCTGCAAACTCTCTGAATAAAGAACAAAATGTCTTGGTAAAATATTAGGCATCTGGGAAAATGGGAAAAGTCCTTCCAATGTAAAATTATTCTGATAATAGCTGACAGTTTTGAGTAACAAAGAGAAGGGGAATTATGAGAGATTTTTTTCATTGTCCTTCTTAATTTTTCGCCATTACAATACAGTATGTTTGAAACAAGCAAAAGGAGATTTTGTTTCTTCCTATGAGTTGTAGTTAAGTTGCTATGCTCATTGTAGCTGAAAATTTTGATGAGTTCAAAGAGTGACCAGAAAAGTTCAGGACAGAATAAGCCACAGAATCACAGAACATGAATGCACTGTCTCTGGCTCCTGAAGTCTCTGAACCCTAGATTCCTTAATGAAGGGAGATCACTCCAGGAAAGTGTCTGTACAGGCTTGGTCTCTTCTCAGATCCACTGCGCATCTGCCATGGGCCATTGAGGGAGCAGGATAATGGACAAAAAGGTCCTTTATTTTGATCATTCCTATTACAAAAGTAAATGAAATATTGCCCAGTTGCAGTGGTATCTTCAGCACAGATGTCACTAGGCATCTGGTCTATACTGTACAGCCATGCAAATAATACAACACATACCTCCTTGATATTTGACAGCAAGATCCTTAAAGTAGTTAGAAAGCAAAAGACACAAAGATTTGGAGTTCATTTTACAAATTTAAAAAAGTAGGCCTGCTTTCAACTTTTCAGAAGAAAAAGCAAAGGTCTGGAACAAAAGAAAAAGCCTAACAATTTTGTGGGTAACAAAGCAGATTTTTGTTGAGGTTATTCACATGAATACTGTAAATGTTATTTGTGGACCAGTTAGACATTCTGAGAGGCTTTATGTACCTAGAAAAACATTTGAAAAAATGAATGGCTAAGTGTGTTCCTGGAATTCCTTTCTTCTCCCCAGGCCAGGGAAAAAATATAGCAAAAGTAAATAGTTTAGAAAGCAAGTGATGCATCAGTTGTTCAGGGTACTAAGGTATTAAATAAAAAAAATTAAAAAGTTTAAGAAGTAATAAGTTTAATACTTCTGACATGAGTGTAAGGGATTCTTGTGACTCACATGGCTAAATTAATCTTAAATTGTGCCTGGTCACATGAGATGGACTTGGCCTAAGAAATTTTATCATTCCAATTTTTTTGTTAGAGTATGGTTTCAACAAAAGACCCAAATCACATAAAAATTTTGAAGGTCTTGAGTGACAAGGCTAATTTCAGAAAATGTAAAGGACTGACTGGGTTCTGTTCACTGTGATTCAGCAGATCACTTGGGAGGTTGGAGAAGCAAAGATTTCTGAATGAGTTCTCAAAAGAAACTTTATATCACACCTTCCAATTCCATAAAAACACATAAAAATACTAAACATTTCATGCTTATGCCAGGATATTTTGTCACCCATTTTCTCATCTTCAGATATAATAGACATGTTTATTTCCCTACAAGGAATATTAGGTATATTAAAATTAAAGGATTCTATTTTGTGTGTGTATGCTCACTTGCACTGATGTAAAGATAGGCTTTTGCACATCACAGACTTGGACTGACACACTGACAATAAATTGCTATATTTCTCAAATAAATTCATTGTCAGGCCCAGAAAAGGTTTTGCTGGAAGCTTTGTGTGCATTAGTGGATTTTAGGGTGATGTAGCATTAAGTACTGCCAAATTTATTTTGAGTTTGATCTTCCACTCACAAAAAATAAAGCCAAGTTTAATGTTACGTTAGGTAAAATTCTTTTACACATGTGGAAACTGCAGGGCAATATTGTGCATCCTGACAGCACATGCCTACCAGCATGACCAAAGATCTCTTCATCGTTAAGGAGTGATAAATATGGAGTGAGGGAAGGACTGAAAGTGAGTCATAGTGTGAAAATTACTGCCAACATACATATGGTTAATCACAATTACCCCTTACACCAAAAATAAGAAGACACCAGTGAAGAGAAGGGACTTCAATCCCTTTTGTATGGATGCTTTCTTGAGGAGTCTGGGTTTTTTTCAGTATTTTACTGTTATTATGCAACTGATGATTAAAAGCAAACACTGGCACAAATGCCATGTCAGATTCCCCCATTGAAAAGATGCAAAGCTCAGAAATTACAAAAAACATTTGCCTGTAGCTTTTCTATATGGTGTGATGTCTCAAGTTTTCTAGGTCTGATATTTTGGGATCTCCCAGAACTAGAAGTAAGTGTCAGTTCTGCTCTACTTTTGAGACTGTCTTCATTTCATGAGGGCAAATCTCCTGTTTTCTATTTCAGCTCCTGAAAAATGTTGGACTCCTTACTATTTGGTGGGCCTTACAATTTGGATGACAGGTGTTTTTCATGACAATAACTTTTGTGGGTGACTTTTAAATTGTTTTTGTTTTTTAAAATGTCTTTGCATGCATTTGATTTCGGTGTGATCAATATGTTTCTATGTGTAACATCTTGTGCTTTGAATACTTTATGTCATTTAGAGAACTGCAAATAGTTAATGTATTGGCATGACATGTAAATGTGTATTTTGCCTTAATCCTCAGGTAGAGAAAATGAAGTGGAGAGAAACAAAGCAGCCCTGTGCTGAGGCCACACAAAACTTATTTTTAATGTGTTTGAGAAATGTATCAGACCTAACAACAATAAAAAATTTAATTTTCAGAAACATGATGCAGAAGAGACCTAGTCGCAGTACCATCCCACCTGTGTCCTTTGACATGTCCAGTGATTTCACCTGAAACAAGTGACTGTGATAGTTCAGTTTAATCCCTTTCAGAACCGGACAATTTCTCTCCTTCACAGAGAGAAAAGACAAGATAACCAGCCCAGACACAGGTGTCTGAAGCAGGCTGAGATGTAAGAAAGGTGCTCTTAACCTTATATTTAACCATGGATTGCCTCACCAAGGCAAATCTGAGCAGTCCTTGAGCCCATCACAGTTGCCATGCGCTGCCCCCCAGTATGGCACTGGTTTGAATTCATCTTCACTGAAACATTTTCCTACCTCTTGAAAGCAACAGAAATAAAAACGTCCCTGAGTGAGCTGCTGATAGAGTTGCCAAAGGCATCTATCAAAAAAAAATGTACTTGCCTCTGCATTTTTGGGCTGTACTGATAAGTTTACATTAATTCTGCAAAACCATCCTTACAAAGAAATAGGCTGGACAAATGCTCTAATTTTTAAATGAGAGCTATGCCACCTATACACTTCGAAATACAGATAAATAAAAGAACACAAATTCCTGCAATATCAGTTGTTTTGTGACTTTTGTTATATTTCTAGACAACCTTCAGAAATAGAAATAACATTAGGAGATAAGTAGTTTTTCTAACAGTGAACAGTGTATTTCTTACAAATAAAAGAGAAGTTCACCATCACCAGATATATGAGCAAATACATGACATGGAATATTTCTCCCTTTCTAGAAAGATAGTATTGAAGATGTAAAGCAGAACTATTTAAGATAAAATATAGACTAAAGGAGTCTGTACATATGTTGACTTTGAAATACAATTTCTATGGAAACAACAAACAAAGAGGATATCACAGAGAGTGCCAGGCTCATATTCATGCCTGGACTGATTTCAAGTCTTTTCCTTGCTGAGAATTAAAGCTGAAGGTTTTCATACTGAATTCTATAATAAAAGTCTTCCAGCATGTTATTTTCATTTCTTGACTTCTCCTCGCTCCTTTTTGATAGCAAAGCATGAATAACACTTTTTTGAGTCTTTTTCTTAAAGGCTAATAATTTTCAATGCCCCAAATTTTCAGGTATCTACTTGTTAAACTTNAAAGAATGCACCTGAGTATGTCAGTCCAGGGTTTATGATCAAAGTAGAGAAGTGGATGATTTTAGTTGCCATCAGTATGGCCTTTTCAGACATCTACATCACAAAAATCTGAAATGCATTCTATAAACACCTATTTCTTACTACTTATTGTAAAGGGAATCTGCAACATACTGTATATATTTATATATAAATATACACATATTTATATATATGTATTGCTAAACACAAAGTTATTATTGTGCATTGCACCAAATATAGTAGGTATGTATACAGAATAATCTGTAATTACCAGATTATTTCCCTAGTGACAAACACCTAATTTTAAAAGAATCTTGAAAGATGAAGAAAAAAATCTTAGGAGACTTGGAAACTAATTTGTATTTTGATAAACTATGAAAATCTAATAATTCAGCGGGTTTGATTCATTATTAATCAATTAATTTTGTGTTTTGAGCCCATTATTAATAAAAAGGTGTTTTTGTCAGAAATAAAAAGATGGAAATTTTGAATTTTACTACAATAAAAATAATTGTGAAAGATAGTGTTGGAAGAAAATATTAAATCTTGCAAGATATGGAATATGCAATGCTGCTTATCATTTGAAAATAAATGAAAATTAATTTTTTTTTTTTTTTGAAAAGTGTGTGGAAAACAACCAAACAATAATCAGGATTTTTAAGGAAGATTTTGCAGCTGCCTTACACTTCTTTGGAAGAGAGAAGATAGAATAATAACTCTATTGCCAGTTTTTTAAACTTTAAAACCTTTAAATTTTCAGACTTTCCTTAATATTGTGGCACATATTGTATGAGGGTACAGAACAATTCAAATGTAGGAAG